>CM069148.1:51435532-51750532 GCA_035221665.1 Okamejei kenojei
ATTTTTGTCTACCTTCGATTTGTCCAGCATTTGCAGTTCTTTCTTAAACATAAAGATAAACAAGATCAATCTGAGGAAGGATCCCAGCCCAAAACGTCATCTGAGAATTCTCTCCATAGATGCTGTCACGCTCTCATTTCACTCCAGCCATCGGGAAGAAGGTGCACGAGCTTGAAAATGGTATCGTCCAGCTGCAGGAGCAGCTTCTTCCCCACGTCCCCACATCAGGCAATTAAACACGACTACCTCCAAATAGGCTCCAAACTGTATAGACGAGGGTATTATTATTGATTTTGCACTTCTATAGTCTTGAATTGTTGTTGTGTATAATGGGTTTTACAGAATATGATGTCTGTGGTGCAGTTGCAAGGAAGAATTTCATTGTCCTGCATCGGGACATATGACAATAAAACACTCTTGACTCTCTTGATTGTGACTCCATCGACCAGCTGAGTTCCTCCAGCAATTTGTGTTTTGCTTTAATATATTAATACCTTTTAATTGCAGGGCATTGGCATTGATCTCAGTGGAAGCATCTCCTGCATAGATCTATTCAATCTGGTTGCTCGTCAGTTTATCATCTTGTTTGATGGAGGCAGGCTTTGCAAGTCCAACCCTTTGTCCACAAACTGTACAGTGGGAGACAGCTGGACTTGCTTGTGCTAAAAAAAAACCTTTTTGATCTCTATTGTCTCGGATCTGATCTTCAGAGTGAAAAAAAAGATGAAAGATGCGATCTTTTTGAAGGGAGACATTTAACGTTCTTTCAGATCCACTTGATGGACTTCAGTCGCTGGGGCAACTGTATCTCATGATTGGTGTATAAAATCATGAGAGGAATAGATCGAGTAGATGCACAGTGTCTCTTGCCCAGAGTAGGTAAATCGAGGACCAGGGGACATAGGTTTAAGGTGAAGAGGAAAAGATTTAATGGGAACCTGAGGGGTACCTTTTTCACGCAAATGGTGGTGGGTGTATGGAATGAGCTGCCAGTGGAGGTAGTTGAGGCTGGGACTAATGTTTAAGAAACAGACAGCCCAGGCTTGGAGAGATCTGGACCAACCGCAGGCAGATGGGACTAGTGTAGCTGGGACATGTTGGCCGGTTTGGGCAAGGTGGGCCGAAGGGCCTGTTTCCATACTTTATCACCCTATGGTTCTATGATAAATGTGATTATCGATAAAAGTTTTTTATCAATATGTGAAGCGCAAAAGATTAGTTAAAACAAATGTAGGTCCCTTGCAGTCAGAAGCGGGTGAATTGATCATGGGGAACAAGGACATGGCAGACCAATTGAATAACTACTTTGGTTCTGTCTTCACTAAGGAAGACATAAATAATTTGCCGGAAATAGCAGGGGATCGCGGGTCAAATGAGATGGAGGAAATGAGTGAAATCCAGGTTAGCGGAAAGTGGTGTTAGGTAAATTGAATGGATTAAAGGCCGATAAATCCCCAGGGCCAGATAGGCTGCATCCCAGGGTACTTAAGGAAGTAGCCTCAGAAATAGCAGATGCCTTAATGATAATTTTTCAAAACCCTTTAGATTCTGGAGTAGTTCCTGAGGATTGGAGGGTAGCTAACGTAAGCCCACTTTTTAAAAAGGGAGGGAGAGAGAAAAGGGAGGGGAATTACAGACCAGTTAGTCTAACATCGGTAGTGGGGAAACTACTAGAGTCAATTATTAAAGATGGGATAGCAGCACATTTGGAAAGTGGAGAAATCATTGGACAAAGTCAACATGGATTTACGAAGGGTAAATCATGTCTGACGAATCTTATTGAATTTTTTGAGGATGTAACTAGTAGAGTGGATAAGGGAGAAGCAATGGATGTGTTATATCTGGACTTTCAGAAGGCTTTCGACAAGGTCCCACACAAGAGATTGGTATACAAACTTAAAGCACACGGTATTGGTGGTTCAGTATTGATGTGGATAGAGAACTGGCTGGCAGACAGGAAGCAAAGAGTAGGAGTGAACGGGTCCTTTTCAGGATGGCAGACAGTGACTAGTGGGGTGCCGCAAGGCTCAGTGCTGGGACCCCAGCTATTTACAATATACATTAATGATTTGGACGAGGGAATTAAATGCAACATCTCGAAGAAGCTGGGGGGCAGTGTTAGCTGTGAGGAGGATGCTAGGACGCTGCAAGGTGACTTGGATAGGCTGGGTGAGTGGGCAAATGCATGGCAGATGCAGTATAATGTGGATACATGTGAGATTATCCACTTTGGTGGCAAAAACAGGAAGGTAGACTATTATTTGAATGGTGACCGATTAGGAAAAGGGGAGATGCAGCGAGACCTGGGTGTCATGGTACACCAGTCATTGAAAGTAGGCATGCAGGTGCAGCAGGCTGTGAAGAAAGCGAATGGTATGTTGGCATTCATAACAAAAGGATTTGAGTACAAGAGCAGGGAGGTTCTACTGCAGTTGTATAGGGTCTTAGTGAGGCCACACCTGGAGTATTGCGTACAGTTTTGGTCTCCTAATCTGAGGAAAGACATTCTTGCCATAGAGGGAGTGCAGAGAAGATTCACCAGACTGATTCCTGGGATGACACGACTTCCATATGAAGAAAGACTGGATAGACTCGGCTTGTACTCGCTGGAATTTAGAAGATTGAGAGGTGATCTCATAGAGACTTACAAAATTCTTAAGTGGTTGGACAGGCTAGATGCATGAAGATTGTTCCCGATGTTGGGGAAGTCCAGGACAAGGGGTCACAGTTTAAGGATAAGGGGGAAGTCTTTTAGGACCGAGATGAGAAAATCGTTTTTCACACAGAGAGTGGTGAATCTGTGGAATTCTCTGCCACAGAAGGTAGTTGAGGCCAGTTCGTTGGCCATATTTAAGAGGGAGTTGGATGTGGCCCTTGTGGCTGAAGGGATCAGAGGGTATGGAGAGAAGGCAGGTACAGGATATTGAGTTGGATGATCAGCCATGATCATATTGAATGGCGGTGCAGGCTTGAAGGGCCGAATGGCCTGCTCCTGCACCTAATTTCTATGTTTCTATGTTTCTATGTGATGATCTTCTTGTAGTACTTTAGTTCTCCTAAACCCATGATGATAGCGGCTGGCACTCAAAGCTCCACGCTAGGTTATTGATGGTCAAACAGAAGTTACTAAAATGCTGCACACCTTCCCATTCCCTCTATTCCTTCATAATTTATAGTACTCAAAGAGCTACAAGTCATATTGCATAAAAATGTGAAATCTATTTATTGATTTTCCACTGCTTATGTAGTTTATATTCTAATTCATGCAGTCTAATGGAAAGTTCTATTAGGTAAAGATTTTATTTTAAGTGATGACATAAGGTCAATTAGAAACATAGAAACATATAAATTAGGTGCAGGAGCAGGCCTTTCGGCCCTTCGAGCCTGCACCGCTGATCATCCAACTCAGTATCCTGTACCTGCCATCTCTCCATACCCCCTGATTCCTTCAGCCACAAGGGCCACATCCAACTCCCTCTGAAATATGGCCAACGAACTGGCCTCAACTACCTTCTGTGGCAGAGAATTCCACAGATTCACCATTCTCTGTGTGAAAAACGATTTCTCATCTCGATCCTAAAAGACTTCCCCCTTATCCTTAAATACTTGGTGTATTACAATTAAACAAGTTTTAATTGTAAAACACCAAGTAGGACCCATTGGGCCTCATTCCCTTAACGCAATATTCCACCATTCACCCGTCCCCCAAAGCAACCCATTTCCGCCACTCACCCGTTACCCCAACGTAACCAGTTCTCCCAACGCAATATTCCACCATTCACCCATAGCCCCCAACTGCGCAGGTGTGGCTCATTTCCCCTCATCCCCCAACACTCCCTTCCCCATATCTTCTCTCCCTTCTCCTCCTCCCCTCCTCCACTCCCTCATTCTCCCCCCTCTCCTTTCCCCTACCCTCAGTCACTGCCTCCCTCCCTCCATAACCCATCTCCCCTCCCTTGACGTCATTGTGAGGTGGAAGCTACTGTTTATTTTATGTAAATGAGATCCCATCATGATGGCATGGTGGGGTGGAGCACTGCCGACGGGCAGCTTATGTAAATGAGATCCCATTGTGACATCATAGCTGCTAACTGCCAGTGCAAGTTCAAGTGATTTTTCTCAAAATGTGGTCTTGTTAAGTTTAAAATGTGAATAACTTGTAAAATATAACATCAATCTGAACGAAACTTGATAAAACCACACATGACAAAAACCACATGACAATGGTGAGTAAGGTAGTCCAAAAATTATAATGCTATCGTAGTACCATTATGGCGATGTTTTGGGAAAACATGGGCACACATCCACACGCACACGCAGACAGAGAGACACAGAAACAAACAAGATGATAGTTTTAGTAATATATAGATAGATAATGGAGAAGGATCATGACCCGAAACGTTGTCTCTCAGTCTGATCAAGGGTCCCAACCTGAAATGCCATCTGTCCAATCCCTTCTCAGAGGCTGCCTGACCCACTGAGTTACACAGTACAGCACAGGAACAGACCCTTCGGCCCACAATTACAACATTTAAAAGCACTTGGACAGGTACATGGACAGGAAAGGTTTGGAGGGATATGGATCAAGCAAAAATAAGGGGGACTAGTTTGATTAGGCAACTTATTTTAGATGGGGCAAAGGGCCTGCTTCTATGCTGGATAACTCTACCAATATGTTGTGTTTTTTCAGCATTGCAAGTCTGAGCACTTTTCCCACATCTCAATGTAATTGCACCTTTGCTGTCGATATCTCCTTACCTCACACTTTGTGACTTTTCATCTCTGGCCTTTGTCCACCCATCTGCCAATCAACCCCCTCCCCCCTCCCCCCCCCCCCCCCCCCCCGGATTCACCTATCACTTGCCAGGCTTTGTCCCCCTACTTTCAACTTCCTCCTCCCCCCCACAATTTAGTCCGAAGAAGGGTCTCGACCCAAAACGTCATCTATCCACGTTCTCCAGAGATGCTGCCTGACTCGCTGAGTTACTTCAGCACTTTGTGTTTTATTTTTTGAAAACCAGCATCAGGCAGTACAGTGGCGCAGCTGGTAGAGACGTTGTCTCACAGCAATGGAGATCCCGGTTCGATCCTGATCCTTGGATGCTGTCTGTGTGGAGTTTGCACGTTCTCCCTGTGACCGTGTGGATTTCCTCCAGGTGCTCCGGTTTCCTCCCACATCCCAAAGATATGTGGGTTCATAGGCCTGTGTAAATTGCTGCTAGAGTATAGGGAGTCGATGAAAAAGTGGGATAATATAGAACTAGCGTGAATCGGTGATCAATGTTCGGCGTGGGCCGAAGGGCCTGTTTCCATTCTGTATCTCTAAAACAACTGGAGCATGCATTGAGTGCATGGCTTTGATTCTTTGGCTGCCCTGTACGAATTCTTCATGTCCTTTCATATTCTCAAGAACATCTTGAGTCAATTATGTACGACACTTACCTGATTATAGTTATACATGATTTTCACATCAAATCAATGACCATTTGAAACTAACCTAAACTAATCTGCAGAAATGTAGAACTGCAGATGCTGGTGTATACCAAAGATAGACACAAAGTGCTGGAGTAACTCAGCGGGTTCGGAGAACATGGATATGGCAGCACCTTTGGAGAACATGGATATGCGACGTTACTGGTCGGGACCTTTCTTCAGACCCTTCTAATCTGCAATTCCTTGCATCGCAGTGTAAACATTTTGATCGGACAGGTTGGCCAGGATAGTTAGACCTCAGCCTTTTACTTACGATGACTGACATCTCAAAAGAGTGGCTGGTGTGTTCCTGGATAGTCTGCCTGTGAATGCCTCAAATTGACTTCTTCTCCCTTAGAATAGTGATCTGTCACCCACCCACACTCTAACACCCGTGTGCTTAGTAAAATTCCTCTTGCAAAGCCCTTTACAATTAACCTTGCACTCATTCCCTCTGAATATTCCCTCTTCATTTCCTTTAAATTTTATTCTTCCGTCTACTTAACAGATTATTCCCTGTCGGTAATTATTTGTCACGTCTATTAAATTGTTTCGCATTGTTTAAATTGTATGTTGTATAAATTGTAGAGAACAAGAGAGTGTGGTTTGGGCGGCTTTTGAATGAATTAGTAAGTTAGGCTGCTCTTTGGCCCGTACGAGTAGTTGCAGCCGGCGTTTGGTTTGAATGAGCGATGGGAAGTGAAATCCCATTTTCTCTGGCCCTCTCTCCATCGCAAGGTGTTGACATTTAATTCCATCGATAACAGCGACCAGGGCAAATGTCTATCCCTTGTTATTTTTAGTCAAATTAGATCAGTTATTTCAGCTGGACGTACGCAGGGAAAAGCTTTGCTGCAACTAATGAACCATTGTCCGCTCTCTCTCCAGCACAGAGCTGTTTAAACCACGCAGTCTTTCAGGCAAATTTCTCAATTTGTCTCAGCAGAAATCTAATTATGATTTGTGCATAGAAAAGGCACAGAATTGCTTTTCTCTGGGCTGCATGCTGTGATTTTATTTTTCTACCCATTCTGCAAACATGTGCATTTGATCCCAGTACAAAATCCCGATTATTTTTGCACGGATAAAAGAAAAAGCCACGAGTTTCGAGGAGGAACATTGGCTCACCCTGTAGAGGCATCTCAGATGTTGGAAGGGGCAGTGGTACCAATTCAAAATATCCAGCCTTCCCTTGCCAACAATGACTTCATGGCTAATCGATGAGCTGCAGACCATGAGCCTAAATGCCCAGTTCATTTCAGTATACATGCAAGCAATGATCTTCCAAATCCATCTCCTTTCCGGCCGCTGGATAAATTAGCCCATTTAAATTTGCAATTGTCAGCTTTTTTTTGGCCCATCTTTCTAAGAGTTTTTTTTTCTCCACAGTCCCTTTTCACCCTCTCCACTAATTGTACTCTCATTTCAATAGAGGGACTTGTGATTTTCTTTTCCCTCCCTCTCCTGTTCTTTGGCATTGCCTGCTCTCTCGCTCTCTCTCTCTCTCTCTCTCTCTCTCTCTCTCTCTCTCTCTCTCTCTCTCTCTCTCTCTCTCTCTCTCTCCCCCTCTCTCTCTTTCTCTCACCATCTCTCTCTCTCTCTCTCTCTCTCTCTCTCTCCCTCTCTCTCTCTCTTTGCTGACCATTTTAATGTGGACTGTGGGAGATTTTACACTTGATTTGTTGAATTTAAGCTCTGAGCTGTAAACTCTCACCACACAGAAGAAACTATCTTTATAAATGACAGAATGGACCTGGCTTGAATGGTGCTTTGTTTACTGTTTTTCTAGAAGGGGCCCCTCTATATTTCATCTGTCAAAGTTGCTTTTCTTTCTCTCAACAATGCTTGATTGTTTTCACAAAAATTCAGGTTCCATAGACAGGAGAATTCTGTATTATATTTTCCTGCCAAATTCCAATCTCTGTTTTCCTTCCTCTTGCGCTCACAAAGGCCTCATAACTTACTGTCAACTGTGAGACGCACCACAAAGCTCCAGTGTTGCTCAGCAAATAGGCATTATTGGATGATGGTTTCACTGGCTACAAAGTTTGCTTACCAAGGCAGTAGTGTCAGAAGCCACGGTAGGCAACGAGCCTTCCTAAAGACTCACTACTCTCGCCCTCACGCCAATTATATGGCTCTTTAACTTTTTCTAAGGACGCAGGGCAACTTTCTTTTTATTGATAAGAAAGGAGACACCAAAGAACTTCATCCTCTTTTTGTTTGATTCCTTTCTTTTCTGCGAAAGAGCACAAGAAGAGATTTATTTATTGTTTTTTTGGGGGGGGAGGTGGGTTATATTTCAATCGATTCGAGCAGCGTTGGACAACGTTGGACAATGACTTACAGTGATTCCTAAGTTAGGCGAGCGGAGCCTGAGATGTAATGCCGTCAAGTTGTGAAGTGCTCAAAGCCGCGGTAGTCTCGAGCAGGCAAGGAGAGTGGAAGAACGACCATTCTGTGTGAGTGAAACATGGTTTATCTGCTGTTAACCTCGGCTGGTCAGTCACCAATGTTTTACCTTGCAAAAGAGTCGTGTTTTGTCTTTTCAATACTAAATCTTAAAATTGGTTGGTTTAAATTGTACAGTGGTTGCCCCGAATATCCGGAGAGTTTTGATAAATTATGGAAAGGCTTTATTGAGTTCTGCGATGACTGACATTCATAAAAGCAATCAGTTCTGAGTCGAACTTAGTCTCAGGTAATTTAATATCGCGGTATCACTTACTGTTTCCTCGGTGATGGGCATTTTGCTAAGCTGTGCATAAATCTGTGGGATCCCAGGCCCAATTACCGCGAAGATCATTTTGAGCACTGCTTTCATCCTTGTCTGTTAAGTAACGGAGTTCTTCTAATGGTGAACTATTGCAGTGAAACAATGGATGCAAAGAATGAGTGTAGCGGGTTTCCCTCGGATCAAGAAAACGTTTCTGAGCATTTGTACATGATTGCTCTGAGAGTTTATTACAAATTAAACGTTTTAAATTCTCTACCATTGATTTTAGCCCTATACATTTTTTTTCATGTCTAGAAATTCTAACTATCCCTTTATTATTGTGTTTCAGTTTTCGATTTTCGTTTTTAAAATCAGTGTTTCATTTATCGATTTTCTTATTTCTTTTTAAATTTAGCGTTTTATTTTTCCGATTTTCTTATTCTTTTTTAAACAAGTGTTTCAGTTTTAGATTTTCTTTTTTTCTTTTTAAAAATAGTTTCATTTTTTTGATTTTCTTATTTCTTTTTAAAACTAGTGTTCTAGTTTTCAAGTTTTCTTTTTACCTTTAAAAACGAGCATTTCATGTTTTGGTTTTCTTATTTCTTTTTAAAATAGTGTTTCCGTTTTATGATTTTCTTTTGTTTTAATGAGCGTTTCGATTTTCAATTTTATTTTTTGATTGCATTAATTTGTTCATAGCAATTACTATTAATAAGAGTGTCACAGAGTGCTGGCGTAACTCAGCGGGTCGGGCAGCATCTCTGGAGAACATGGAGAGGTGATGTTTTGGGTCGGGACCCTTCTTCAGACTAATGTTATTATTAATATTATTATATTAATATAAGTAAGAGTATTACTATTAATACGATATTGCATGTGATGTTCCGCCAGTGGACTGTTAGCCTGTCTTATCAGTATTTGGCCCCAGGATAAGGTTACAGATGATGTTTGAACCCGTCGATCAACAGGCAAAAGAAAATGGAAGGGTGTTGTAAATCATGGAAAGTTAACCCATGGCAAGTGACTGCTTTTACACACCGCCTGTACAAAGACTGTCTCTCAACTGTGTGCGAGCTGCAGGTTTCTGCTCAGGAAAACTTTGCTCGCGATGGAACAACCTGTGCTTTCATTCATTCTGCTCTGCCTCCAACCCCTGTCAATGTAAACATTGTTCGTCTGACAGCAAGCTATTGTACCCAACATTTTTCCACAGCATGAAAAGAAGTTCAAACCAAGATTATATTTTTAGAACCTACATTAACTTGGCCTTATGAATTCTCAGCTTGTCTCAACTTGTTTGTATTTCTGTTTTTATAATGGTGATTTTAACAGTCTCATTTTATATTGCTTGGCAATATACTGGCATACTGTAACTTTGTTTTTCTGTTCTTCTCTCTCAAAAATAGCTCCAACGAAGGTAACTCATAATGTTATATTTGATGAAATATGGACCGTGTATTTGAGTTGAGGACGTGTATCTGACTTGAGGATCTCAATAGATTTTTCATAAATTATCTTTGATAGTCACTTTAGCATCCACAGATGTCCAATATGTTTCTGAATAGACTCGGTAGACCAGGGTCGGATTAACAGCTCAATGCAGAAGGTTCAATGTTCAGGTGATATTCAGCGCAGAAGATCTATTTTAAATAGTGTGAAATGTAATATGAGATTGTACATCTCTGCTGCTGGATGCACAATCTCATATTCCAAGTGGGTCAATAAAACTGTTTCGTTTTGCGGCATATTCTGCACAATCATGGTGTTGTTCGTGCAAGAGAAAATAAAGATCTACAGAGGTTTTCTTGTATTAAAGTTCAGTGGCGACTCTACAAGTATTTTTATTGATTAGCAGCCCGCGATGTTGCTAAATCAGGTCATATTTTACCTTCCATGCTGGCAACTTCCAATTAATGCTTCAATGCTTGGTCTCATATTCATGCTTTAGTCTTTACAAGCAGATACACCATAGCAATCCGGTGAAGAACATTAGTGCCCATCAATTTAGGCTTGAGACTACTTTAGAGATACAGTGTAGAAAGACCCTTCGGCCCACCGAGACCTCACCGACCAGCGATCACCCAGTACACTAGCACTATACTACTATTAACAGAAGCCAATTAACCGACAAACTTCCACCTCTTTGTAATGTGGAAGGAATCCAGGCTACCCGGTCATGGGGAGAACATACAAATTCCGTACAGACAGCATCTGTAGTCAGCATTGAGCCTGGATCTATGTCGCGGTAAGGCAGCAACTCCCCCGCTGCACCACTGGGCAGTACCGTATCGATAGAATACAGATTAGTACAGGACAAGAACAAGCCCTTTGGCCCACCATCTTGCTGCACATAATCCATACCCCTCCATTATTTCAATATCCATGTGCCTGTCCAAAAGCCTCATAAACACCATTATCGTATCTGCCTCCACCACCACCCTCTGTGTAAAAATACTTGCCCCGCACATCTCCTTGAAACTTTTCCCCTCTCATCTTAAAGCCATCCTCTCTAGTATTTGACATTTTAATTCTCGGACAACAGATTCTGACTGTTTGCCTTATCTATGCCTCTCATAACTTTTTGTGATTTTTAAAGTGTTTTTACGTTTTAGTGTGTTGTCTATGTTGATAAGTTCTGGAAGCATAATTAGGCCAATCGGCCCATCATATCTACTCTGCCATTCACCCTTTTCAACCCCATTCTCCTGCCTTCTTCCATACTTAACAAGAATCTGTCAATGTCCGCCTTAGAAATATCCATGGACGGCCTCCACAGCCGTCTTTGGCACCAAATTCCAGACATTCACATGACTAAATAAATTCCTGCTCATCTCCTTTCTAAAGGAACATCCTTTTATTCTGAGACTGTGCCCTCTGTTCCTGGACTCTCCCACTAGTGGAAACATCCTCTCCACATCCACTCTATCCAGGCCTTTACCTATTCGGTAAGTTTCAATGAGATCCCCCCTCACTCATCCTTCTAAACTCTAGCACGTACAGGGCCAGATCCTTCGAAAGGTTATCATAAAAATATATAGATTTTAGTCTTTACCTGAGACTTGAGAGATAGAGTGCAGAAACAGGCCCTTCGGCCCACTGAGTCCACGCTGTCCAGCAGTAGCACTGTCCCACACACCAGGGACAAATTACATTTTTACCAAAGCCAATTAACCTACAAACCTGTACATCTTTGGAGTATGGGAGGAAACCAGAGCTCCCGGAGAAAACCCACGCTGTCACGGGGAAGAAGGTACAAACTCCGTACAGCCAGCACCCGCAGTCATGATTGAACGCGGGTGTCTGGTGCTGTGAGGCAGCAACTCTACCGCTGCACTACTGTACCGCCTTTGAATTTTGTTCCCAAAAATTAGAGAATTCAATGCTCATACTACTGTGTTGTAAGCTAGCCCAGCGTAATATGAAGTGCTGCTCCTCCAGTTTGCGTGTGGCCTCACTCTGACAATGGAGGAGGCGCAGAACAGAGAGGTCAGTGTGAGAATGGGAAGGGGAGTTAAAGTTTTGAGCAATTGGGAGAATAAACGACAGATAATACTAACTCAGACTATTTACCGACTCTAAATCCTGCTTTCAAGTGCCTTCAGGTTTCCTGACTTTAATCATATAACGGTAATCGGGAGTTTCCCGAATCCTTGTGTGTTGGACACTAATTAAATAACTGCAACTATGACTTTACGTTTGAGCCCAAGCCTGGTTAACCGTTTTACTGGGGGGTTTTTGTGCAGTGTTGGTCAAAAATTGTACACTTTTTTCTGCAGTGTGTGTGTGACAATTTGATTGGCCTCAATAGTAGAAACAAGTCATATTACAACAGCTAAACTGTCAGGTAGCTGTAAATCACAAACCAGGGAGCCATTGGCAGTATAATTTGACACCTAATTGGTTTTTTTCTGCTCTCTCCTTGCCTTCGCAAGCTCAATGAGTCAACATTACCTCATTGCGAGAAAGGGTGTTGGAAAATTTGACATCTTGCATGTACGCGTGTCTCGGTCTGTGGTGGCAGGGCTTGTATATTTTGACCACATTCTCTAAAGGAAATTGCTGATGAATTAACAAGGCTGTTGATGGGTTCATGAAGCTGTTGATAGATTGCAAAGGCATCGCAGAGATGAACAGACAAGGCGATCTGGCAACTCCATGCTTTCACGTAGAGTTCAAAAAGGATAATTAATATTTGCGTTTTACATCAGCAGCACTTTCTGTTCATGGAATCAAGAAAGATTAGCAATAGAGACGGCCTTTCTGCCCATCATTTCTGTGCAGCAGAGGAATGGTACTAACCCAATCACACCTTTCAACACGATAGCCCTGCAGTCATACAGCACAGAAACAGGCCCTTTGTCCCAATTTGCCACTGCCAGCTAAGATTCCCCATCTACACGTCCCACCTGCCCACTTTTGGCCCATACCCCTCTGAACCTACGACTATAACCCAGGACTATCGTCAAAATTCTTTAAGTTTAGATCCAAGTGATGTATACTTTAGACTAGAGATACAGCGTGGAAACAGGCCCTTCTACTCACCGAGTCCGTGCAGACCAGTGAGCACCCCGTACACTAACGGATACAGAGACACCAAAGCCAATTAACCTACAAACCTGTACGGCCGTGGAGTGTGGTAGGAATCCGGAGCACCCGGAGAAAACCCACATGGTCACGGGGAGAACGTAGAAACTCTGTACAGACAGCACCCGCAATCAGGATTGTTGCCTTCATTGTCCATGGTGTCTGTAGCAACCTCTATACGATATAGAGTGTACAACAGAAAAAACATCTCTGCACCAACTTTTTGGAATCCTTCCAGCTCATTTGGGCTTGGAAACAGTTAACAATTAAAGCTCAGATGAAATATGGTAAATTCAGACAACCTAATTCTGTGGGTTTCTGGCTACATCTCCTAGAGTTGATTTAAGTGTGCCAAAAGCAATTAGTGAGCAAGAACACACAGAACCGATCCCACAACAACCAGAGTGAAATTCAGAAAGTAGCAGCATTGTTGGAATAAAGGTAAAGTACAGTAATTATACTGTTACATGGTTATCTGTCAATTGATAGGCAGACACAGCAAGGAAATAGGCCCTTCGACCCATCGAGTCGGCGCCAACCATCGGTCACCCGTTCAATCTAGTCCCATGTTATCCCACTTTCTCATCTACTCCCTACACACTGGGGGCAATTTTCACAGGCAAATTAACTTACAAACCCACACGTCTTTGGGATGTGGGAGGAAACTGGAGCTCCCGGAGGAAACCCACGCAGTCACAGGGAGAACGGGCAAACTCCACATGGACAGCACACGAGCTCAGGATCGAACCTGGGACTCTGGCACTGTGAGGCAGCGACTCTACTAGCATGGGGATGGTAAATGTTAAGATAAAGTTTTTAATTTCTGTTCTTCCCAGCCCTTCCTGCTGTCTCTTTCCAACAAGAGAGTGGTTAATTTCAAGATGCCTGGCACTCTCCAAATGCTAAATCTCTGAATGCTAAACTTCTTAAAGTACTTAACAATGATCAAGGAGGCTGCTGTAATTATTGAGGGCAGCCACTTCAAGATATAAGACAGGTGTAGTGGAATATTTAAAATTACGCTCATCAAACACAGTGTGAAAGGCAGGAACAATTTAAAAATAATTAATCTTCCCAGAGTGATATCATTAATTCAATGGATCAAGGTAAAGAGTGTTTGGGTTTTGAAGGGAAAATCCCTATGTAGTAAAAGGATTCTAACTTTGCTTTTAACCAATTAATTTGCCAAATCTCAGACTCGCAATGTTTGCCTGATGTGATTTGAATCTATACAGTAATTCTCTTTCACCTGCAAAGGCAATTCCCTCCTGATCAGTGTATCTAAAAATAAAAAAAAATAAAAATATTAATTTTGAATGTTAAGGAAGGAATTATATGTTTTTTAAATTAATTAACAGGAAAAATTATAAACTGTCAGACTGCACTTAATCTGTGAACTGCAAATATCATTAATTTTTTTTTGCTAGAATTTTCAATTGGGTTTTACCTAGTTATTTGGTTAAGCAGAACACTTGAAAACTTTTAAAATCCCACCCGAAAATTAAAGATTATTTAATTTACAATTAAAGATGAAATTACTGAGGTACATATTGAAAAAATCAAAAATGGAAGCATTTATTAGTACAAAATCATAGACCAGATACTCACACTTTAAATTATCCCTGGTGCGCAGGATGTAAAACTGAGATAACATAGAACTAGTGAATGGGTGATCAGTGGGCAGTATGGACTAGGTGGGCCAAAGGGCCTGTTTCCATGCTGTGTCTCTAAAACTAAAAGCTAAAACTCGGAATAGTACATCACAATGAGGCAGCACACACGAGTTCCTGGCACCTTCTTCTTCTCGCTCGGAGTTGTTGCAAATGTTAGGGTCTTTATTTGACGATGACGGTCTGTTGTCCTGGTGGCGGCACTGGTTTATAGATGCTTAATAATATTATAAAACAAGTTAGGGGCGGCACGATGGCGCAGCGGCAGAGTTGCCCCCTTACATGCTAGAGAGCCGGGTTAGATCCCTACTACGGCAGCTGTCTGTACGGAATTTGAACGTTCTCCCCGTGACCGCGTGGACTCGTTTTCTCCCACACTCCAAGACGTATAGGTTTTGTAGGTTAATTGGCTTTGGTAAAAATTGTAAATTGTCCTAGTGTGTGTAGGATGGCGTTTGTGTACATGGTGATCGCTGGTCGGCGTGGGGTAGGTGGACCGATGGGCCTGTTTCCATGCTGTATCTCTCGGAAAAACAAATGTGGAACCACTTGTCAGAAAGTTTTGAATACAGATTCTGCTTCACGGCCCTAAGCACACAGTCTTAGCTGCCGTTTCAATGTGGTTCTGAAGCAGTGATTTTTTTCTTCAGTGATGCCTTCTTTCAGATGCAGTGTCAAATCAAAACCATCTTATATAAGCATAAAAATTACTGCTATTTTGGGGAAGAGATTTCTGATCGGCATTCATATCTCTCAACCACTAAAACGGATTATGCGGACAAGATTTGTTTGTTACCTCTGGGAACATTTTTATATGAGTATTGGCTTTTACACTCCCCCACGTTATAACATAGCTCTTTAATGATACTTGATGGCTATAAGGGCCACCTAATGTTATGAAAGGTGCTACATAAATGCCAGTGCTTTCGTTAAAATAGTTAATAATAAATCCATTGAATTTGTGATATACCTCTTGCTGTTAAATCTTTATGGGCCTCTACTTGGGCTGTATACATGCAGGATGTAACACTGTTAACTTCTGGGAGTATCATAATATAAACAGCACCATCCCATCAACATTTATCTGGAATGTATGACAAATCTTACATCTGTGCTCACTTCTTGTGAACTGTTTATAAAAATCCTATTTTTAAAGTTCTAATGGAAACAACCAATGTAAACTCCTTACAATGCAATGGCATAAAGAGATGTATTATAACACTGTAAACGCAGAAGTAAGGGGAGTATGCAAGTTTGAAGTGGAAATGTGTCTGTACACCCTGGTTGAATTATTCTCTATTCTCAAATTTAATTCAGCCAAAAAATAAGAATTAATTTTTCATATTCAGCGTCAAAGGAGATAACTAGCTTTATATTCAGTTTTAGTTTATTGTCACGTGTACTGAGGTAAAGTGAAAAGCTTTTGTTGTGTGCTAACCAGTCAGCGGAAAGTCAGTGAAAACTAAATGGAACTTTTCTCACCTTACCCTTCCATATCTCTCGTTTCCCTCTCCCCTGAGTCTGAAGAAGGGTCTCGAACCGAAACGTCACCCATTCCTTCTCTCTAGAGATGCTGCTTGACCCACTGGGCAGCATTGTGTGTCTATCTTCAGCAGAAAGAAAATACATGATTGTAATCGAGTCAATGTGTTATATGTTAAAGACCTTGCATTTAAGGATGTTTTTTCTTCTTGTTGATGGTGGACCTTTGTATCAACTATAGTTTTAGGTTTAGTTTAGAGATATGACATGGAAACAGGCCCTTTATCCATTGTAAGTCCTTACAGTAAGGAACGTCCTAATTTGAGGAAGGACATTCTTGCTATTGAGGGGGTGCAGCGTAGGGTCACCAGGTTAATTCCCGGGATGGCAGGGCTGACGTATGATGAAAGAATGGGTCGACTGGGCTTGTTTTCGCTGGAATTTAGAAGGATGAGAGGGGATCTTATAGAAACATATAAAATTCTTAGCGGATTGGACAGGGTAGATGCAGGAAAAATGTTCCTGATGTCGGGGGAGTCCAGAAGCAGGGGTCACAGTTTAAGAATAAGTGGTAGGCTATTTACGACTGAGATGAGGAAAAACTTTTTCACCCAGGGCGTTGAGAATCTGTGGAATTCGCCACAGAAAGCAGTGGAGGCCAATTCACTGGATGTTTTCAAGAGAGCGATTTAGCTCTTAATGCTAATGGAATCAAGGGATATCAGGAAAAAGCCATAATGGGGTACTGATTTTGAATGATCACTGATTTTGGATGATCAGCCATGATCATATTGAATGGTGGTGCTGGCTCGAAGGGCCGAATGGCCTACTCTTGCACCTATTTTCTATGTTTCTATGTTTCTAAGCACATTGCAGTCATAGGAGCAGACACCTTAGACTTTGCCATACAGAGGTCTGCATCCAAGTGGGGTCCAGAGAGCAGACTTAGGCACCACATATTCTGTATAGATTCTCTGTCTGTACCGTCTAAAGAAGGGTCTCGACCCGAAACGTCATCTATTCCTTTTCTCCAGAGAGAATGTCTGACCCGCTGAGTTACTCTTTTTGTGTCTATCTTCGGTTTAAACCTGCATCTGCTGTTCCTTCTTACATTTTATCTATACCAAGTCTATCAGCCATTCCTGTCATTTTAAAGTACTCACAGCCTTTATCTTGCTGGAGAAAAGTGAACAGATCTATTTCCTTTCAACTACTGGTTGAGCCGGGTTCGATCCTGATCTCAGGTGCTGTTTGTGTGGAGTTTGCAGGTTCTCCCTGTGACCGCATGGGTTTCCTGCAGATTCCTCCACATCCCAAAGACTTTAGACTTTAGAGATATGGCATGGAAATAGGCCCTTCGGCCCACCGAGTCCATGCCGACCAGCGATCATCCCGTACACTGGCATATCCTACACACTAGGGACGATTTCCATTTTTATTAACCAAAGCCAATTAACCTACAAACGTCTACGTCTTTGGAGTGTGGGAGTAAACCGGAGTAGCCAGAGAAACCTCACGCGATCGCAGGGAGCACATACAAACTCTATACAGATAGGACCCGAGGTCAGGATCGAACCTGGGTCTCTGTCATGCTAAGGGAGCAACTCTACAACGGTGCAACTGAGCCACCTGAGGCGTGCAGGCTTGGTGTTTAATTGGCTTCTGTAAATGGGCTTTGAGTGTGTAGTAAGTGCATGGGATCACATAGAAGTGTGAATGGATGATCACTGGTCAGCATGGACTCATGAGCCGAAGGGCCTGTTTCCATGCTGTACCTTTCAATTGCTTCAACCAATATTTTCTCTCTGCTTTCCAAATAGCCATGTATTTTGCTGCATTACAGTAACAACAATATAAAATTGCCATTGGATTTAAAAATCAGCACAGCATTGATGACTGAATTGTATCTGTGAACCTTGCACCAATTAACACCAGCTTTCAAATCCTGCACTTGAAATCTATGCATGTGGAAAGAAAAATTGCTTAGATTTCTAATATATTTTATGTCCTCACTGCTTCAGGGGGTTTTCATGGCCGGAGTGAAGTACCTTCAATGTGTAGTCATTCTTGTTATTGAGGCAGACATGACGATTGATTTGCACGCTGTAGTCTCAGCGAGAATATTAAGTGCCGAGAATATCTGCTGAAAGGAGACGGAGTGCTGGAGTAACTCAGCGGTAACTCACAGGTTAGAAACGTCACCTATCCATGTTCTCCGGAGATGCTGAGTGACCCACTGAGTTACTCCAGCACCTTGTGCCCTTTTGTGTAACACAGCATCTGCAGTTCCGTGTTTCTACATTTACAGAATTTATTTTGCTTTTTGTTTAGTTTAGTTTTTTTTAGTTTAGTGTAGAGATACAGCACAAAAACAGTTATTTTGGCCCACCGAGTCCGGACCGACCAGCGATCCCGCACATTAACACTATCCTACACACTGTGGACAATTTACAATCTTACCAAGCCAACTTACCTGTAAATCCGTATGTCTTTAGTATGTGGGAGGAATTTGGAGAAGCCAGAGAAAACCCATGCAGCACAAGTGGAGAACGTACAAACTCTGTACAGACAGCACCCGAGGTCAGGATCGAACCCAGGTCTCTGGCGCTGCAAGGCAGCAACTCTACCGCTTTGCTACTACTGTTGATCAACCTGCAAAGTTTATTGCATGTTTCCATAGTGACCCTGAATGAAATGTTTGCACCTTCCAAAAATGCCATCTTCTTAATAAGCATTGAGATGGCATGTTGAGGCCCTTAGGTTAAGTATTGAGAGCTTTTAGTTTCGGACATTCAGCGTGGAAACAGGCTCAAGTCCACCGATGAATGATCACCCGTTCACATGAGTTCCATGCTATCCTTCTTCCTCATCCACTCCCTACACACTAGGGGTAATTTACAGAAGGCCAATTACAAACCCGCTCATCCTTGGCATGTGTGAGGAAACCGGAGCAACCGGAGGAAACCCACGCGGTCACAGGGAGAACGTGCAAACTCCACACAGACAGCACCCGGTGAGGATGGAACCCGGGTCTCTGGCGCTGTGAGCAGCAGCTCCACCGCCGCTGTGCCGCCCCACGGTGTCATTCTTGTTTTTGCTTGATCCTGTCACCCGCCTCTCAGTTATACCCATTTGTTAGTCCCGCTTGCAATCAGATACTGATCTGTCAACACTGTGCATACATTGCCTCAGCAGTTACTGTCAACTGGTTTAGCTGCTGATGTATCAGCGCTGAGGAACAATGGCAAGTGGCAACAATCACGCAAACAGATTGCAGCCGAGACTCCTGATTTTTTTTTTTAGCCGAAAATGGCTTTTTGTTATGGGAACTGCTGTCGAGCTTGAGTCATGCAGCTGAAATAATGGCTGTGTGTATGGTTTCCAGAAAATTTGACATGGTTCTTGCTTCTTATTGTTGGGTATGTTCATTTTTCTATCTCTGGAAAGAGCTCATCCACATAAAATGTGACAGCGTGGTATTTGCAGTGTTACAGTTGACTAATAAAGTATGATTGGCAGTGTGTAGACAGTGTTTCCAGTGGGTGAATGAAGCTACCAAGTAATACTCTAAAGCCCGAATGGGTAAGCTGCCAGAAAAATGTTTTACTTTTTACAATACAAAACAGGTGGCAACGATTCAGTGTGAAATAATTTGATTTTTCATGGAAGGGAGGGAGTACTGCAAAAACAGCGCAGTAATATTGAGCCTCCTCAAACTCCAGGATCCTGGCATAGAAAATATAACTCTTGGCTTGAGTCAGTGGTGCCTCTGAAAGTGACTGCTACTGAATGAAGGCTTTTCATTTATATGCTGCAAACAATAGTGCGTGGATGATAGAAAGCTACTGTACATTGAAGCATGTAGAAAACATGATTTCAATAGGAAGTGGTGCCTCAGACACACGGGTTCGACCCTGACATAGCCCTGTCCCACGGTACGAGTTCATTCCACGAGCTCGCCCGAGTTTAAAAAAAATCAAACTCGTGGTAAGCACGGAGAATGAAGGTAACGGGTACGTCGGAGCTCGGGGGCGTCCCTTAGTGCTAACGGCAGGTACTCGGGAAGACTTGCTAACGGCAGGTAAGCACGGGAAGACTTGTGAAGATTTTTCAACATGATGAAAAATGTCCACGAGAGCCCCGAGTACCGACGAGTGGCCATTACCGTAAATCTCCGAGTTGGAATCAGAGCAAACTCGGAAGAACTCTTGGAATGAACTCGTACCGTGGGACAGGGGTTTAAGGGTGCTGTCTGTACGGAATTTTTCCCTGTGATCCGCTTAGGTTTTCTCCGGGAGTTCCGGTTTCCTCACACACTCCCAGGTTTGCCGGCTAATTGGCTTGGTAAAATTGTAACTTGTCCCTGGTGTGTGTAGGATAGTGTGAATGTGCGGGAATCGCTAGTCAGCGCGGACTCAGTGGGCCGAAGGGCCTGTTTCCACGCTGTATCTCAAAACCAAATTAAACTGCGTGGAAAGAATATCTCTTAACTGCAACCAGCTAGAAATTGGTTTGAAGCTGGAGGTTGCCTCAGGGAGAATGGACTCGTAACCTCATGTTCACAACATTTACCTATTTACATGTTAAAATAATAGACTGTGTCAATCTCACTGGATAAATGCTTTAGACAGAAGCCTGCCTGCGAGAAAAAAAGGATAACATCCAAGCAGCAACGATATCTGCAACTGCATTTCCACCAAAAGCGACAAATGATCTGCTACTCAAGGAAACAAAATGAAGACTTGCGCTATTGCTGTATGACTGAGGCCACTCCTTCACTTCAGATTGACTGCAGTACAAGTTCCCCGGAGGGAATGTGACTCCTCAGCAGTTACTAATCGTGCCTGGAGCTATGAGCCTTTCTGTTCCGATGACTTGACTAATTATTGTTTAATGAATGGCCCAAGTAGGATTATAAGCATTTACAGTATGTATGTATTAATCAATCATTGTGTGAAGATGAAAGCCTCCCCTTCTTTCATCCCATTGTGCCACATAGCCTGGATTTCAAAACAATTAAGATTCAAATTAACTCGGTGAAACTAATTCAATGTGTTTAGGGTTTTGTCACATGTTAAATTATATTTGTGAAGGAAATTGATGTTTTATCCATGTTCAGAATGTTCATGTATGGGAATAACATCTGTTTAATGTTACCAATGGTGTAAATGATCCTGTGAGTTTAAAATGTCACAGAAAAGCTGCATGAAACATTCGGAGGTTAACAAGATTGCTTGCTTGCGTTGAAACAGGCCCTTCGGCCCACCGAGTCCACGCTGACCACAATCACCCATTCACGCCAGTTCTATGTTCCCCACTTCTTATCCACAGGCTACACAATAGGGGCAAATTACAGAGGCCAATTAACCTAAAAACTTCCATCTCTTTGGGATGTGGGAGGAAACCGGAGCGCAGGGAGATCCTGCAAACTCCACACAGACAGCACCCGAGGTCAGGATCGATCCTGGGTCTCTGGCACTGTGATGATGGTGGCTGTCTTTTTTGAGGCAGAACCTCCTGTAGATCCCTTTGATGACAGGGAGGACAGTAGCTGTGATGGACCGGGCAGTGTCCAACACTCTCTGTAATCTCCCTCGCTCCTGTGGCATATTCTGGAATATTCTGGTGGGACGAGGCATGTGCTTGTATGGAGGGAAGAAGGATCACAAACTTATGATCACGGGCATTTATACATTTGCTGTATCCACATTCCACTGCCATCATAACTGGTATCTGGCTGGAAAATGAATGGAAAGTTTGCAATAATGGGTACATAATCACAGCACTGGGAGGCCTAGGGACTTTTTACAGTATTCCTCCATCAGTCAGTGTATTGAGTATAGACGTTGGGAGGTCATGTTGCAGTAGTATAAGACGTTGGTGAGACTGCATATTGTGTTCAGTTCTGGGCTCCATGTTATAGGAAAGATGTTGTCAAGCTGGAAAGGGTACAGAGAAGACTTGCCAGAGAGGATGTTGCCAGGACTAGAGGGCCTGAGCCACAGGGAGAGGTTGAGTAGGCTGGGACTCTATACTTTGGTGCGCAGGAGGATGAGGGGTGATCTTATAAAAGTGTATAAAATCATGAGAGGAACAGATCAGGAAAATGAGTCCTTTGCCCAGTTTGGTGAATCGAGGGCCAAAGGACATAGGCAAGGCAAGGCAAGGCAAATTTATTTATATAGCACCATTCGTACAAGCAGCAATTCATGGTGCTTTACGAAAGAAACAAAAGAATAACATAGTAAAAAGACAGCAGAACAACCATACAACACAGGACAACAAAATAGCCAATAATCAAAAAATACAAAACAAGCAATATGACAAATGCATGAATAGTAAAACAAAGTCACTAAAACAATAAAACGATTTTAAAAGCACATAAAAGAGACAAGATTAGAAGGTTAAGATTACCTGCATGTTGGGTTATGGAAAAGCTACAGTAGACAACAGTGTTTTTAGGCCTGATTTAAATGAGCTTACAGTCTGTACACACCTCAGGTGTTCAGGGAGCTTGTTCCACAGGTGTGGAGCATAAAAACTGAACGCTGCTTCAGCCTTTTTAGTTCTGACCCTGGGAACACAGAGTAAACCTGCCCCTGAAGACCTGAGGAGTCTAGGTGCCTCATATACAACAAGAAGGTCAGAGATGTATTTTGGACCCAGACCATTCAGTGCCTTGTAGGCCAGTAACAGAATTTTAAAATCTATCCTTTTACACACAGGGAGCCAGTGCAAAGATTTAAGGACAGGTATAATGTGGTCCATTTTCTTGGTGTTGGTCAAGACTGCATGAACAAGTTTTTCAGTGTCTTCTTTGGACAGAAATCCCTTGATTCTTGCAATGTTTTTAGATTGTAAGAGGCAGATTTGGTAATGGTCTTTATATGGCTGTTAAAATTCAAATCTAAGTCCATAACTACACCAAGGTTTCTGGCTTTGTCTGTGGTTTTCAGTGCGGTTGAGTCAAGTTGAGCACTCATCTCTAGCCTTGTATTTTTGGGACCAAAGACAATAATTTCTGTCTTATTTGCATTGAGCTGGAGGAAGTTCTGGTTCATCCACTCATTGATTTGTTTGACACACTGACTCAGTGAGTGTAGGGGACTATGGTCATGTGCTGACACTGCGATATAAAGTTGTGTGCCATCGGCATAAGTATGGTCGGATATGTTAAAATACTCTATGATCTGAGCTAGGGGGAGCATGTAAATATTGAACAAAATGGGTCCAAGAATGGAGCCCTTAGGAACCCCGCATGTGAGTTTTGTACGTTCTGATTCATAGTTACCAAGGGAAACAAAATAATCCCGATCTTTCAAGTAGGATTTGAACCAGTCCAGCACAGAACCAGAGAGTCCTACCCACTTCTCCAGTCTGTCAAGCAGAACATAGGTTCAAGGTGAAGGGGAAAAGATTTAATAGGAATCTGAGGGGTAACATTTTCAGACAAAGGGTGGTGGGTGTCGGGTGTCTGAACAAACTGGCAGAGTAGGTAGTTGAGGCAGGGACTCTCCCAACATTTAAGAAACAGTTTAAGAATCATTGAACAGGTACATGGATAGATATGGAACAAATGCAGGCAGTTGGGACTAATGTAGGTGGAACATGTTGGCCGGTGTGGGTGAGTTGGGCCGAAGGGCCTGTTTCCACACTGTACCACTCTATGACTCTAGTCTGTGAGTACCTCTTGGTTATTTTATTATTACAGAGACGTCTTCTTCAAGTTTCAATGTCTAGAGTTTCCTTTCAATCTCTGCAGTTCATTCATCATAATTTCATAGCATTGTGCAAAGAAAGCTATTTGCTGTAACATCTCATTAACTACCTAATCTCCAAACAACAAGAAATAACACTGTGGCAAATTGAAGGCTTATTGAATGTTTTATTTTAAGAATTTGTTATAGCAAATATATAAAAAAATGTTTTCTGATGTATAATTGTTACTCTCAGTCTCCTAATTCTAGTTTAATTACATGGGCAGTAGAAACCTAAAGTGAAAAATATCTTCTGCATCATCTTTGTGTTGCTACTGGTGTTGTAGTCATTTATCGGCACATTGCACAATTTTTTAAACAACTTATTAGAACAACCATTTAAACAACTATTTAGAACGGAGACGAGGAAACACTTTTTCTCACGGAGAGTTGTGGGCCTGAGGAATTATTTGCCTCAGAGTGCAGTGGAGGCCGGTTCTCTTGATACTTTCAAGAGAGAGCCAGATAGGGCTCTTAAAGATAGCAGAGTCAGGGGATATGGGGGAAGGCAGGAACGGGGTACTGATTGAGGATGATCAGCCATGATCACATTGAATGGTGGTGCTGGCTCGAAGGGCCGAATGGCCTACTCCTGCACCTATTGTCCATTGTCTATTGTCTATTATTTATTATCACTACCAGCAGTGCTCTATGTTTCGATCAGTCCAGTACATTGTATGGAGACCGTTTTCTCAGCTGTATGACTAGATTTCAATGATATCCTTGCCTAATCGATGTATACATTGGGGAGGACACAAGGTGCTGGAGTAACTCAACGGGTCCGGCATCATCTCTAGAGAACATGGATGGGTGATGTTTCAGCTCGGGACTCTTCATCAGATGTCAGGGATGGCATGGTGGTGCAGCGGTAGAGTTGCTGCCTCACAGCGCCAGAGACCAGGGTTCGATCCTGACCACGGGTGTTGTCTGTATGGTGTTTGTGCGTTCCCCCTGTGACCGCGTGGGTTTGCTCTGGGTACTTTGGTTTTGTAGGTCAATTGGCTTTGGTAAAAAATTGTAAATTGTCCCTAGAGTGTAGGACAGTGTTAGTGTACGGGGTGATCGCTGGCCTAAGGGCCTGTTTCCGCGCTGTATCGCTAAAAAACGTTTAAAGTACCCGAATTATCTCCTCTCTATGTTCTGCAGAGATGCCCGCTGAGTTACTCCAGCACTTTGTATTCTACGTAAGGTTGCAGCATCTGCAGTTACTTGTGTCTCCATACGCCTGGGGAGTATCTCCTGACTCCTGAAGAGAAAAGTTCAGTTATTTTACAACAGTAAACTTAATTATAATTGGGATCTTTTTAGTATATTTGGAATACCAAGGACCCAGGTTTGATCTTGACTACGTGTGCTGTCTGTACGAAGTTTGCACGTTCTCCCTGTGACTGCATGGATTTTCTCCGGTGTCTCCGGTTTCCTCCCACACTCCAAAGACGTACAGGCTCGTAGATTAATTGGCTTGGTATAATTGCAAATTGTCCCTAGTGTGTGTAAGTGTGCGGGGATCGCTGGTCGGCGCGGACTCGGTGGGCTGTGGGCCCGTTTCCACGCTGTACCTCTAAACTAAATTTTAAAAGACTACAAGAATACAATCAAGCAGTCCATGGCAGTAAAGGATAAAGGGTACAACATTTAATGCAAACCATAACATTGAAGTCACATAAAGTCCAATTTAAGACAGTTGTACTCTGTTTTATGTTCTAGAAAACAAAGGTGCTTTCTCTTAATATAACATTTGAATTTATTAATTTGGTATTGCTGTTGAATTGGGTTTATTAGTGAGTTAGGTGACTAGATGCATTATGGAATACTGTCACAGTGAGATAGGAGTGATAAGCAAATGTTATCTTCAAGAACGGTCTGTAACTTAGAAGTCAGAGTAAAAAAAAACACAACTTTAGCTCGGCAGAAATATAATATCCTTTCTGATATGGAAAGACACTTGGGGCTGGTAGCAAACTGCAAAGTAGTAAAACCATAATGCTAACTAATTATATACAAGTACTTGTTGAATGTAATGCTATATGGAGGGACATTTCACAAGTCAAAACATCCCATCACTTCTGAGCTGTAGGCACTGAGCTGCTTTCAGTCATTAAAACCCAGTGACAGAATCGGCAAACTATAACTGGATGTCATTAAAGAATCTCCATGTTTGAGGGCTGTATGATAAAATAACCTCTCCAGATTTCGTAGCAAGACTAGAGAGTTTTCATCACATTCAGCTAATTGTGACCGCGTCACCATTTCACTCCTTCGTCTGCTTCTCTTGCATATCCTGATCTAACATCACGGTGCTTGCCGCCCGCTTTATTAACCGCCCCGTCTGATTGCTTTGCCTTCCAGTCATTCTGTCAATGAACAATGCTTGTGTAAACACTGCAAATCACTGCCAAGGCTCAGGCAAGCGGTACTACAGAAATGTGACTGATAGAGTGAGAAGAAGAGAGGTTAAAATAAAGCTCAGGCAAGCACTTTGATGGAGGGGACTGGATAGGATGAATGCGCAGCCATTTGCCCAGAGTGGGTGGCACGGTGGTGCAGCAGTTAGTTGCTCCCTTACAGCGCTTTTAGCGCCAGAGACCCAGTTTCGATCCCAACTACGGGTGCTGTCTGTGTGGAGTTTGTACGCTCACTCCGTTTTCCCCGAGATCTTCGGTTTCCTCCCGCACTCGAAAGGTTTGTAGGCTAATTGGCTTTCTATAAATATAAATTGTGCCTCGTGTGTGCAGGATAGTGTTGCTGCTTGGTGCAGATTCGACGGGCCGAGAGGCCTGTTTCCGCACTGTATCTCCAAACTAAACTAAACTAAAGTTGGGGAATCAAGAACCAGAGGACATGGTTTTAAGCTGAGGGGAAAGATTTAATCGGAACCTGAGAGACAACTTTTTCAAACAGAGGGTGGTGGGTGTATGAAATGAGCTGCCAGATGAGGTAGTTGAAGCAGGGACTATAATAACACTTTAAAAAAACCATTTGGACAGGTACATGGATAGGAAAGCTTTGGCGAGATATAGGCCAAATGTGGACAAATGGGACTAGCGTAAATGGACGAGTTGGGCCGAAGGGCCTGTTTCAGTGCTGTATGACGATGAACTCTATCGAGAAATGCTGAGGTGAAATATAGCTGAAATTAGCTGTTAAGCTAATAGAATATTTATAAAAATCAGAAATTCAATTAATTGGAGCAAATTCCCATTTTCATGCTTTTAAAAAAAGTTCATGTTACACCTTCTGAGTGATCTATAATTTGAGAATATTTAGTTTAATGTAGCGATACAGCACGGAAACAGACCCTTTGGCCCACTGAGCCCACGCCGACCATCGATCATGCCACGCCCAAACTATTTCAAAATTGGTGATCAAAAGGAATAAAAAGGGGTTTATCTTATTTTCACAATGTGGTGGGTGGGTAATTTTGACTGAGATAGCACAACCTATATTTGGATAGACAACTGTGAATGGCTTACAGATACAGCGTGGAAACGTGCCCTTTGGCCCACTGCGTCCGCGCCAACCAGCGATCCCTGCACACCAGCACACTACACACACTGGGGACAATTTATAATTTTACCAAAGCCATCTAACCTACAAATCCGCATGTCTTTGGTGTCAGGATGGAACCCTGGTCTCTGGTGCTGTGAAGCAGCAGCTCTACCCGCTGCACCACCCTGCCACTCTCTTCTGATAACCTTTGAGGGATGAAGGATGTCTGATTACACGAGGGGTCTTTAAATAGAACAATCCAAATGTTAATGTTCATTTACATCCACGCCCAATCTTCAATTAAGATCTCTTCCAAAACTCAGCTGGGGGAATGGAGGAATGTGGGTTTTGTGCAGGCAGATAAGAGTTGGTCTTGGCATCATGCTCCTCACAGTTATTGTGGGCTGAAGGGCCTGTTCCTGTGCTGTATTGTTCCATGTAGGATGTCTTAGATTCAATCCTGTATTGGAGTGCGAAATGTGAAAATATTTGAACTAATTTAGCTCTTTGTTACATCAGATCATCCCAATGAGCCTCCCAACCAATGGATAATCTTTGGTGTGCAGTTGCTGTTTTGTACCCAAGAGTTGTCACCAATTTATATGTCAATTCTTGATTGGAAGCCTTCAACATCAGGCTGATTATATGATTATGGCCTGTTGGGGATTGATATATTTTTACTCAGATAAGATAAAGAACTGTAATATTTATACTTGTTACAACACAAATAGGTGCGGCAGTGGAGTTGCTGCTTCACAGCACCAGAGACCCCGGTTCAATCCTGGCTACGGGTGCTGCCTGTGTGGAGTTTGCACGTTCTCCCTGTGACCGCGTGGGTTTCAAGTGACCATCGATCACCCGTTCACACTAGTTCTATGTTGTCTCACTTTCTAATCCACACCCTGCACACTAGGGGTAATTTTACAGAGGCCATTTAACCTACAAACCTGCATGTCTTTGGGATGTGGTGGGAACCCGGCGCACCCGGAGGAAACCCACTCGATCGCAGGGAGAATGTGCAAAGTCCACAAAGGGTCAACGGCTCAAAGGTACTTTATTGTGACATGTAGCTGGGCATAGTGAAATCTCTATTTGCGTGCAGTTCAGTAAAAATCCTACTACACAGGAACAGTCATACTCATGTACTCAAGTGTAGGAACAGCGGATTATGTAGAGGCAGCAGCCATGTTTCTGTCAACATCTTGTACCCTTTAAGTTCAAAGTTGTTAAAATTGTTAGCACCTGAATTCAGGATCGAACCAGAGATCCAATCCCAATAAATGTCTCTGTTCTATTGCTTCACCTCAACATCTCCTCAAAGTGTGCCTACAGAGTTCGGCGAGACCCCCTCTCACACCTCCCCCGCCCTCTGTAATTCCAGCGGTTCTCCTGCTCAACTACCATGTTCTGACCTACACTCCACACATACCTTCCCTGGCTCTGTCCAACCCCCATCTCTCTTTCCAGCTTTCTCCCCCCCCCCCCACCACAACCTGACAAAGGGTCCCGACCCAAAACATCGCCTGAACACTCCCTCCACAGATGCTGCCTGGCCCGCTGAGTTCCTCCAGTGCTTTTGCACTTTTCTTGAGAAACGGAAGGACCATTGAAAGAAGTTGATAGATATTAAACGTGTATTTAAGTCTTCGTAAAATATACCATTACGCATGAAATTTTTATGCTTAAATAAACTCCTGTCTTTGGACTTATCTTAAATTAGTTCTTGTATAAATATATTTCAATTTAATTTGATTGCAGGAAACAACTTTATTGCCTGAGTAAAAATGAGGGATCGTTATTCTGAAAGGAAACACCTCGTAGCTCAATTTTTTAAAATTAAGTTATAATTTTTCAGCAGGCTGTTTTTACAGCTGTGTTTAAGCACATTATGCTTTAAGAACTTTCATATTTCTTTTTATTTTACGTACTCTACTCTGGTAATTTGAAAGTTACTTACAGCAGGTGAAAGGCTTTTGTTTTAGTTCCTCAATGTACCGTCACTAATATCTGTCACAGATTCTAACAGGTTCCTGAAAAGTGAATAATCATTTCAACACAAATTGCTGCACGTTTTATGAGCTGAAATTCAGCTAGGAATATACAGTACAGCTGTGAGATAAAAATGACAAAAATGCATTGTTTGGGGACAAAATCTGGAGAAAACCTTACCCACCTAGTCCTCTTAAAGTGAGAGGGGAAAGTTTTAATAGAAACCCAGGGCCACCCTTTTCATGCAGAGGGTGGTGGATGTATGGAAAGAGCTGCCAGAGGAGTAGTTGATGCAGGTACTATAACAGCATTTAAAAGGCATTTGGAAAGGTCTTTGAAAATAGAGGATGTGGGCCAAACGTGGGGAGGTGGGACTACTAGCCCAGATGAGGCATTTTGGTCGGCAGGGGCAAGTTGGGCCGAAGGGCCTGTTTCCTGACTATGTCCTTTCATGGCCCTCAGTCCCAACGCATCCCATTGCTGAAATTGCAGAAGAATTAGGTTTATTATTTTCAAATGTACCGAGGAACAGTGAAAAACTTTGTTCTGAATGCTATCCAATCAAATCAGATCATACCATACATCAATGCAACTCAAGTGCCACAGGTAGAGCAAAGGGAAAGATTCAGAGTGTAGAATGTAGTGGTCAGCATTGTGGCACCATAGTTCTGAAGAAGGGGCCCGACCTGAAACGTCACCCGTTCCTTCTCTCCAGAGATGCTGCCTGTCCCGCTGAGTTACTCCAGCAATTTGTGTCTATCTTTGGTTTAAATCAGCATCTGCAGTTCCTTCCTACACAGTTCTAGAGACAAAGTCCAATATCCTCAATGGGGTAGAGGTGAATCAGACAGAACCCTGGCTTATGGAAGGACGGTTTACAAGTCTGATAACAGAGGGGAAGAAGCAGTTCCTGAGTCTGATGATGCGCGCTTTCAATCTCCTGTATCACCTGCATGATGGGAATGGGAAGGAGGAATTCATCATCTTTAATCATTAAGAATGAATCATCGGTTGCATTTTCGAGGCAGCGCGCGTGAGGCAATGGTGGGGAGTCTGGTCTCCGTGATGGACTGGGCTACATTCACAAATCACAGTTGGACGGACACGGAAAGGAACATTTATTTTATATCGTTTCAGGAAGAATACTGATGGAGAGATCTTACCTAAAACAGTAACTAACTTTCTCTCAAATTCTGATTGTCCTATTGTTCAATTCATGTTCATAAGTTATACGAGCAATATAGGCCATTCAGCCCATCAGGTCCACCCTCGCCATTCAATCACGGCTGGTCTATCTTTCCGTCTCAACCCCATTCTCCTGCCTTCTCCCGATAGCCTTTGACACCTGTACTAATCAAGAATCTATCAATCCCCACCATTTGAAGCAGTTTATTTTATTTTATTTTAGTTTAGCTTAAAGATACAGTGTGGAAACAGGCCCTTCGGCCTACTATATCTGCACCAACCAGCGATCGCCACACATTAAAACTACCATAAACACACACACACACTGGGGACAATTTTACATTTATACCAAGCCAATTAACCTACAAACCAGTACATCTTTGTGGGTGGGAACTGAAGATCTCGGAGAAAACCTGCGCAGGTCATGGGGAGAACGTACAAACTCCGTACAGACAGCACCCGTTTCTCTGGCGCTTTAAGGCAGCCTGCTCTACCGCTGTGCCACGTGCCGCCCTACAAATCACATTCCTGTGCTTTTCTTTTCCAGAGTATTGAGGATAAGTGAACTGTTTCATACAATACATTGTAAGACGAGGAACAAAATAAGTCGTTGACAACACTTGTATACCAAAATAACTGGATCAGTCTGTAAAATACATGGGAGTGTGAATTAAATCTTGCTGCGGTCAATTGGAATGAAAAATGTCACATTACATATTTAAATGGGATTTAGAAACAGTATTTAAAAAACAGATGTAGTATTTTAGAAACTGTTGTTGTTCTGGGACTTGAAATTCTTTAGAGAACTGAGTGTTATCCCTTTGAGTACTGAATGTCCTATGCAGCATTCCAGCATTTCACATGTTTCCTGCAAGATCTACAGAAAGATTTGTCTATGAATCTCTAATGCCGAACATTATGACGCACAATTGGAACAATATGTGTATTCGACCTGTCAATTCTGTAAAAACCTTAAAATCTAACGTCTAATGACATCCATGTGTTTGGGATCATTAGGGAATGACATTGTCGATAAACAGATCACCGCGGTAGGGCTGGATGGGCAGGCAAATGCAAACAGAAATCAAAATTAATATAAAAGGGGCAGATCAAATAACACCTGAGGGGAAGGATGAGTGAACATTTCAGGTCTGCGCATTCATGGGGTCACAGGGGAATTACTAACTGAGTTTCATGCTCCATTTTGGGATCTTTTTGACTGATCTTCTGCAGTAAAGATTTGGAACGAGTGTTACTTTTAACGTTGCATTTTCAAAGTAAATTTATTCTTGCAAATAATTTTTGTTACAAATAAATGGCACCTAGAAGAGGGCTGATTAATGTGCTAATGAAGATCTTTCCCCCTAAAGACTGTGAACAATAAGCAATTCATTAGCGTCCCAGTGTCCAATAAACACCTTACAACCATTTTGGTTGCAGATAAGTTGTCCTGATTGAAATAATCTTAACTGTAGCTCTGGTGATTCCATGCACTGTGAAACAAAGCAGCTGTTTACAGCACGCCCCATCCTACCAAATGTCTGTCCCCACCACCTTCCAGAGATGGCTGCCTGCAGCACATGTGTGAACGATATGAATGTTCTCTCCAGCACACAAAGGGATCCTATTGTGACTGTATCATCCGACTAGATATTGAGCAGTCTGTGTAGCTTTTCATAAACAGACCCTCTAACCGTTTAAGGGAAAAGCATTTCCCCTGAAGTTTAGTTTAGAGACACAGCATGGAAACATACCCTTCGGCCCACTGAGTCTGCTCCGACTATTGATCACCCGCTCACACTAGTTCAATGTTATCCCACTTTCTCATCTACCCCCTGCGCACAATGGGCAATTTACAGAGGGCCAATTAACCTACAAACCCGCACGTCGTTGGGATGTGGGAGGAAACCGGAGGACCCAGAGGAAACCCACGCGGTCACAGGAAGAATGTGCAAATTCCATATAGACAGCATCCGAGGTCAGAATCGAACCCGGATCGCTGGAGCTGTGAGGCAGCAGCTCTACCGCTGCGCCACTGTGCCGCATAAAGGAACCTAAGCCAAAGCACGGTGGGGTGCAATGGTCGAGTTGCTGCCTCACAGCACCGGAGACCCGCGTTCGATCCTACAGGTGCTGCCATTACGGAGTTTGTATGTTCTCTCTGTGACTGCGTGGGATTTCTCCGGGTGCTCCAGTGCAGACATGATGGGCCATAGGGCTTGCTTCCACACTGTATCTCTACGCTAACCTGAGGTAAGGCCTACATTGCCTCATCTAAGCTAGTCCCATTTGGCCCATATCCCTCTAAACCTTTCCAACCCATGTACCTATTCAAGTGTCTTTTAAATGTTTTTATTGTAGCAGGCACAACTACCTTCACTCCTGCACCCATGCAGATCTCATGGACTTCATCAACTTCACCACCAATTTTCATCCTGCACTCAAATTTACTTGGACTATTTCCGACACCTCCCTCCCCTTTCTTGATCTCACAGTCTCCATCACAAGAAATAGACTATTGACTGATGTCTATTACAAACCCACTGACTCCCACAGCTATCTCGACGACACTTCTTCCCACTTCCTGCAAAGCCTCTAACCCCTATTCCCAATTCCTCCGTCTACGCCGCATCTGCGCCCAAGATGAGCTGTTCCATACTAGAACATCCAAGATGTCCTCATTCTTTAGGGAATGGGGCTTCCTATCTCCCATCATAGATGAGGCCCTCACTCATGTCTCCGATTACCCCGCAGCTCCGTCCTTGCTCCCCTCCACCAAGCCGCAACAGTGACAGAGTCCCCCTAGTCCTTACCTTCCACCCCATCAGCCGTCGCATACAACACATAATCCTCCGAAATCTCCACAACCTCCAACCGGATCCCACCACTAGCCACATTTTCCCATCTCCATCCCTTTCCGCCTTCTGCAGACACCGTTCCCTCCGCAACTCCCTGGTTAACTCACTCCTTCCCACCAACCCTTCCCCTGCAACCGCAGGAGATGCAACGCCTATAACTCCTCCCTCGACTGTCCAGGGACCCCGACAGTCCTTTCAGGTTAGGCAGAGATTCACTTCCAACCTTATCTACTGTATCCGTTGTTCAAGATGTGGACTCTTATACATCGGTGAGACTAAACACAGACTGGGTGATTGTTTTGCAAAACACCTTCGCTCAGCCCACGTGAAACAACCTGACCTCCCGTTTGCTGGACACTTTAATTCTCCTTCCCATTCCTACACAGACCTTCCTGTCCTTGGTCTCCTCCATTGTCAGAGTGAGGCGAAACACAAATTGGAGGAACAGCATCGCATATTTTGCTTGGGCAGCTTACAGCCCAGTGGTATGAATATTGATTTCTCTCACTTCAGGTAGCCCCGGCATTCCCTCTCTCTCTATCCCTCCCCCATCCAAGTTGCACCAGCTTCTCATTTTCACCCTACAAACAGCTTACAATATTTCCTTTATCATCGTAACTTTTTTGCATATCTTTCATTCATTGTTCTTTATCTCTCCACATCACCATTTACAGTATATCTCTCATTTCCCTTATCCCATCCAGTCTGAAGAAAGGTCTTCAGTTTACATATTCAGTTGTGTTACAGCAAGTTGGAATTTCATTGTTCCATCTGGGACATATTACAATAAAACAATATTGACTCTTGACCCGATACGTCACCCATTCCTTCTCTCCAGAGATGCTGTCTGTCCCGCTCAGTTACTCCACCTTGTTTGTGTCTGTCTTCGGTTTAAACCTGCATCTGCAGTTCCTTCTTACACATACCTTCTCTGGCAGCTTGTTCCATATACCCATCAACCTCTGAGTCAAAATCTTGCCCCTCAGGTTTCAATTAAATCTTTCTCCATTCACATTAATCCTACATCCTCCAGTTCTTGATTCTTCTACCCTGGATAAAACATTCCATGTATTCGCTTCCCTTGATGATTTTATGCACTTCTTTAAGATCATCCGTCCACATTTTGTACTCCAAGTAATAAAGTCCTAGCCTGCCCAACCTCTCCCTATAGCTGAAGCCCTGAGACTTGGCAATATCCTTGTAAACCTTCTCTACACTCTTTCTAGCTAATAGACATATTTCCCACAGCAAGTCCTATAATGCTATCGGACCCTATAGCAGGGTGCCCAAAACTGAACTTAATACTCCAAATGCATCCTCCCCAAAGTCTTCTACAGCTGTAACGTAATGTCCCAACTTCTGTACTCAATACCCTGGCAGATGAAGACCAATATTCCAAAAGCCTTCTTGACCCTATCAACATGTGACGCCACTTTCAGGGAACTGTGCAGCAGTACTCCTGGATCCATCTGCTCTCTAACACTCTCTGGAACCCCACCTTTCACTGTGATGGCCCTGCCTTGGTTTAACTTTCCAACAAGCCACACCTCGCACTTAGCTGCATAAACGATGATCCAGGTTGCTGAACCAACAACTGATCAGCTATGACATTTTAGGAGAACTTTACCCACCACACAACAACCCAGTTATCCTACCCTGTAAGGCACATTACTGTATTTTTGTATCTCTGCAGTGTTGTCTAAATGGTCTAAATACTATCTAAATGGTGTCAAGTTTGGAAAAGGGGAAGTACAACGGGATCTGGGGGTCCTTCTACATCAGTCTATGAAAGTAAGCATGCAGGTACAGCAGACAGTGAAGAAAGCGAATGGCATGTTGGCCTTTATAACAAGAGGAATCAACTATAGGAGCAAAGAGGTCCTTCTGCAGTTGTACAGAGCCCTAGTGAGACCACACCTGGAGTATTGTGTGCAGTTTTGGTCCCATAATTTGAGGGAGGACATTCTTGCTATCGAGGGAGTGCAGCGTAGGTTTACAAGGTTAATTCCCAGGATGGCAGAACTGTCATATGCTGAGAGAATGGAGCAGCTGGGCTTGTACACTCTGGAGTTTAGAAAGATGAGAGGAAATTTCATTGAAACATATAAGATCTTATTGAAACATATAAGATTGTTAAGGGCTTGGACACACTAGAGGCAGGAAACATGTTCCCGATGTTGGGGGAGTCCAGAACCAGGGGCCACAGTTTAAGAATAAGGAGTAAGCCATTTAGAACGGAGACAAGGAAACACTTTTTATCACAGAGAGTGGTGAGTCTGTGGAATTCTCTGCCTCAGAGGGCGGTGGAGGCACGTTCTCTGGATGCTTTCAAGAGAGAGCTAGTTAAGGCTCTTAAAAATAGCGGAGTCAGGGGATATGGGGAGAAGGCAGGAACGGGGTACTGATTGGGTATGATCAGCCATGATCACATTGAATGGCGGTGCTGGCTCGAAGGGCCAAATGGCCTTCTCTTGCACATATTGTCTATTGTCTATTGTCGTGCATGGCCTCAACTGTCTATATCAGTAAACAAGTAAACATTTGTATTACACATCATGTGCTGCTGACAGTTTCTTGTCAACAGATTTCAGAATCTGAGTTTCATGAATGCAAGGCAGAGTACATTTTATTTCATCTCTTCCAATGTACTGACCATTTATTGGGTTACTGCTCCTACAAAGTTGAGCAATTCCGTAGTAGAAACAAGAAAGTGCGGATGCTGGTTTACAAATAAAGGCACGACATGCTGGAGGAACTCAGCAGAGCAGGCAGCATCCTGCTGACTTACTCATTTTGTGTCTTTTTTTTGAGCAAATACTTACTTAGTTTAGAGCATTGGGGAGGCACAAAGGCACAGCGGTAGAGCTGCTGCCTTACAGAGCCAGAGACCCGGGTTCCATTGTGACCACGGGTGCTGTCTGTACGGAGTTTGTACGTTCTCCCCCTGACCACATGGGTCACTCTGGTTTCCACCCACATTCCAAAGACTTTACAGGTTTGTAGGTTAATTGGCATTGGTAAAATTGTAAATGGTCCCTAGTGTGTGTAGGACAGTGCTGGTGTAAGGGGTGTCTGGTTGGCGCGGACGCAGTGGGCCAAAGGGCCCGTTTCCACGCTGTATCTGTAAAGTCTAAAGTCTAAACTCATTGCAAGCCATTCACAGTTGTCTATCCAACTATTGGTTGTGCTATCTCAGTCAAAATTAATACCCACCCACCACATTGTGAAAATAAGATAAAACCCTTTTTTTCCCTTTTGATCAACAATTTTGAAATGTTTTGGGCGTGGCATGAATAAATGTCCTTTTCTATTTTTACAAAAGCCTCTTACAGCAGATGTCAACCTCCAGAGCTCTTGATTAATGGGCAATATTACTTAATTGAAATAGTGCAGCAAAGTGGATGTTTTAAATATGGATTTTGTAAAGTTTGTCTGACTTGGGTAGGAATATTTTGCTTCTTTATCTTTCACTTTATGCAAGGAAATGCATGAGATTGGAATTATCAAAGACCTGTCATTGCAAGGCAAGTAAGTCACATCACGTTTATTTAATTATTTTTAGTTTTGAATTGACAAAATGTATATTATAGTTGGTAATTGAGGGGCGCAAAACGGAATTTAATCAATCTGTTCATAAATTTAAGCAGCATTTAATATCTAAGAAAAAAGTAAATGCAGATGAGGCAGAAATTTGAAAGGCCACCAAAATGCCAAAATGCTGGGGGGGGGGGGGGTTGGACATCAGGTGTTTGTAAGCTGAAGAGATTTTTTTCAAGAGATTCATAAGTGTTTCATTGTCATCTATGTCGAGAAAGGAACAGTGAATTTAATGCTTGCTTGTAAACACAATACTAATAGATAACATATAATAAACTCACTGGAGTTTATAAGAATAAGGGGGGGGGGTCTCATTGATGCCTGCCGAATAATGAAAGGGCTGGATAGAGTAGATGTACTTCTTCTTATCGAGCTCACACACCAGAACTGAACACACTTCTCGGCATCCGCACACAATGGTGTCTGTCTTGTCGCTCCTTGTGCTTGTGTGTGGTGATGGAAAGATTGGTGGAGGCAGGGCCGCGACGTGAACGCTCTTTCCTTGACCTCAATAGAGTAGATGCGGAGAGGATGTTTCCACCAGTGGGAGAGTCTAGGACTAGAGAGCACAGACTTGGAATAAAAGGAAGTACTGTTACAAAGGAGATGAGGACATGACAACGAAAAATCACCGTGACTTCTCTTCCTTCAAACCGAGACATTGCGTGCAAACGTTGCAAGGCCAACAGGATTATAGAAGACCCAACACATCTCCTTCATGGACTGTTCACTCTGCTGCCCTCGGGCTAAAGGTATCGCAGTATAAGGAGCAGAACGGCCAGGTTCTGCAACAGCTTCTTCCCCCGAGCCATCAGACTCTTGAATTCCGTATAATGTGCGGCAACTATTATCTATTTTATCTTTTTATCTATTTTATCCTTTTGTTATTTTATGTTGCACGGTGAGCCAGATGCAGCGACACTTCGTTCAGACTTGCATCTGTTGGTGTACTTGTGAATGACAATAAAGTCTTTGATTAATTGATTGATTGAGGAGGAATTTCTTTAGCCAAAGGGTGGTACAATAGTGGAATTCATTGCCACTGACAACTGTCATTGGGTATTTTTACAGTGGATATTGACAGAATCTTGGGTAGTGAGGGTGTCAAAAGTTACGGAGCGAAGGCAGGAGAATAGGGCTGAGAGGGAAACCTGGGCAGCCATGACCAAGTGGTGGAGTAGGCATGAAGGGCTGAATGACCTAATTTTGTTCCAATGTCTTATGGTCTTCTGGTCTTCTAGTCTTTTAAACAAGAAAATTACAATAACCCTAATGTTAGTGCATTAACGCCAAAAGTCCTTAGTGCAACATATCATGATTTCACAGATCATGACTGAGTCCATGTTTTGTAGTGACCAATAGCCTGATCAATACAAGACATGCAAGAAGCTGCTCCTGAACCTACAGTGTTCAGGCTCCTGTACCTTCTTCACAATGGCAGGAGTGAAATGTGAGAGTGGTCAGGGTGGTGTGGGTCTCTGATGATGCTGGCTGCCTTCTTGAGGCAGTGACTCCTGTAGATCCCTTCAATGGTGGGGAGGTCAGTACCCGTGATGGAGCGGGCAGTGTGTGGTGGGGAGGTCAGTACCCGTGATGGAGCGGGCAGTGTGTGGTGGGGAGGTGAGTACCCGTGATGGAGCGGGCAGTGTGTGGTGGGGAGGTCAGTACCCGTGATGGAGCGGGCAGTGTGTGGTGGGGAGGTCAGTCCCCGTGATGGAGCGGGCAGTGTGTGGTGGGGAGGTCAGTACCCGTGATGGAGCGGGCAGTGTGTGGTGGGGAGGTCAGTACCCGTGATGGAGCGGGCAGTGTGTGGTGGGGAGGTCAGTACCTGTGATGGAGCGGGCAGTGTGTGGTGGGGAGGTCAGTCCCCGTGATGGAGCGGGCAGTGTGTGGTGGGGAGGTCAGTCCCCGTGATGGAGCGGGCAGTGTGTGGTGGGGAGGTCAGTACCTGTGATGGAGCGGGCAGTGTGTGGTGGGGAGGTCAGTACCCGTGATGAGCCCTGGCTGTTCGTATACCTCTATGGTTCTATGAGTGCTTCAGTGACTCTAATAGGCAATGCAGCATGAGGTTTTGTGGTGAGTCTGATTTTTATTCTATGAAGTGGTCAGTAGTTGAGGAATAGTAAAGGGTGGGGACTGACAGAGATCATGGATCAGGGTGTGGCTCAGAAGCAGGAAATGTTAGAAAGATCTGATGTTTGCATGGATCCTAGCCATACAGCATGGAAACTGGCCCCTCTCTTCAACTTGCCCGTGCCAAACTAGACACCCCATCTGCACTTGTCCCATGTGCATATTAGTTTTGTTTATTATTTATTTCACATGTACCAAGGTAACGTGAAAAGCTTTGTTGCATGCTATCCAGTCAAAGGAAAGACTATACATGATTACATTCAAGCCATCCAAAGTGTACAGATGAATTATAAAGGGTACAACATTTAGTTCTAGATAAAGTCCGCTTAAAGATAGTTGAAAGGTCTCCAATGGGGAAGTTGAAGTGAGGACCGTACTCTATCTGGTGAGAGGATTATTCAGTTGCCTGATCAGAGCTGGGTAGAAACTGTCCCTGAATCTGGAGGTATCTGTTTTCAAATGTCTGTACCTCTTGCCTGATGGGAGAGGGGAGAGGTGGGAGCGTCCGGGGTGAGACTGGTCCTCGATTATGCTCCTGGCCTTGCCAAGGTAGAGTGAAGTGTAGATGGAATCAATGGAAGGGAGGTTGGTTTGAGTGATGGTCTGGGCTGCATCCACAGCTCTCTGTAATTTCTTGTGGTTTTGGGTGAAGCTGTGCCCAAACCATGCTGTGATGCATCTTGATAAATGCATTTGGCCCATTTCCCTCAAAACCTTTCCTATCCTGTACCTGTCCAAATGTCTTTTAAATGCTGTCATAGTTCCTGCCTCAACTACCACCTCTGGCAGCTCATTCCATACACCCACCACCCTCTTGTGAAAAAGTTGCCCCTCAAGCTCCGATTAAATGTTGCCCCTTCGCCTTGAACCTATCTTTCACATTAAAGCGATACTATTTTGTGGATCTTGATGAAGTTCCTTTGTCAGACCTGGCAGAGCAAGAAGACAAACTAGTTTCAAATGGCAGGGAGGGTGCCAGCGAGATCGATAGGACAAAGGGAATGTGTCTGACAGGGTGCGGCCAAGGTTGTCATGGTGATAAGTGCTTCATGAAGCCAGCTGTTTTGTAGATTAAGAAAGCACACCAACGCCTCTACTTCCTCAGAAGGTTTAGGAGGTTCGGCATGTCCCCTACAACTCTCACCAACTTCTACCGATGCACCACAGAAAGCATTTTAACTGGATGCATCGCAGCTTGGTTTGGGAACAGCTCCATCCAAGACCGCAAGACCTCCTTTCCATTGACTCCATTTATATCTCACGCTACCTCGGCAAGGCCAGCAGCATAATCAAGGACGAGTCGCACCCTGGCCACTCCCTCTTCTCCCCTCTCCCATCAACCATAGAAGTGTGAAAACGCACACCTCCAGATTCAGGGACAGTTTCTTCCCAGCTGTTATCAGGCAACTGAATCATCCTACCACAACCAGAGAGCAGTACTGAACTACTATCTACCTCATTGGTGACCCTCGGACTATCCTCGATCGGACTTTGCTGGTGTTACCTTGCACTAAACATTATTCCTTTATCATGCATCTGTACACTGTGAATGGCTCGATTGTGATCATCTTTTGCCTGTCCGTTGACTGGTTAACATGCAACAAAGGCTTTTCACTGTACCTCAGTACACGTGACAATAAACGGAACTGGACTAAATTTAATGAAGCAAAATAAAATAAATAAAGAACTATGAAAATCTGTGAGATGTGAGAGAACGGTAGGAATAGACTAGGAGATCAGGTCATGGCAGAAAAGGGAGGAAAACTGAAGTCATATTAAAATGGATGATGTGCAGGTGCAGGTTTAAACTGAAGATAAACACAAAAAGCTGGAGTAACTCAGCGGGACAGGCAGCATTTCTGGGGAGAAGGAATGGGATTTTCCTTACAGATGGATAACCTAGGTTTAGGCTTATTATTAATACAATCTAAGAACTGCAGTTGCTGGTTCACGCAAAAAGACACAAAGTGCTGGAGTAACTTAGTGGGTTAGGCTGCATCTCTGGAGAACATGCCTAAGTGATGTTTCGAGTCAGAACCCTTCTTCAACCTATCCATGTTCGGCTGAAGAGGGGTCCCGATCTGATTCTTCACCTATCCATGTTCTCCCAAGATGCTGCCTGACCCGCTGAGTAACTCCAGCACTCTGTGTCCCTTTAGCATTTATTACTGTCACGTGTACTGAGGTACAGAGGAAAGCTTTGTTTGCTTGTTATCCAATCGAAACGTTATATTATTCATGAATATAATCAAGCCAAACTCCAGTACAATAGGTAGAGTGAAGAGACAAATGCCATAGGGGAGAACATTGTTTCCCAAAGTGGGGTACGTGTACCACCAGTGGTACGTGAAAGGCCTTCAGGGGGTACACGGCAATTTTTAGCTATATACTACTGAAACATAGATTCATAATTTAAAAAAAATACTGTGGTTACAAATTATTTTATACATACATATTTGAAAATAAATTATAAATCTCATATGAATTCTCCTACTCAAATTGTGATAGCTGCTGCATTTGAGTAGTTTGCAGACTTCCTCACGTCAACTCGTAAACTTTCGTTCAGCTTCACTTGCCCGAATGGTTTGCACTTCTTGTGCGTCACCGACTTCGAAAGAGTAATCATATGGTCATGGACTTCTATCCTTTCTAGCCCTTAAATTCTCAATTAATTGATCATTGGTTAAAAACTGGGTGTGTAAAACACACAAAAAGAGAGCAATAAGGAAGGTGGAAGTAGCCGCAGACAACGAGAAAACGTCGATATATCTGGACCATATGAATGTAATGAAATTGAGAAGGGTGTGTCACCTGACATCTATAAAGAACCAACTAAGAAGATAGCGAAGAAACTTCGTAAGTACGATGTAAATTACTTGAATAATGGATTTTCATGGACGGGAGATGAAGATGAACCGGCCCCATTATATGTCATTTGTCATGAAATTTTATCAAATGAGAGTATGAAGCGTTCCAACTTGAAGCTCCATTTTGAATCGAAACATATAGAATACAAAGACAAACCTGTGGAATTTTATGATTTTTTTAATCTTTAAGTTTTATGATTTTTTAATCTTTAAAGATTTAAAAAAAGTTCGGAAAATAACGTGGGGCCTGACAGGAAGTGAGAATAAAAATGCCTTATTAGCCTCATTTATGGTGTTGCTCTTAATAGTGAAAAATGGCCGACCGGAGACAATTACGAAACTTTGGTCAAGCCTGCAGCAAAAATAATGGCAGAAGTAATGATTGGAGATGACGCAAAAAGGTCTTTTGATCTTTTGAAGGCCATGGTCAGATCTAAAAAAGGGCTTGTTTCAAAGATTAAACCTATCGCACCAGATGCAAAATCAACACATTGTTACATACACAGAGAGGCTTTGGCTACACATATGATGTCTACAGACCTAAAAAAAGTTCCAGACGAAGCAGTGAAAATCATAAATTATATTGAAGGACGTCCGTTAAATGCCCAACTTTTCTCACAACTGTGCGAAGAAATGGGTAGTGATCACACCCACCCTCTTTTCCATACTGAAGTTCGTTGGCTTTCTCGTGGAAAATTGTTGACTCGGTATGAACTAACTCCGGTATGAACTGCTGGTTTTTCTTAATGAAAGTTTTGAATTGAAAGAATGTTTACAAGACTGGAGATGGGTCTGTCAATTAGCATATCTGGCAGACATATTTTCTGTTTTAAATAATCTTAATTTGTCCTTACAAGGCAAGGAAATGTCTATATTTCACGTTCAAGATAAGGCGATTGCCACAGTGGCTAAATTGAAGTTGTGGCAAAAGCGAGTTGCTAATGGAGAAGTGGACTCTTTACCATCTCTTCATGAATTATAGACACATTCGAGTGAACAAATTGAAGATGGTGTGAGGATTATTATAATACAGCATTTACAGAGTTTACAGATGAATCTAGAAATATATTTCGCTGAATTGGACATAGATATTGAGTGGATAAGATACCCATTCAACATCAATTAATCTGTGCCGAAAGGTCTGTCACAAATAGAAGAACAACTTTTTGAACTAGCCTCTGATGGATTCTTAAAAAAACCCAAATATAAAGAGAACACATTATCTTAATTTTGGTTACGAACACAAAATGAATTTCCAGAATTGTTAGATAAAGCCCAAAAGTCCATTTCTCCATTTCCAAGCTCATACCTGCGTGAAGTTGTATTTTCGGCCCTTGTGGACATTAAGACCAAGAAGAGGGACCACATATTAGATGTCAAACCGCAACTGAGGTTGAAATTAACAACTACAGAGCCAAATTTTGCTGAAATATTTTCCCAACATAAGCAATTTCACCCTTCACATTGATGATAAATTATTTTAATTAAAAATGAATTTAAAAGATACTTTATTAATTTTATTCTAGTAATTATACAATATATTATAGAAAATGTTTGTTTTCATGCATACCTTAATCCAAAATAAAAATGTATGCAATTTTTATGGACTTTTACAATGAAATATGATGTTTTTAACGAGCAGTACAAGATGCTTACAAAAATTTACGAAGGGATACGCAGGTATCAAAGCTTTGGGAATGACTGGTGTAGAATATAGGTCTCAGCATTGTAACCCAACAATTCACGAGAAAAAGTCCAATGTACAGCACTTTGTGTATTTTTTTGTAAACCGCACATGCAGTTCCTTGTTTCTACAGTGAAAAGCTTTGTTTTGCATGCTATCCAAACAGATCAGAGATACCATACATAGATACAATCAGTTCAAACTCAGCGCATCAGTTTCAGAGACAAAGTTCAATGTCCATAACAGGGTAGAGATGAATCGGACAGTATCTCAGTTTATGGAAGGGCAGTTCAGAAGCCTGATTACAGAGGGGAAGAAGCTGTCCTGAGGGTGCTGGGTGCTTTCAGGCTACAAGTAGCTGGTCGGTTCTGATACAAAGAAAGGAAGTAAATGATTTGATATTGAATTCTGCGGGTTGGAGGACGAGTCTGATCCCTCACGTTCCATTTGGGGCTCAGTGGAACAGCGCAGAATGACACAGGCACACAGGTCGGAGTGGGACATGGTCGGAAAATTAAAGTGGTGAACAGTTTAATTTAGAGATACCCATGGAATCCACGCCGACCTTCGGTCACCCGTTCACACTGGTTCGATGTTATCTCACTTTCTCATCCACTCCCTACACACTTGGACAATTAACAGAGTGCCAATTAACCTACAAACCTGCATGCCTTTGGGAGGCATGTTTAGAGGGATGTGGGCCAAAAGTAGGCAGGTGGGACTAGTGTAGTGTAGTGTAGGCATGTTGGTTGGTGTGGGCAAATTCTAAATAGGAGAATGGAGATATAAGAAGCTGCAAATGAAAGAATCTTGAGCAAACCATCCAATGAAAAGCTAATAACATATCAAAGCTCAACACAAGGTGCTGGAGGAACTCACTGGGTCAGGCAGCATCTGTGGAGGGAATGGATAGGCGACGTTTTGTGTCAGGAAGGTTCTTCAGACTTGTTGTCGTGGTGAGGAGAAAGCTGAAAAAGAAGGGCGGGTGTGGCAACACTTGGCACCCCCTAGTTTTCTCAGTCCCACTACAAATTGGCGTGTCATGTAAGGCACTGCCAGCTGTATTTCGCATACTCCTCATCATGGACTTACAGAGTCACACGGCAGGAAAACAGGCCCTTCAACCCAACTTGTCCATGCTGACCATGCTGTCCCTGTCTGAGCTCGACCAATTGGTCCATCTCTCTCTAATCATTTCCCATCCATGTACCTGTCCAGGTGTCTTTTAAATGTAATAGTCCATGCCTCACCTATCTCCTCATACAGGTGGGTAGCTTACAAGCCAATGGTATGAACATTCATTTCTCCAATTTTAGATTGAAAACCCCACCCCACTTTCTGCCCCTCTTCCCTCTCCCCCACCTGCAGTCGCACCTATTTCTCCCCCTCTCCCTCCCCTCCCCACCCCCTTCCACCTATATTCCTTCCTCCAGCTTCACATTTCACACCTTTCCCCTGCTTATCTCCTTCTCACACTCTTGGCCCATATCCTTTTAACATTTCGGCACGGTGGCGCGGCGGTGAGTTGCTGCCTCACAGCGCTTACAGCGCCAGAAACCAGGCTTCCATCCTGACCGCGGATGCTGTCTGTACGGAGTTTGTACGTTCTCCCCATGACCTGCGTGGATTTTTCTGGGATCTCCAGTTTCCTCCAACATCCAAAGATGGCACTTTATCCCTAAACTAAACGAAACTAAACTGTCCCATCCACGTACCTGTTCAAGTGTCTTTCAAATGCCGTTATGGTACAGGAAGATTGGAACATGTAAATCATTAATATTAAATATGAAAGACAATTCAATCAGAGTATTCCCTCATTATGTATAATTTGACTAAATTGCTGCCACAATGATTTCTCAGATGCAATTTTGAAATATTTATGTGTTTTTCAAAATATTATATTTATTAAAAAAAGTCCATAATTGCATCAGTGAATCTCATTAATTTCTTAGTCTCTCTTATATTAATATTTTCTATGGGAAGATAGAATTCTGCACTGCCTGGCCTCCATAAATTATGAGAGTTGCCGCAACAGCTTTTAAACCCTTCTTGAAACAAGGACTGCTTCATAAAATTCTTATTTAAATAGGGATTAGCTTAATTATTTTATCTCGCACCTGATATTTCAAGGACTTCATTCACTGAAATATTCATGAAAACATGTGACAGATTTGTAAATTTTGCCTTTAACAGTTATACGGTGCTTTGTGAGAATTTTAATCAGGATGTATTTGCTTCAAGAAACCATACGAGGAAGTTAATGATTTTGCTAATTTGAAAAATGCTGGTATCATTACCGAAGGTTAACTGATTTGGGCATTTTAAAGAATAGACTACAAAGTGAATTTAGTCTAGGCAGCAAGCAGGCAGGAAATGGAACCTATATTCTTAGTTTCCTTAGTTGCTTTTATTATTTATTGTAATCTATTTCTTTTCAAACTACTCTCTCTGTTCTTCTTATTCCCTTTCACACTTCTCCCCAATGACAATCAAAATCACTCTCTGTGCCTCTCTCTGCCTCTCTCCACCTCTCTCTCTCTCTCTCTCTCTCTCTCTCTCTCTCTCTCTCTCTCTCTCTCTCTCTCACTCTGTCTCTCTCTGTGTCTCTGTCTGTCTCTGTCTGTCTCTGTCTCTTTCTCTCTGTCTCTGTCTCTGTCTGTCTGTCTGTCTGTCTGTCTGTCTGTCTGTCTCTCTGTTTGTCCCTGTCTCTCTCTGTCACTCTCTCTCTGTCTCTATCTCCCTCTGTCTCTATCTCCCTCTGTCTCTCTCTGTGTCTCTGTCAGTCTCTGCCTGTCTCTGTCTCTTTCTCCATCTCTGTCTCTGTCACACACTCGCTCCCTTTTGTTTGAAAGTTGCATCACGTATTGTCACAGCATGGAAACAGGCCCTTGGCCCAACTTGTCCATGCTGACCAAAGTGCCCCATCTGAGCCAGTCCCATTTCCCCTCTTACTTTCTTAAAGTTCTCTCGCTCTCTCCTAACATTCCCTGCTACCTTTCTCAACCACATTTCTCTGATATTTTCTTCTCCCCCTCTCTCTCTCTATCCATTTTTCCCTCAATCTCATCATCTACTCTTTGTACCTCAGTGTTTTTGTTGGCTGTGATCATCTTCAAAGCCATCTGATGACTTCAGTTGGAAGAGCAAACTGTTGACCCACTGTTTGCTGAGTCGATAGTTTAATTTAGTTTTGTTTAGTTTATTGTCCCGTGTACCGAGGTACAGTAAAAAGCTTGTGTTGTGTGTTGTCCAGTCAGTGGAAAGACCACACATGATTACAATCGAGCCGTCCGCAGCGAACAGATACCAGATAAATGGAATAATGTTTAATGCAAGATAAAGTCCTGTAAAGTCCGATTAAAGACAGTCCTGAGCCAGCATTACCAATGAGGTAGATGTTGGCTCAGGACTGCTCTCTAGTTGGTGAGAGGATGGTTCCGTTTCCTGATAACAGCTAGGAAGAAACTGTCCCTGAATCTGGAGGGGTGCGTTTTCACACTTCTGTACCCTTTGCCTGATGGGAGAGAGGAGAAGCGGGAGCGGCTGGAGTGAGACCGGTCCTGGATTATGCTGCTGGCCTTGCTGAGGCAGCGTCATGTGTAAATAGTTTGCCTCAGAAACATTTTGTGTGCAATGAAGGAGTCAGGTAGACTAGACTTGACAAGGTAGCAGCCCTTCAATAAAGTTACAGGACCCCAACTGGGACTTGGCACAGTTCATACACTTAGTGAATATTGTGATTGAATCAGTCCCACCACTTGACGAGATACCCACTGAGAGCATGCACCTGGCAAGACTGAAGTGAAAGATGAAGACAGGCATTATCTCAGACATCTTCTAACTCGCTGTGCTGTTTTGGATTAATTTGTTACCTTCTCAATTGCATCCAGGTCAAATCAAATTGGTTTAGTTTAGTTTGGAGATACAGCGTGGAAACAGGCCCTTCGGCCCACTGAGTCCGTACTGACCAGCGATCCCCGCAAATGAACACTATCCTACACACACCAGGGAGTTCTCAGCTTGTTTTAGGAACAGCTCCACCCAAGACCGCAAGAAATTGCAGCAAATTGTGGATGTGGCCCAGACCATCACACAAACCATCCGTTACAACTCACGCTGCCTCGGCAAGGCCAGCAACCCAATCAAGGACGAGTGACACCTTGGCCACTCCCTCATCTCCCCTCTCCCATCAGGCAACTGAATTATCCGACCACAACCAGAGAGCAGTGCTGAACTACTATCTACCTCATTGGTGACCCTTGATCAGACTTTGCTGGCTTTACCTTACACTAAACGTTATCCACTCATCATGTATCTATACTTTTTAAATGATTGCAACCATGTATTTATTGTCTTTCTGCTGACTGGATAGCACGCAACAAAGGTTTTGCACTGTACCTCGGTACACCTGACAATAAACTAAACTGAAGCTGAGAATTTACAATTTTTTTTACCAAAGCCAATTAACCTACCAACCTGTATGTCTTTGGAGTGTGGGGGGAAACTGGAGTTCTCGGAAAAAAACCCACGCAGGCCACAGGGAGAACGTAAATACTCCTTACAGACAGCACCCATAGTCAGGATCGAACCCATGTCTCTGGCGCTGTGAGGCAGCAACTCTACCGCTGCGCCACTATGGTGTCTTGGGACATAATTTCCACACTTTCTGGACAAATGTAGCGCCGTGTTTTGTCACATATCACATTTTATCCAACCATCTGAATAGATGATTAAACCACTGAGACTGTTTGAATCTGCTGTTACTGTGCTCAGTTATGAGCTGTGGACTGTGTTTGGTTACACTAAAACGTTTTTGCACTAGTATCGTGCTCATAAACGTTTTGAATTTTTGCCTTTCGTATTTTGTAGAGTAACATTCGTGAAAAATATAGAAACAAGGAACTGCAGATGCCGGATACCACAAAAGGGCACAAAGTGTTGGAGTAACTTAACGGGGCAGACAGCGTCTCTGGAGAACATATATAGATAACATTTTGTGTCAGGACCCTTCTTCAGACTTCACTTCTTCAGAAGAAGGGTCCTGATACAAAACGTCACCTATCCATGTTCTCCATAGATGCTGCCTGACCCGCTGAGTTACTCCAGCACAATGTGAAACGTCACCTATCCATGTTCTCCAGAGATGCTGCTTGACCCGCTGAGTTACTCCAGCAACTTTGTGCCATTTTTTTCAAATATTTCCTAGATGTGAACAAGGTTTGAAAGGTGTTAGGAAAGTTTGTTGTGGAGGTGGTGGTGTAGACATAGGCAGAGAAGGGAGACAAATTTGTCCGAATGCCCCACGCTGTCAAACAACTCTCAGAGGTGGATGAGATAATTGAGCTCAGTTTATAAGGACTGTAACGTAGCAAAAGTCCGCTCATTTTGGAGAAAAATATGAAAGCAAATGCTGTGTTTGAGAGCCAGAAAATAGAGCGATTGTTCCCCGGCTGAAGCTTAATTGTCCCATATTTAATGTAAAATAGTACACTTCCTTTCACAGAGGTAGAACCCAGGCTGGATCAAGCTGAATGATTTAGGCTTGGCATTTGAAACATTCTGGTTTGATCTATGGACCAAAAGGAATGGAAGATAGAATGGATGCACTTATTCAAAAAATCACCCCAGTTTGCATTGAGATTAATTTGTGTTTTTGCAAATTGTTGAGCGCTGCTTTCTAGGCAATATCAGTGGTAAAACACGACATGTTTCATGTATTCAGGCTGCATCATCACAGATACCTTTCCTCATACAGACCTGTGAGTATATTTAACACTGTGGCTTAGGAATGATTGCTGGTTATTAATGTTGAGGTAGAAACAAGGAACTGCTGATGCTGGTTTACCAAGGAAAGGCACAAAGTGCTGGAGTAACTCACCAGTTTGGGACCCTTCTTCAGACTGATATGAAACGTTTTGGGTCAGGACCCATCTTCAAACTTCCCTTCTTTAGAAGAAAGATCCCAACCCGATACGTCACCTATCCATGTTCTCCAGGGTGGCTGCCTGACCTGCTGAGTTACTCCAGCACTTTGTGACATTCCTTACTGATTCAGTATTGTGGGGTTAACCTCACTTTCATATTTTTTGGATTATTTGTCTGTGTGTTTTGTGTGGAGTTTGCACATTCTCGCTGTGACCAGATGGGTTTCATCCGGGTGCTCCAGTTTCCTCCTACATCCCAAAGATGTGGGGTTTATAGGTTAATTGGCTTCTGTAAAGGGCATTTTTCCATGCTATGTCTCTGTATCTATCTCATTCATTCACTAATTGTCTACCGTGTGTTAATGCAGGCATTCAAATACCTTCTTGCTTCACTAAAGTAACCTATTGAGTCTGCAGATTGACTACAACTCCAGAAACATGTAACTGTAAATAAATGCATAGGAAGGAACTGCAGCTGCTAGTTCATACCAAAGATAGACACAAAGTGCTGGAGTAAGAAGGAATGGTCAAGACCCTTCTCAACCCCCAACATCACCCATTCCTTCTCTCCAGAGATGCTGCCTGTCCCGCTGAGTTGCTCCAGCATTTTGTGTCTATCTTCGGTGTAAACCAGCATTTGCAGTTCCTTCCTAGACAAAGTGCTGGAGTAACTCAGCAGATCAGGCAGCAACTCTGGAGAAAAGGAATTGGTGACATTTCAGGTTGGAAACCTTCTTCAGACTCAGAAGTTGGGTTCTGAGCCAAAACATCACCTATTCCTTTTCTCCAGAGATGCTGCCTGACCCGCAGAGTTACTCCAGCACTGTGTCTACCTGTTTAACTGTCAGTAAATGCAGGGTTATTTTCATGCTTTGTACTCACAACATGTCAGCATGTGTAAGATTATATTTTTCAGTAACCAGAGGTTCTTGTAACAGTCTGTGTACAATAACGGGTAATAAAATCCAGCCTTCCCCATTTGAACTTTCAGCAATTGAATATCTTGTTTTCCCTTTGTGAAAGTACCCTGTTACTTTCTACAGTTCGGAGGGAATTATATCATTCATGGTGAATACTTCACTGGTGTCAACCTGCTCCCTGGGACAGGACTTTCTATAGTTGACCTGTAGATAACTGTGTACAAAGTCACACGACATGAATCCATTAATTTACCACAATTGTGCCCACTGTTTGTTGGACAATTTATGGTTTATGATAGTCGGAGCACCTCAATTTCGCTTGGGCAGCTTACAACCCAGCGGTATGAATATTGATTTTCTAACTTCAACTAACCCTTGCATCCCCTCTCTCTCCATCCCTCCCCCACGCAAGTCGTCGAACCAGTTTCAAAGCCGCCTTGTTGAGTCTCATTGCCTGTAACGTGTTTTCACCTAGCCCATGGCTAACAATGGCCTGTTTTCTTTATCATCATTACTTTGCTGAATATCTTTCATTCATTTGTTCTATATCTCTCTACATCACCGTCTATATCTCTTGTTGTCCTTTCCCCTAACTTCTCCAGTCTGAAGAACGGTCTTGACCCAAAACGTCACCTATTCCTTTTCTCCAGGGATGCTGCCTGGCCCTTTAGAGATGTATAAAATCATGAGGTGAATTGATAGGGTGAATATGTGGTCTTTTACCCAGGGTAGAGGAATCAATAACTAATGGACATATATTTAAAGTGAGAGGGGCAAGGTTTATGAACACAGATAAAACATAATAATCAAAAACACAAATAAATTAAAACCAAAGTTGGTAGTGCAACCAAAGATGCTGTCTATAGAAGATCATAGTTGCTGAGGTTAGTGTTGTGCAGTGTTCTGGAGCCTGGTGGTAGTTGGAAAGCAGCTGTTCTTGAACCTGGAGCTCACGGTTTTCAGGCTCCTGTCGCTTCATCCCGATGGTAGCAATGAGATGAGAGTGAACAATGAACAATGGCGGACCCGGAGTGGGGGGACCGCCGTGAGGGGGGGAGTGGGGAACAACAAAGGGGGAGCTGGTGAAGGGCAGGGGGGAATTACAAAGGGGGACCTGGCATGGATACTCTATAACCTTTTCAGTGCCCTTTATGTGGTGACTATTTACATATCGTGGGAATGCAAAGAAAGAATTTCACTGTGACTTGTCACATCTGACAATAAAGTATTTATTCATTCATTCATTCAGTGTGGCCGGGATGGTGTGGGTCCCTGATGATATTAGGTGTTTTTTTGAGGCAGTGTCTCCTACAGATCCCTGGGGAGGTCAGTCCCTTTGATGAAACAAGCCTTGATAGATAACTCGGTGGCTTTAATGTGCAAGAAAGAATTGCATATGCTGGTTTAAATCTGAAGAAGGGTCTCCACCCAAAACGTCACCCATTCCTTCTCTCCAGAGATGCTGCCTGTCCCGCTGAGTTACTCCAGCATTTTGTGTCTCTTCTGTGGGTTTAATTTTGTGGGAAGGGGCCATTTACATGGGAAGTGGCCAAAGAGCCTGCGGTTACAGAGGTGACACTGAAAACTCATTGTTAATATGTAAAGACACTATCCATTGACAATGGAACAATGAAATTCTTACTTGCTGCAGCTTAACAGGCCTGTAAAAACACAATAATACACAGATAATACATAATAATCAAAAACACAAAAATTAGCAACCATGATCCTAGGTACCCTTAATGGTGCACAAACCAAATTCCGTAGTGCAACCAAAGGTAGTCTATAGAAGATCACAGTGTGTAAGGTTAGTGTTGTCTATGGTTCTAGTGAGTGGGAAAGGTCTCGAACTGAAACGTCACCCGTTCCTTCTCTCCAGAGATGCTGGGTGTCCCGCTGAGTTACTAGGGTTCAAGTGACCTTTGTCTGCCTCAGACATGGCAAATATCGTGTTGGATGTGTGACCAACCAGTCAACATTTGATCACGGGGCACCTCGACCCCTTGAACGGATCTACACAGCCACATTCTTTACCGCGGCTTTCACTGGCAAAGTCTGTGGCATCCTCGAGCTCTCAATTCTCCTAAGGAATTCGTCACTAATTTTGGGATCTCTGGCGTTTGCTGCCAGATTTAAAGTGTTGCCAGATGGAAAGCATACAAAGTTCCATTCTCCAGTAGTGAATTACCACTCCTCCTGTGACGGATTATGCTGGCTCACATTCCCTTCACCTTAATTTATACAGTAACTGTACTTTTTGCTCTCACATTTTCCCCTTTAGAAATGCATAACCAACTTGATTAAACATCCATTCCGTAATTGATAATTTGTCCAGTAAACTGTTGGACTGTGAAGTTTTAATTTCTTCCCCACTTATAAAGCTATCACAATTTCCAGTTGTATTAAACTACATTCTGCACTCTGGAATTTCCCGCTGTACCTCGATAAACGTGACAATGATGAACTAAACTAAACTAAGAAGGGTCTCCACCCGAAATGTCACCCATTCCTTCTCTCCAGAGACGCTGCCTGTCCCGCTGAGTTACTCCAGCATTTTGTGCCTATCTTAAACTTCACCACTACCTACCTGGTGTACTTGTGTGTGGGTTAATTGAATTCATGTGTAGCATGATTTGATTGCCTACAAACAAAACACCTGTAGAGCTACTGCCTTACAGCACCAGAAACCTGGGTTTGATTCTGACTGTGGGTGCTATCTGTACGGAGTTTATATGTTCTCCCTGTGACCGCGTGGGTTTTCTTTGGGTGCTCCGGTTTCCTCCCACACTCCAAAGACATGCAGGTTTGTAGGTTAAGTGGCTGTGGTAAAATTGTAAAATGTCCCTTGTGTGTAGGATTGTGCTACTGTGCATCGCGAGTTGGCACAGACTTAGTGGGCCAGAAAGCCTGTTTCCACGCTGTATATCTAAAGGTCTAAGGGTGGGACTAGCGTAGATCGTGGTCGGCATGGATGAGTTGGGCCGCAGGGCCTGTTTCCACGCTGTATGACTCTATGACGTATGACACTCATCGAACCGGTGTTGTTTTCCGTTACATTTCAACAGCAGAATGTCTTCCAAGCAAGCTGCCTCTCCGTATGGTTCATCTGCTGATGGGGAGGAGGCCATGGTCCAGGATCGACTAGTACGGGAGAGGGAGAGGGAGGAACTGAACGACCAGCACTCGGCCTCACACCTGCCCCTGCACACGATAGTGATCAATAAACCACCGCCCGAGGAGCATACGCCCATGGGCGGCAGCCTACAACCTGACAACGACTGGGACAGGATGTCCAGCACTCAGCACCGAGCAGTAAGTACACTTCACTACCTAGCACAGCACTGCAACAGGCCCTTCAGCCCACAATGGTTTTGCTGAACATGACGCCAAGACCAATTCATACAAGTGGAGAGGATGGTCCCACTAGTGCGAGAGTCGAGGACCAGAGGGCACAGCCTCACAATAAAAGGACGCACTTTTAGGAAGGAGATGAGGAGGGATTTCTTTAGGCAGAGGGTGGTGAATCTGTGAAATTTTCTGCCACACAAACCTGTGGAGGCCAAGTCAATGGATATTTTTAAGACAGAGATTGACAGATTCTTGATTAGTACGGGTGACAGTGGTTATAGGGAGAAGGCAGGAGAATGGGGTTGAGAGGGAAAGATAGATCAGCCATGATTGAATGGCGGAGTAGACTTGAATGGCTGAATGGCCTAAATCTGCTCCTTAAATTTTGAACATGAACTTATGAACTCTTATCTGCCTGCACATTATCCATATTCCTCCATTCTCTGCATATCCATGTACCTATCCAAAAGTCCCCTACATAGCACAATAGTACCTAAATCCATTTCCTAAAGCTATATTATGCTTAACCAAGGCATGACAACATGTGTGCGTGCCAAACATGACACACTAATTCTATGCTATCCTACTTTCTCAACCGCTCCCTACACACTAGGGGTAATTTACAGAGGGCCAATTAACCTACCAACCCGCACGTCTATGGGATGTGGGTGGAAACTGGAGAACCCAGAGGAAACCCACTGGAGAACCCAGAGGAAACCCACTGGAGAACCCAGAGGAAACCCAGAGGAAGGTCACGGAGAGAATGTGCAAACTCCCATCAGGATCGACCCCAGGGCAAGTCTACCTGTGCACCACTGTGCCAGACCCATCTACAGTCTTGGTCTGGATCACCCAAGTAGTCATTCTTCACATTTGTTTCTGTTTAGCTGTTGTCTTAGCAGGTGTTTGGTCACATAGAAACAAATTGTCCTGGCTCAGTATGCATGCTTGCACACATCATCCAGCAGGTCAGAGACTCATGATCAAGCAAGGGAGTTCTTGACATTGGTTTCCCAACCTTGTGTCAGGGGCGTTGGGATCGACAGCTGTCTTCCAACTGTTCCCTTGGCAAAGATCAGGGACTAACTCTGTGGTGTTTTTGGGTTGTATCCATGTGCGAGATCAATTTAGCCTTCATCCAGGAGGGATCTTCAAAACTTTAAAGATGCATTTTACTTACAGGTACAAATAAACGGTGATGAAAATTAGATCTGATTGGAAACTTTATTATGATCACAAAAAGTACACTTGCCCTTTTTAAAATGATTTAGTTGTGACAAATGCTCTTTTGATTTTAACTTTAACATTGTAACAGTACTTCATAAAATGCAAAGTATGGACAATTGATATTGTAGGAACAATTATTTTCACGTTGTTAATTCCTTCTATTCCTACTTCTCAGCACAACACCATTAATTATTGAATTTATTGATTGATTGATGGAAAGGTTCAGCATGGAAAGGCCCTTCGGCCCACCGTGTTCACGCCGACCATCGATCACCCGTTCACTCTAGTTCTATGTTATCCCACTTTCTCATCCGTTCCCCACACACTAGGGGCAATTTACAGCGGGCCGATTAACCTACAAACCCGCACGTCTTTGGGATGTGGGAGGAAACCGGAGCATCTCTTGGAGTAACTCACGGAGATGCTGCCTCACCCACTGTGTTACTCCAGCACTTTGTGTCTTTTCAAGACTAAACTACTTGGTTGAAAGATTAAAACATTGACTATTCCTGGAATCTGGGAGCATGCAATGCTGAGGAATGGTGTCAGAAGATTTGCTTTTTTGAAATGAAGACGTTTTGAGACTCTCTCTGGATTGGAATACCTCATTGGAGATGTGTAGGAAGGAACTGCAGATGCTGGTTTACACCAAAGATAGGCACAAAATGCTGGAGTATGTCCATGGTGAATGCTGGAGAAATAGTTGTCGCGCTGAGTTACTCCAGCATTTTGTGTCTAACCTCATTGAAGACCTTTGAACTATCTTTAATCAGAATTTATCTTGCACGAAATGTTGTGCCTTTTATCCTTTACCTGTGAATGGTGGACATCTCGATTGTGATCATGTGCAGTCTTTTTGACTGGACAGAACGCAACAAAAGCTTTTAACTGTACACATGACAATAATAACTTAAACTAAGCTAAACTAAACTACATTAAAGAGTGCCAATTGCTAACTCTCCTTGTTGTGATCATGTATTGAAATGTGTAGGAAGGAACTACAGGTGCTGTTTTAAACCGAAGATAGACATAAAATGCTGAACTCAGCATGACAGGCAGCATCTCTGGAGAGAAGACTGAAGACGGGTCTCGACCTGAAAATTCACCCATTCCTTCTCTCCAGAGATGCTGCTGTTCCCTCTGACTTACTCCAGCATTTCGTGTCTATCTTCGACATGTACTGAAAGGTGGTAAGGTGTGTGATTCTGTTGCAAGGGTACACAAAGGAACAAAGAGGGCTGCTTGCTCTCCAGATTTCCAGGCAGCTAACTTAGTGCAGCACAGAAGCAGGCCTGTTGGCCCATGGTGAATGCACCAAACATGATGCCGTGATAAATAATCTCCTCTGTTTTGTTTAGTTTAGTTTAGTTTGTTGTCACATGTACAGAGGTACAGTGAAAGGCTTTTGTTGCATGCTAACCTGTCAGCGGAAAGACTATTCACTATTACAGTCGAGCCATCCACTGTGTGCAGGTACAGGATAAAGGAAATAACATTTAGTGCAAGATAAAGTCCAATAAAGTCTGACTAAAGATAGTCTGAGGGTCTCCAATAAGGTAGATGTGAGGTCGGGACCATTCTCTAGTTGGTAATAGGATGGTCCAGTTGTCTGATAACAGCTGGGAGGAAACTGCCCTGAATCTGGAGGTGTGTGTTTCCCTCCATATCCTGTGCCTACCCTATCTCAGGAAGACTTTGCACCATGTGTTGGTTTTCTGTAAATGTTAATTCTCTGAGCTTCATGTGAACATAAAATTTCACATATGACAATGAAGTGCTTTGAACAGACAGAAGAGATTAGTTTAATGGCATCTTATTCAGCATGGACATTGTGGGCCGAAGGGCCTGTTCCTGTGCTGTACTGCTTTCTGCATTCTATGTTCTATGACAAACATTGTATCTGATGCAGATCAATGAATGAGAAATGGAATATCAGCCAGCATTTTCACTCTTCAAAGCTGAAAGTACAGAGAATGTTTGTGAGCCAAAATGAGAGAGGTAGAATATAAAAATGAGAGGGAAAATACAAAACTCAAAACAGATTGAGGGAGTTTGAATTTGTGTGTGATGGAGAGGAACCAAGCAGGGCAGAAACAGAAGTCTGCTTTTAGATTTCATTCGGGGAGCTGTGGTATTGGAGATGATTAAATGGTTACAGATTCTATTGATCATGGACTGAGCAAACAGCCAAATACCACTTTAGAATTGGCAATACTGAACAAACGCTTCACAGAAAATGGCACAACCTCGATATCATGTCGGGATTGGGGACAATTTCAAACCCACATTTCAACTACCGCGGTAAAAATAAATCCGTCCTTTACCTAATTTTAGAAACCCTCTTTCTTTTTTAGATAGTACAGTATATGCACAGACAGTTTGAAAAAATGTTGTGAGGTTTAGCTTTATTATTGCTGCGTGTACCGAGGTACAGGGAAAAGCTTTGCTTTGCATGCTTCACATAATATTACACATCAAGTCAAACTCAAGTACAATAGGGGGTGATACAGAGTGCAGAATATAGTTCTCAGCATTGTAGTGGGAAGAAGGTCCTGGCATGAAACGGCCCCTATTTCTCCAGAGATGCTGCCTGACCCGCTGAGCCACTGCAGTACTTTGTGTCCATCTTCTTGTAGCGCATCTGTTCCACAGACAAAGTCCAATGTCCACAATGGGGTCGGGTGAATCAGAGAGTGCTCTAGCTTATGGAAGGACCGCTCAGAAGGCCTGATAACCGAAGGGAAGAAGCTGTTCCTGAGTTTGGTGGTACGCGCTTTCAAGCCTTGTTGCATTTTATATAATTACAGCTTTGATTTGGAGAGTGAACTATCAACACCTCTACCATTTGAGGAGACATGTCAAAATAATATTGCCTCTTGTTATATCCCAGAACAGGCATTAAGGCCCATTGCAGATAATTGAAAGTCCTGATTTGAATTATACTAAGTATCATTTTATTTTCAGCAGACATCTGAAAACTGGATGACTGCGTCAATTTAATTTAATTTAATTTAACTCAATTTAATTTAATTCAACTAGCATTCTGCAGGGTAGAAGAGAGAAATAAAAGAAATGAATGAATTGGAACTTCTATAAACATACTCAGGCACAAAACATTTTGCCTCAATACGGCTTTGATGTGTCTAAGGTTTGTGCCAATTCGATTTTTATGTTTGGAATTGAACAAAGAAGCAGTTCAGTATTAATACTGTTAACTTTTATTTGAATTCATACACTTCCTGAGTATTAATGTGTTCAAAATCAAGATCGCATGCACTAATGGCAGGCTTTGACACATTTATTTACTTCAGAGATACAGCATGAAAACAGGCCCTTCAGCCTACCGAGTCAGCACCGACTAGTGATCACCCCGTACATTAGCATTTTCCTACACTAGGGACAATTTACAATTTGACCAGAGCCAATTAACCTACAAACCTGCACGTCTTTGGAGTGTGGGAGGAAACTGGAGCACCCGTAGTAAACCCATGCGGTCACAGGGAGAACATATAAACTCCGTACAATCAGATGGAACCCGTGTCTCTGGCGCTGCTGACCCAGTTTGCCGCCCAAACTTGTGCAGTGGGAATGAATTGGTGCCTTTATTTTTGTTTCATGTTCCCAATCATTTAGACCGCTGACTAAATCGTAGGAAATAGTGAGGTTGGATTATGCGGAGTTTGAGATACAAACAACTATAGGGGTTTTTGAAAAGAAAGGAGGAAGCCGCCTTCCGGTGACGACGGATGTGAGGAGTGGGCCGGTAGGAGAGGGACTGGGGAATTGCATCCAGTGCCGTCTAGCCCGACACAGAGGAGAGGAACGTTGGGTCTCGGCCCTGCAGCAGCCTGAGGCTTACCTGGATCGGACGTGCTCCAGTACTTGCAACATGGGGACCGGACTTTGGACTTTGCGTACGTGACAATAAAGAACCATTGAACCGTTGTACATTGCGGAATAACGGAAAGGTGCCAGAAGGAAGAAGCTCAAAATGTTACAGTTATAGAATCATACAGCAAGAAAATGGGCCCTTCAGCCCGACTCGTCCATGTTAACCAAGAGGCCCCATCTAAGCTGCTTATCCCATATCCCTTTGAACCTTTACTAATCATGTACCTGACTAAGTTGTCTTTTCAATGCTGTTATAGCACATTTTTAAACGCAGGTATAGATGCATGTTTGAGTTATCTTTAGAGATGTGTGGTTTTTAGGATTAGGAAATGCATGTGTCAGTGAACTGTGATGGAGGAACTTCTATGGCTAAGGTTACTTGTGGAACCTTGGGGAAAGGAATTAAATTAAACTTGAGGCTGCAGCATCATCAGGGAGGAGCTAGGGAGTGTAAATTGTGAGCAGTTAAACAGAGGAGATTAGATTAAGAAGAAGGGTTCCCACCTAAAACGCTGCCTATCCATTCTCTCCACATAGGCTGCCAGACCCATTGAGTAACACCAGCACCTTGTGCTTTGCTCAAGATTCCAGCATCTGTAGTTCCTCATGTCTCAGAGATTAGTTTAAATTGGTATCAACTGTTTGGCACGGACATTGTGGGCCGATGGGTCTCTGTCTCATGCTGTACACTTCCATATTCTATATTTCCCTGAGTTTGGAGTCCTTCATGTTTATCTTGGATGCTTGAAAACAAACAAAAAATTATATAGACACAAGAACTGCAGATGCTGGTTTACAAAAAAATGACACAAAATGCTGGAGTAATTCAGTGGGTCAGGCAGCATCTCTGTAGAAAATGGATAGGTGACGTTTTATGTCGAGAGCCTACTACGGACTGATTGGCGTGTGGAGTGGTGTGGAGGGGTGGGGGGAGAAAGCTGGAAAAGAGGTGTGGGCAGGACATAGCCTGGCAAGTGATAGATGGAGAATCAAAAAACTGCGGATGCTGGATTATACCAAAGATAGACACAAAAAGCTGGAGTAACTCAGTGGGTCAGGCAGCATCTCAGCAGAAAAAAGATAGGTGACTTTTCGGGTCAGGACACTTATTTTCCCAATACGAAACATCGCTCGCCCTTTTCTCCAGAGATGCTGCCTGACCCAATGAGTTACTCCAGCACTTTGTGTCTTTTTTAACATTTCTGTCAGTGTCGGCCTCATAGCAAGATGAGTGCATAACTCCTTCAGGGAATGTATCTCGCTGCATAATGTACATGTTTGCCTTCCACCCGTGTGGATGCAGCTGATGATGTGGTTTCACGTGCTTCAGTCTCAATTGCATTATTAATGTCATTGGAGTAAATAAAAGCCGAAAGACACAAGTGGTCCTCTGAGACATTGACTTACTGATCAAAGGAAGAGCAGAAAGTCTCCCGCAGACTCAGAAAACAAGTGCCGTTCACAGGCTAACAAAGTGTGCATTGTTGACTCTCAGGAGCTGTCATCGTGCAATGATCAATATGCAAGTATTCTCCCCCTTGTCACTTGCCTCTAAAATATACAAATCCACACAGAACGTAACCCCTTGCATCTTCAGAGCAGCTTCTGAACCTGTTACTCCTTGTTTCATTCAAATGTGTTTAAATTAAGGGAAGGATAAAGCTGAGGTTGATTTTCTTTCATCCTTCATTTCTAACTCCTTCTTATTTACTTTGATATATTGTTATCCTGTGTCAGGCACGATTGGAGTTCAGGGAAAGGGGAAAATGTGTGACAAAGCCAGACGGAAAATAGTGCCGTGGGAGTAGAGGATGTGTTATTATGTGCTGGAGTTAGGATATATATGCCTAAGAAGCTGCTCAGCGGAGAAGCCCACGTGCGATAAGAAAAGGATGTACCCGAGTTTGGGCAGAAACATGGTGATCTATTATACTTGCACACGTGCACAACCTGTAATCAAATCCAATACAATTCAGGATTACTGCACTCTGGGGAAAAAAGAGACAAAGTGCTGGAGTAACTCAGCAGGTCAGGTGGCATCTCTGGAGGACGTGGATAGTTGACGTTACGGGTCGGGACCCTTCTTCAAGACTAGCGGTCACCTATCCATGTTCACTAGTGATGCTGCCTGACCCACTGAGTTACTCCAGCACTTTGTCTCTTTTTTCCCCAGAGTGCAGTAATCCTGAATTGTATTGGATTTGATTACAGGTTGTGCACGTGTACACGCCATCACCTGTATCAAGTACAATTAAGCCATACACAAGTACGACATGTAGTGTAAAGAGAAAATTCCGGAGTGCAGAATGTACTATCACAGCATTATAGTGTTAAAGCTACAGAGAAAAGCTACCTGAGGTGGGACCCAGAGTGGTGGGGCAAATCAGTGCGTTAGGCCGCATCTCTGGAGAACATGCACAGGTGATGTTTTGGGTCGGGACCCTTCTGCACTCTGGTTTAGATCAGATTATACAGACTTCTTACTGTTAAGGTCACATCAATAACAACATCAGCAAAATTGCATTTTGTAGAGGCACAAGGGCGTACCTTTAGAAAGGAGATGAGGAGGAATTACTTTAGTCAGAGGGTGGAGAATCTGTGGAAATCATTGCCACAGTCGGCTGTGGAGGCCGTTATTGGGTATTTTTAAGGTGGAGATGGATAGTTTTGTGTTGGTATCTTTCTTCAGATGAAAGAAGGACCCTTCTGTCCATTTCCTTCCAAAGATGTTGCCTCATCCATTGAGTTCCTCCAGCACTCACACAGATACATGGATAGGAAAGGTTTAGAGGGATATGGACCAAATGTGGGCAAATAGAAACAGTGTAGATGGGGCATTTTGGTAATAGATAAATGGATGTTTGGACGGAATGATAGTTTATAAGGAGCATCTGAACATGGAATGGAAAGTTGATAGGGATGGTTTTCCTTCAGGAAGGAGGCAACGTGCTTGCGATATAACTGACAATGGATGAGAACGAGAGCCAAGTTAGAGGAAAGCAAATATCTCAGAAGGCTCTAGAGCTGGAGGAGATTAGAGATTTAGACTTTACCTTAGATTTTAGATATACAGCGTTGAAACAGGCCCACCGGCCCACCGGGTCTGTGCCGACCAGTGATCACCCCGTAAACTAGCACTATCTTACACACTAGGAGCAATTTACAATTTTTTACAGAAGCCAATTAACCTACAAACCTGTACGTCTTTGGAGTGTGGGAGGAAACCGGAGCACCTGGAGTAAACCCACGCTGTCACAGGGGGAACATGCAAACTGCGTGCAGACAGCACCCGTAATTAGGAACAATCGTGGGTCTCTGGCGCTGTGAGGCAGCAACTCTACCGCTGCGCTACTTTGCCCCCAGATGGAGAGAGATTAGGATGAAGGGTGAGAAGTCTAAATGGAATTGTTACAATACTAGGCGCTGATGTAGGTTAGCGGCGACAGCTGTAATGACTGAGCAGACTTGGCAACGTGGTAACTGAGCAGTGCTTTAGATGTGGTAAGTTCACGAAGCTTGGCATGTGGGAGCCAGGCCAGGAATGCATTTGTTTAGGCAAGTTCCCCAAATGATCAAAGCATGGATGAGGTTTGTAAACAGAGATGAGATGAAGCACAGTTTACCCGTGAGTTTATAACAGTGGAAATGTGGTGTTGTTGATAGTATGTGGCAATAAGTTCACCTTAGAGCCCAATTTAGCACCAAGTTATGAAATCACTGCGTGAGTTTCAATCACTCACAAGGTTTAAATTTCAGTTTATTATTGTCACGTGTCCCGAGGTACAGTGAAAAGCTTTTGTTTTGCACGCTATCCAATCAGATCAGATATATTATACACAAATACAAACAAGATAGACACAAAATGCCAGGGTAACTCAGTGGCAGCAGCTCTGGAGAAAGGAATAGGTGACGTTTCAGGTTGAGTCCCTTCATCAGACAAAGGGTCTCAACCCGAAACGTGTTCTCCAGAGATGCTGCCTGACCCACTGAGTTACCCCAGCACTTTGTGTCTATCTGTGGTATAAACCAGTATCTGCAGTTCCTTCATACACATGAATACAACCAAGTCAATCTCAAGTACAATAGGTAGAGCAAAGAGGAAGATACAGAGTGCAGGATATAGTTCTCAGCTTTGTTGCACTTCAGTTAATAAATAAGGAGTGTAGAAGGTTGAGGGGGAACCTCATTGAAACTTACAGAATAATGAAAGGCATAGATTGAATGGATGTGGAAAGGATGTTCCCAATGGTGGGAGAATCTAGGACCAGAGGTCATAGCCTCAGAATTAAAGGGCTCTCTTTTAGAAAGGAAGCGAGGAGGAACTTCTTTAGTCAGAGGGCAGTTAACCTGTGGAACTCATTGCCACAAAAGGCTGTGGAGGCCCAGTCAATGGATATTTTTAAGGCAGAGATAGGTAGATTCTTGATTAGAACGGATGTCGAGGGTTATGGGGAGAAGACAGGAGAATGAGATTAGGATGCAGCCATGATTGAATGGTGGAGTAGGCTCGATGGGCCGAATGGCCTAATTCTACTATAACTTGTGTACGTGCATTTAAAAATATATATTTATATTTGTACAGTGGCATTAAAACCTTCCATAATGCAGACATTTGCATGATAAAAACTCAAACTGTTATATGATGAGGTTAAATTGTGATATTAATCCTCACATACATTTTTGTTCTTTTGTGTATTTTTTTACGCAATCAACATTCCATTTAATTATTGGATGACAGAATTTCCTATGAATATACTAAGCATTCAAGCTAATAATTCACAGTGTAATTTCAAGGCTTTAGAGTTTGTTTAACAAAACAAATTGATGAAAGATTATCTCTCTGCTCCTGTCACAAGTAACAAAGACCCTGAAGCAATGTTTAGCAAGGTATTTTCAGAGGCTGTATTAGTTGTGTAAATCTATATACCTGGACTAGATTAAAACGAGTTTTCACAAAGATTCAACTCACACAGTTGTTGATATTTGCCAGATGACATAAATGTAAGTTAGACTGAGGCATCTGACAGTATCTCTTTCAACTTGTGGTTTTCTTTAGTGGAGCAGATAGTTTTGCTGCGATCATATCGGTGTGTTTTCTTTAAACATTTGCTAACTTAACATCTTTCTGTAAGATGAATTCTGCTAAATGCATCCTTATCACAAGAGGAAGGGGATGTGGAGAGGACGTCCATCATCAGCTCTGACCTCCCCACTATCGAAGGTAGTCGCTGCCTCAAAAAGGCTGCCAACATCATCGAGGACCCACACCATCCTGGCCACACACTCACCTCTCCGCTGCCGTCAGGTAGAAGGTACAGGAGCCTGAAATCTGGTACATCCAGGTTCAGGAACAGCTCTTCCCCACAGCCATCAGGCTATTAAACTCGCCATCAAACAAACTCTGAACTATAACAGCCTAATGCGCTTTATCTGTTTATTTATGTGTATATATGTGGTCTATGCTGTATAGACACACCGACTGTTCTGTATTCATGCTTACAATACTCTGTTGGGCTGCAACAAGCAAGAATTTCATTGTCCTATCTGGGACACGCGACAATAAACTCTCTTGACTTGACTTGATGTTTCCACGAGTGGAAGAGTCTATGACTAGAGGTTATAGCCTCAGAATTAAAGAACATTTCTTTAAGAAGGCGATGAGGAGGTATTTCTTCAGCCAGAGGGTGGTGAATCTGTGAAATTCATTGCCACAGGAGGCTGTGGAGGCCAAGTCAATGGCAGAGATAGATTAATTCCTGATTAGTACAGGTGTCAGGGGTTATGGGGAGAAGGCGGGAGAATGGGGTTAGGAGGGAGAGGTTGGTCAGCCATGATTGAATGGCGGAATAGACTTGATGGGCCGAATTGCCCAATTCTGCTCCTATCACGTATGACCTTATGACCTTATAAATAGGGAAGAGTCAAAGAACACAACATGGGAGCAGCCTATTATCTCCAATAAGGCTGTTCTGTTTAAGCAATCCAAAATGAGTATATTTGCCCCTTTTCTTCACCTCTGCACAAAAATCCCGACCAGCTCCACATAGTCTTCTTGTTTTCATTTATCCAATTTTCCCAAAAAAGACTCAAGATGTCAATGACAAAGCACTCAATGGTCCCTCAAAGGACACAATGCGCTGGAGTAACTCAGCGGGTCAGGCAGCATCACCGGAGAACATGGATAGGCAACGTTTCGGGTTGGAACCCTTCTCCAGATTTGTCCAATAATCCTGATTAGTCTAACAAATACCTCCTAGAGATTCTGCTAATTTACAATAAACATTTTTAACCTGATAGTCAAAGGAAATTATTCTTTCAAAACCTTTAGTAAAATGTGAAATATTCAATAAAATGTTTAAAAACTGTTGTCAAATCTCATGAAGGTTTAATCCCCTCCAGGACAGAAAATATTACAATTTCCTTCTGATGACCACAATTTCTAATCGTTTTTTTAATATAATCAAAAATATTCATTCAAATATTAAAATATTATATACAGTACAGTAAAAAAACAAAACATAATCTCCCACCCTAATACACGACAAACGGTAAACTATAATACAACTATCTTACACTCCTTGTCAAGGATGCATTCAATCCCCCGTGGTGAATTTATATTCCTTAGCAGTCCAGAGCAGTTGATGAAAGTATATAAAATTATGTGAGGCACAGATAGGGTGGGCAGTCTGGACCTTTTCCCCAGGGTGGAAATGTTAAATCCTATGGGGCATAGCTTTAAGGTGACAGGAGCAACATTCACAGGAGTCAAGAGTTATTAATTGTCGCATGTTCCTTGTAGCAGCATAACATGTCAGTAAACACAACACTCATAACATCTAATAAACTCAATTCAAATATTTTTCAGATCGTTCTGGCAAGTTTTTTTACACAGAGGGTAGTGGGTGCCTGGAATGAATGGCAGGGGTGGTGGTGCAGGCAGATACAACAGTGCCATTTAGGCGACTTTCTGATACATGGATACATGAATACACAGGGGCTGGTGGGATATGGACCATGTGCAGGCAGAGGAGGTTAGTTTAACTAGACATCATGTTTGGCACGGACATTATTGGCCCTAGGCCCTGTCCGATGTATACTGTTCTATGTTTTATTTTCTGTTGTATTACAACTTTGATATTCATAACCGAACTCCAGTTGTGGCAAAGCCGAGGCAATTAGCCTTTTGATAGCTGTTTGCCTCGATACAAGCTTATATGTTTAATCTCATTTGGTATCTCCGTATCCTTTAGGATCTTTCAAGTGAATATGTTTTTGTTGTTTTGCTAGCCAAATGTGTTACCACACACTTTAAATTATACATAAACCATCTGTCGATTCTGATAAATCTATCCACATTTTTCCCAAAGCATAAATCTGTACGTGATAGAAGCTGGAAATATAAACAATACAGTACATGCTGGAACTGCTCAGCAGGCCAGGTAGCATCTGTGGAAAAGGTAATAGCGACTACTTTAGGTTCGGGCTTATTATTGTCACGTGTATCGAAGTACAATGAAACGCTTTGTTTTGCGCGCCAGCCAAACAGATCAGATATACCATGCGTGGGAACAATCAGTTCATACTCAAGTACGATCGGCAGACCAAAAGCGAATGAATGAATGAATACTTTAATATCACACGTGACAAGTCACGGTGAAGTTCTTGGTATGTAAATAGTTACAAAGTATTCCGCGCGAGACAGCCAACGGGCTCCATTGACGCAGGGGCCAGCAGCTGGCCCCACCGACCCGCGAGGCCCCACCGTCCCACCAGGCTCCACCGTCCCATGACTCTCCGCCACCCGGCTTCTCTGCAGCCTCCTGGGAGGCATCTGTCGCTGCGGCCTGGTGGGATGTAGAGTATAATTCTCAACATTGCAGCGCATCAGTTCAAAACACTCCATTAACATGAAGCAAGTCTATCCCCAACTACATCGACGACTGCTTTGGTGTCACCTCCTGCACCCACACACAACTGACTGACTTCATTCATTTCACCACCAACTTCCATCCGGCACTCAAATACACTTGGACCATTTCCGACACTTCCCTACCATTCCTTGACCTCACCATCTCTATTGCAGGTGATACGCTCCTGACCGACATCCACTACAAACCCACTGACTCCCACAGCTACCTGGACTACTCTTCCTCCCACCCTGCTTCCTGTAAGGACTCCATCCCCTATTCCCAATTCCTCCGTCTACGCCGCATCTGCTCCCAGGATGAGATGTCCAGGTCATCACAAATGGCCTCATTCTTCAGAGAACGGGGATTCCCCTCCCCCACTATTGATGAGGCTCGCACCAGGGTCTCCTCCATACCCCGCAACACTGCCCTCGCTCCCCATTCCCCCACTCGCAAACAGGGCAGAGTCCCCCTGGTCCTCACCTTTCACCCCACCAGCCGGCAAATACAACATATAGTCCTCCGCCAGTTTCGCCACCTCCAACGTGACCCCTCCACCCGCCACATCTTCCCATCTCCCCCCCTGTCTGCCTTCCGCAAAGACCGCTCCCTCCGCAACTCCCTTGTCAATTCTTCCCTCCCCTCCCACTCTACCCCTTCCCCGGGCACTTTCCCTTGCAAACCGCAAGAAATGCAACACTTGTCCCTTCACCTCCCCCCTCCACTCCTTTCAGGGACCCAAGCAGTCCTTCCAGGTCCGACAGAGGTTCACCTGCACCTCCTCCAACCTCATCTACTGCATCCGCTGCTCCAGATGCCAGATGATCTATATCGGTGAGACCAAGCGGAGGCTTGGCGATCGCTTCGCCGAACACCTCCGCTCGGTCCGCAATAACCAACCCGACCTCCGGTGGCTCAGCACTTCAACTCCCCCTCCCATTCCACATCCGACCTCTCGGTCCTGGGCCTCCTCCACGGCCAGAGTGAGCAACACCGCAAGCTGGAGGAACAGCACCTCATATTCCGCTTGGGGAGTCTGCATCCTTTGGGCTTGAACATTGAATTTTCTCAATTCTGTTAACCCTTGCTGTCTCCTCCCCTTCCCACCTCTCCCTCAGCCCTCGGGCCCTGGCATTCCCTCTATCTCTATCTCCCTCCCCCACCCGAGTCGCACCAGCTTCTCATTTTCACACCACAAACAGCTTACAATGGCTTGTTCCCTTTATCATCGATACTTTTTTGCATATCTTTCATTCATTGTTCCTTATCTCTCCACATCACCGTCTATATCTCTCGTTTCCCTGATCCCTGATCAGTCTGAAGAAGGGTCTCGACCCGAAACGTCGCCTATCTCCTTCGCTCCTTAGATGCTGCTGCACCCGCTGAGTTTCTCCAGCTTTTTGTGTACCCCCTATCCCCAACTAACGTGGTCTCCTCTACCCTGGAGAGACCAAGCGCAGATTGGGTGGCAAATTCCCCAAGTCCATATCTTCCTTATGTCCCAAAGAACAAGATAGTCCACAGATAGATACAAGGTGCTGGAGTAACTCAGCGGACCAAGCAGCATCCCTGGAGAGAAGGAATGATTTGGGTCGTAGAAACATAGATAGAAACATAGAAAATAGGTGCAGGAGGAGGCCATTCGGCCCTTCGAGCCAGCACCGCCATTCATTGTGATCATGGCTGATCGTCCCCTATCAATAACCCGTACCTGCCTTCTCCCCATATCCCTTGATTCCACTAGCCACTAGAGCTCTATCTAACTCTCTCTTAAATCCATCCAGTGATTTGGCCTCCACTGCCCTCTGTGGCAGGGAATTCCACAAATTCACAACTCTCTGGGTGAAAACGTTCTTTCTCACCTCAGTCCTAAATGACCTCCCCTTTATTCTAAGACTGTGGCCCCTGGTTCTGGACTTACCCAACATTGGGAACATTTTTCCTGCATCTAGCTTATCCAGTCCTTTTATAATTTTATATGTTTCTATAAGATTCCTCCTCATCCTTCTAAACTCCAGTGAACACAAGCTTAATCTTTTCAATCTTTCCTCATATGACAGTCCCGCCATCCCAGGGATCAATCTCGTGAACCTGCGCTGCACTGCCTCAATCACAAGGTTGTCCTCCCTCACATCTGAGGAAGATTTGAGAAAGGCCGAGACCCTTCTTCAGATTTATTCCGCTGAGTTACTGCAGCTTTTTGTGTCTATCTTTGGTTTGAACAGGCATCTACAAGAGAGTCCACAGCACTGATCCATGGGCTACACAACTTCAAACGTCACTCCATCCTCCCCAACACTTTTATTATTTTTGTTATTGTTGTATTTTATCAGACAAGTCAGGGGTTTGTACATCTGTATGGAGTTGTACGTTCTCACTGGGATTGTGTGGGTTTCCTCCAGGGGTCCGGTTTCCTCCCACATCTGAAGAGGAGTGCAGGTTTGCAGGTGAATTGGTTTTGGTAAAAATGTTCCCTAGTGTGTAGGATAGTGTTACTGTACGGGGTGATCGCTGGTCGGCTGAAGGGCCTTTCCGCGTACTATCTCTGTTCTAAACAACCTGTAAACAAGCGCCTAAACTGTGCAACAAAAATATGAATTTCTGAGATGAAGGCAGGAAATGCTGGAAAAACTGTACAGGTCAGACAGCCTCTGTAGAGAGGGAACCGAGCCATTGTTTTGGGTTCATGACTTTTCATCACGCCTCCAACTCACTGGCTGACAGAGTTGTGGAAATCGGTACACAAATGAATAAAGTAGAACACAGAACAGTATGCATGTGAACAGGCCATTCGGCCCACAATGTCTGCTTTATCTGTACGTGATCCATATCCCTCCATATCCATGTGCCTATCAAAAAGCCTCTTAAACGCCACTATCGTATCTGCCTCCGCTACTACCCCTGGCAGCACATTCCAGGCACCCACCACCTTCCGTGTAAGAGAAAACGTGCCCCGCACATCTCTTATGTTCTATGTTCCATAAAAATAAGACACAAGGTTCTGGAGTAACTAGGCAGGTCATGCAGCATCCCTGGAGAACAGGGATAGGTGATGTTTCAGATCAAGACCCTTCTTTATACTGATTATATGGCGGGAGGGACGAAAGCTGGAAGAGAGAGGGGCAGGACAAAATGTGGTAGATAACAGGTGAAGGGGAAGCAAATGTCTCTAAGTTCAAGTAACCCTTGCTTCCCTTCTCTCCCCGTCCCACCCCCACACGTCATTGTACTCATTTCACAGTTGTCTTGTTGAGTCTCATTGTCTGTAACTTGTTTTCACCTATCCCGCAGCTGACAATGGCCTGTTTCCTTTATCATCGTTACTTTGCTGCATATCTTTCAGTCATTCATTCGATATTTCTCTACATCTCTCATATCCCTTTCCCCTCGACTCTCAGTCTGAAGAAGGGTATCGACCCGAAATGTCACCGATTCCTTTCCTCCAGAGATGCTGTCAGACCCGTTGAGTTACTCCAGCGTTTTGTGTCTATCTAGAGGTTTTTTTGTTAGGCAGATGGTTGGACAAAGGCCAGAGAAGAAAAAAAAGGTGCGACACAAAAGGATTACGAATTGTGAAGCCAGAAGGAATGTAGGTGGAAAGGGGAAATATGTGCGAGCCGAGGTGGGGCACCTTGTTTCTATGTAGAGCTTAGATAAAATGGGTGCAGGAGTAGGCCATTCAGCCCTATGATCATGGCTGATCATCCAAAATCAGTACCTGTTCCTGCTTCCTCCCCATATCCCTTGATTCCGTTAGCTCTTAAGAGCTAAATCAAACTCTCTCTTCTGATCTTTGCAGTTGGAAAGAATGTCAAACTCGATACGGAGATGACAAGGTTTATTCAACGAGAGCTGGGTGACTTTAAATATACTGATTAATCTCCACCCACATCTCCAGATAGAGTGCGATATTCTATCTGAGATTCAAAGTTCAGATGTTGAATGTTTGCAGTTGTTTCTGCTCCTGATTTTAATTTTGCTTTTGCATGTGCGGCATTACTACACAAATGCTGCCTGATTACATCCCTTTGCAAAAGCAAACCACTTCAACATTCACTTCCCAGTCACTGCCTGGGAAGGATTACGATCCAAGCAAAATCTTAGTTTAGTGCAAGTCGATGAATACGAGAGATAAACATAAGATCAACAGAACGAGTAGCCTTAAAACAAAAAAAAAAGATTTACATTTAAGATCTAACTCCTGTTCGCTACTGGAACAAAATTCTGGCACTTGCTATAATGTAATGAGATTAAAAACACATTTAGCTGAGTTTTTCAGTGGTTTAGTTGGCAATTGCAAAACTTCGATCGACACTGAGACATTCACACAGCAAAGATATCATTTATAGAGATTCATAGTTGTATAGCATGGAAACAAACCCTTCAGCCCAACTTGCCCGATCCATCCAAGATGCCCCATCTACACTGCCTGCGTTTGGGTGGCACACTGGTAGAGTTGCTGCATTACAGAGCCAGAGACCCGGGTTCCTTCCTGACTACGGATGCTGTCTGTACAGAGTTTGGATGTTCTCCCCGTGACCACGTGGGTTTTCTCCAGGTTCCCCTGGTTTCCTCCCTGATTCCTGAGAATCTCTTGCAAAGACGGTTCATAACCCTCTATTCCCTGCATATCCACGTGCCTATCCAAAAGCCTCTTAAACACCAGTATCGTATCTGCCTCCACCACCATCCCTGGCAGTGAGCTCCAGGCCCCCACCACTCTCTATGTAAAACAAATGTCCTGCACATCTCCTTTAAACTTTAATCCTCGCGGTCTTCTAGTCCTGTAGTCTTTGACATTTGCACCCTGGTTAAATGGTTCTGATTGTCTACTCTACCTATGCCACTCATAATTGTATATACTTCTCTCTGTTCAGAAGATATTTTTATCTTGATTAGAATGTGTGTCAAGGGTTAAGGGGGAGAAGGTAGGAAAATAGGATTAGGAGGCAGAGATCAGCCATGATTGAATGGTGGAGTAGACTCGATGGGCCGAATGGTCTTATTCTACTCCTATGACTTGTGAACTTGTGGACTCGTGGTCTCCCCTCAACCTCCGGCATTCCAGAGAAGTAGATAGGAATTCCACAGTTAGAATGATACATTTGTACTTCTCTTTGCCACAGAAGCAACTCATGCATAGCAGATGCCTGAAATAAATAAATTTGAGATTATCATCTTCAGATGTTACATCACGATTTGTTGTTTCTTGTATAAAAAAGAACTTTTCTTTTACACTTGTGTACATTTTAGAACCTTCTGCTCCAAATGTAGAATCTTGTTGGAATAGAGTGTGAATCTGAGAATCTGTGTGACTATTTTGTTCTCTCCTGAGTAATGACTGGAAAATTGAACACTGTTTTATCTTCACAGTTCTCTAATGCTCTTTCCTTACGAAATGTATATATTACACGCAAATCGCTGGCAATTCTTACTTTGCGACTTTTCCTCTTATCACTTATGTTTGAGACTGGTTTAGTTTATTGTCATGTTTAGAGATGCAGTATTTCCTCCCTTTCTCCCTAAAGGGATAACTGGTGGATTGTTTTTCAGAAGTGCCAGAACCTCACTCAACTGGTTGCCATATTGTGTAGGAAGGAACTGCGGATGCTGGTTTATACCAAAGATAGACACAAAGTGCTGGAGTAACTCAGCCGGTCAGACAGTATCCCTGGAGAAAATGGATGGGTTTCAGGTCGGGACCCTTATTCAGTCTGTGATTAGCATATTGGTTTTGTCAACGCATCTCTGTATGCCAGGCGTCTGCAGAAGGTTCTGACCCGAAACGCACCTATCCATGTCCTTCCGAGATGCTGCCTGACCTGCTGAGTTACTCCAGCATTTTGTGACCCTCCTGGTGGGATTGGAGGTGTAGAGGTACTGAATGTGAGGCGGTACAGTTGTGCAGCGGTAGAGTTGCTACCTTACAGCGCCAGAGACCCAGGTTCGATTCTGACCTCGGGTGCTGTCTGCACAGAGTTTACACATTCTCCCTGCGATCTGTGTGGGTTTTCTCTGGGTGCTCCGGTTTCTATCCACACTCCAACGACGTACAGGTTTGTAGGTTAATTGGCTTTGGTAACATTTGTAAATTGTCCCTGGTGTGTGTAGGATAGTGTTAGTGTACTGGTCTGCACCGACTTGGTGGGCCAGTACAAAGTGCCTGTTTTCATGCTGTATCTCAACTAAACTAAACCAAACTAAACTGAACTGAATTAAATGTCCATGTGGGCAACGACGAGCTCACAGAAGCCTGGAAACTGAAAGTTAATAAAGCATTGAAGAGAGAGGATGAAGAAGAAAGGAGAGTTGAAGGGTGGGGACAAGTTCTGCAAGGCACAGGAGAGTCTTAGTAGAAAGTTATTGCTTGGCTCCTTGTTCTATCTTAATGTTGTGAATCTCGGTGTAAGTAAAAATTTAGGATGATCTGCAGAAATAGCAACTTTTTGTTTTAATTACGTTTCTCCCAAAAAAGGGAGTTGGCAGGAATAGGACTGCAATTTTCCAACTACTTTCAAATCTCTTTTCACAGAGAGAGTGGAATGTATTGTGTACGCCTAACAATATGAGATGGATTAGGGAAGCCCGTATCTAATCAAAACATACTTCGGTGCTAGTTACTTGACTTCTTCATGTTAACTATGCAAGGAATCCAGTAATAATGTTATTATTGCGCCCTAGGGCCAAGATCATGCTACAGCTTGGCCGCAGTGGAAGTATGATTGCAAAGAATTGTTTCTTTTTAACTCTTGGCAGCATTCAAACTCCCAGTTTAGCAACATCATTGGATTGGAGTTCCCTAAAACTTTATTTCTTGCTTTGCTCCTACTTTTTAACTTTACTCGTACAAAAAGATTAATATTAGAAATATATAAAACAACTCAAAGGTTGTTTTGCACAATAAAGGGTGGCACAGTGGGTAGAGCTTCTGCCTCACAGTGCAGAGATCCAGGTTTGATCCTGATCTCAGCTGCTGTTTGTGTGGAGTTTGCATGTTCTCCCTGTGACCATGTGGGTTGCATTCATTGTGGTTCAGTTTCCTCCCACATTTCAAAGAGAATTTGCAGGGTTGTAGGTTAATTGGCTTCTGTAAATTGTCCCTAGCGTGTCAGATAGAACTATTGTGTGTGTGCTGATCGCTAGCTGGCCCGGGTTCGGTGGGCCGAAGGACCTGTTTCCATTGCTGTATCTGTAAACACAATTCTACAGTGGTACATGGATTATATCTAAAAATAATTAAATGAGGCAAAGAATGGTCTTTGTACCCTTATGTAATTATATATGAAATGTATTCATCAGGGTAGCATTTATAATTTCATTACACTTTTGCAAAGTATATCTTTTGCAATGCATATCTCCATATTCAGGGGCAATTTCTTCCCAGCTGTTATCAGGCAGGTGAACCATCCTACCACCAACTACTTCATTGGAAAAGGTTCGATTGTAATCATTTTTGCTGTCTAGTTAGCACGCAACAAGAAGCTTTTCACTGTATCTTGGTACACGTGACGATAAACTAAACCAAACTAAATTAAAGTACCAACCAAACTAGTTCCTTCCATATTGAAGATAGACACAAAATACTGGAGTAACTCAGCGGGCAGCATCTCTGAAGAAAAGGAATGGGTGACGTTTCGGGCCGAAACCCTTTCAGACTGAAAGTCAGGGCAGAGGTTGACTGGAGATGTGGAAGGGTAAGATGTGAAAATGACAGATCAAAGCAGAAGATGTACAAGGAAATGTAGAATGGATCATTGTTAGCTGAGGGGAAGGTGACAAACGAGGCATTCAATCAGCAACATTAATCAGGACAGTGAAAAGTCAGAGGACTAGGGTAGGGAGGGATGGAGAGAGAGAGGGAAAGCAAGGATTACTTGAAGTTAGAGAAATCAGTATTCATACCGCTGGGTTATAAGCTGCCCAAGCAAAATACAAGGTGCTGTTCCTCTGATTTATGTTGGATATTCCATTTTCATATTGTATGTTCGTGAATACGGTTTAGGTGTCAGGGATAGACACAAAGTGCTGGAGTAACTCAGCGGGTCAGGCGGCATCTCAGGAGAAAAGGAATAGGTGACGTTTCAGGTCGAGACCTATCTTCCGACTGGGTAGAGTTGCCAACTGTCCCGTATTAGCCGGGAAATCCCGTAAATTGGTTTGTCCCATACAGGACCGCACTTGTCCTGTCTTTGACTGCTACTACTTGGGTCGAGGGAACTGTGGGGTTGGAGCGCTGCGTCCGGCCCCACCTCACCCGTCCCGACGTAGTGCAGCCCATGGAGTGCAGCAGCGGCGCCTCGCCCGTGGCCCCGTCGGTCGGCAGCCCGGCCAGCCGTCCGACCTTCGGTCCTTCGCTTGCCGCCGACACCACCACCCCTCCTTCTCATGGCCGATCATCGGTTCATGAGTTGGATGGGGTGCCGAGCCAAAACTCCTCAGCTGGCCCGCCGGCTGGGCTTTGTGCAGTCCCGCATCCGGGCCAACTCATCATTCACCCAGCCACGGCCGAGTCGGTCAACGAATTGCCGTCGGGAATTTTTCACGTATTTTGACCTTTTGTCCCTTATTTGGGAGTGAGAAAGTTGGCAACCTAAGGTGTGGGTTTAGGCGTCGGGGATGAATCATCGCCTCTTGGGATGACAACTCATAAAGATGCGTTTGCCTATAGTCCCTGTGCATCAGTACCTGCCTTTCTCCTCTCTGTGAGCTAACAGCACTAATGAATTGCCTTTGCATTAGGCCAATTGTATTTTGCTTGTGTTCTCCGAGTTTAATGACCTGAATCAAGTTAATTGTAATCTTTCTGTCATTGAAGTAAGCCCTTGATGGAACAGTGCACATCTATTATTGTGCGTCTGCTCTTTTGTAATATGATTGATACATATTTAGCCTGCAAATTTATGAGTCTGTAGGGGCTTTCTTCGGCTCATGTCTCCATTGATTCCAGTAATAGGGTGTCTAAGTTTACTCATCCTTATGCAAAAGCATAATTTGCTTATACAGTGCAACTACTTACTGATATTACTAGTGTCATGTCACATTCAAAGCATTCCTCCCATCTCCAGAGATTTTAACTTTCACTGAATTGAAACATTGAACATAGGACAGCACAGGAACAAACGCTTTGGTCTACAATATCTGTGGCAAATATGATGTCTAGATAAAGTAATCGCCTCTGCCAGAACGTGATACATATCCCTCCATTCCTTGCATATCCCTGTGTCTAAAATGCCACTTAAACGCCACTATCGTATCTGCCTCCACCACCGCCCCTGGCAGCGGGTTCCAGGCGCCCACCACTCTCGATGTGAAAAAATGTGTCCACACATCTCCTTTATACTTTGCATCATCATCATCATCATCTTCATCATCTTCATCATCATCATCGTTGTAAACATCCACGGGCACGGTGCCTTACAATGCTGTGCACGACAGTGATCGCAACTTCTACTGAAGTGTGGATGGCCGTTGGCTCGCTAGGAGCTTTGACAGGTCTTGTTTTTGGTCCTGCTGGGGGTCCACAGCCCCCTCCTCACCTGGCAAACCAGGTGGGGGAGATGGTTTAGTCGCCGACTATCCGACTATGGAGCAGGTAGCACGGGATTACATGGTACCCGTGATGGGGGGAACTCCCCCCGACCTGACCTGAAATGATTTGCCCTTATCACAATCAATGCCCTCTGGTCTTTGATATTTCCATCCTGGGAAAAAGGTTGCCACTGAAGGCTGTGGAGGCTGTCGGTGGATATTTTAAAGGCAGAGATAGATAGATTCTTGATTAGTACGGGTGTCAAGGGTTATGGGGAAAAGCAGGAGAATGGGGTTAGGAGTGATAGATCAGCCATGATTGAATGGTGTCTACTTGATGGGCCGAATGGCCTAATTCTTCTCCTATCACTTATGACATTATGAACCTATCTATACCTCTTATAGTTTTATATGTTTTTGTCAGGCCTTCACTCAACTTCCAACATTCTGGAGATAATAATCCTCACTCTCCTTATAGTTAATACCCTCTAATCCAAGACGTGTTCTGACAAACCTCTTCCGAAATCTCTTCAAAGCCCCCACACCCGTCCAGTAATGGGGTGACCAGAACTGAAACATTGAAGCAATGGCTGCGCTGCATCTTATCGTGGCTGACTTAGAGCAGAATACAAGGTTTGCTTTTCCATTCCAGATAAAAAATGGGCCAGCAGTCTGCGGAAACTTGTACACGGTATTCAATCAGATTAGTGCTTCCTGAACTCATTGTGAATTCTGCAACTGGTGCCAAACCCCTTGACCTCCAATTCTCACTCCTCCTTTGAGTCATCCTTTGGTTACCTGCCCAAAAATGTAGTTACGTGGCTGAGCGTTCAATACTGCCTGATAATGCTTATCTTGGCTGTTTTATGACATGAAACTTGCTGTAGAAATATAAGAGGCTATTAGTCACCATTAAGTCTCATAGAGAGTCATACAGCACAGAAGCAGGCCCTTCGGCCCAACTTTCCCATGCTGACCAAGATGTCCCATTTTTAAACCTCTATTTGACCCATATCCCTCTAAACATTTCCTATCCATGCACCTGTTCAAATGCCTTTTAAATGTTGTTACAGTATCTGCCTCAACTACCTTCTCGGGCAGCTTGTTCCATACACCCACCACCCTCTCAATGAAAAAGATAGCCACTAAATCTTTCCCCTCTCACCTTAAACCTATGTCCTCTGGTTCCTGATTCCGCTATCCTGGAGACTGCATTCATCTATACACCTCATGATTTTATACACAATGTATAATGAGATGCTCTTGCTGATACCCTTATTCTGATGTTAAATTGTTGAATCTTCTCTATTACCACTCTCTGCAGAATGCCTGTGTGAATTGAACACAGGGCGATAGCTCGGCACCTGACTGCTCACAAAAAGAGAACAGTTGTGATCCTGGTATCTCCAGGATTGCCAGTCAGGGAAAACCATTGGCATCGGCAGGGATTCAGACAGCGATCCAGACGGCACTGGTCTGTTCATCTGCAAAAGCAATCCCGTGTATTCCAACAGTGCCTTAGCAAAATGAAAAATTAATTTGCGGTAATTAACTGTCAGAAGAAACATTCAAAGAGTGACTGCCAAAAAACACAGCACTGTCTGACGGCATTCTCTGAGCCCCAACATGACCCAGTTCTGGGAGAGAAATAGACACAAGGTGCTGGAACAACAGCGGGCCAGGCAGCATCTCTGGAGAACATGGATGGGTGATGTTTCGGGTCGGGACCCTTCTTCAGACTGAAGCCATTATCACTTGCCACACTTGGTCCTCCCCCCACTTTTCTTTGGTTCTAAAGAAGGATCTCGACCCGAAACCCCACCCATCCATGTTTTCCAGAGTGCTCCCTGATTTGCCAAGTTGCTCCAGTACTGTGTGTCTTTTTTTGTAAACCAGCATCTGCAGTTCCTTGTTCCAGTCCTGGTCCAGAATAGAGGTGAAAACTGCATTGGTAGAGTTATGAATTATAGAGGGTATAGGATGGCACCGTTGGTGGAGGCGCTACCTCACAGTGCCTTAGACCCGGGTTCAAAACCCACCTCAGATCAGTGTGGAGTTTGCATGTTCTCGCTGAGACTGTGTGGGTTTTGGCCCACATCCAAAAGATACACTGATAGACGTGTGGGTTTGTAGGTTAATTGGCCCTCTGTAAATTTCCCCTAAAGCGTGGGGAGTGGTTGTGAAAGTGGGATGACATGCAACTAGTGAGAACGGGCACTTGATGTTTGGCATGGTCAGGTGGGTTGAAGGGCCTGTGTACAAGCTGTATCTCCAAACTCAATTAAACTAGTCAAGAATAGAATATTTTCTGCTCTAATATAACATGACCTGGGAAATCACGGAAGATAGTACACTGTAACCGGCCCTTCGGCCCGCAATGTCTGTGCTGACATGACCAATTCTTATCTGCCTACACATGATGCATATCCCTCCATTCTAGGGTTGCCAACTGTCCCGTATTAACACGTAAATAGGACATCCCGTATCTTGGGCTAAATTGGTTTGTCCCTTACCGGACAGCCCTGGTCCCGTATTTGACTGCTACTACTCGGGTCAAGGGGACTGTCGGGTCGGAGCGCCGCGTCCGGCCACGCCTCACCCGTCCCGATGCAGCCCATGGAGTGCAGCAGCAGCGCCTCGCCCGTGGCCCCATCGGTCGGCAGCCCGGCCAGCTGTCTGACCTTCGGACCTTCGCTTACCGCCGACACCACCACCCCTCCTTCTCTTGGCCGATCGTAGGTTCATGAGTTGGATGGGGCGCCGGACTTTGAGCGCGATGTCGTGCAGTCCAAAACTCATCAGCTGGCCCGCCGGCTGGGCTTTGTGTGCAGTCCAGCACCCGGGCCAACTCATCATTCATCCAGCCAAGTCGGTCAACGAGTTGCTGTCCCTTAATTTGATCTTTCATCCCTTATTTGGGAGTGAGAATGTTGGCAACCCTACTTCATTGCCTGCATATTCATTTGCCTATCCACAAGCCCCTTAAACATCACTATCTCCACTGCTTCCACCATCATCCTCAGCAGCTTGTCCCAGGCATGCAACACTCTCTGTGTAAAAAAATATTGCCCCACACATCTCTTTTAATCTTCCCGCTATTCACCTTGAAGATGTGCCCTCTATTATTAGAAATTTCCGTTGAGGGGCAAAAAGGCTCTGACTGTCCACCCTATCTATGCCTCTCATAATTTTATATACTGCTATCGGGCCTCCCAACCTCCAGAGTTCCAGAGACAACACTCCAAGTCTGGGCAACCTGTCCCTATAGCTAATACCCTGAATCCAGGCATCATTCTGGTAAACCTCCACAGCTCGCTTTTGATATTATTGCAACTCAATTCAAATATTTAAAACATTGGTGCTTGAAAACTACAGTTAGGAGCGGAGGAATACTTTTGAAGTTTTTTTTGACTTATCCAGTGTCTGCTATTTAGGTGGAGATGTTATCTCATTTAAAATGGAGTGGGAACTCTTACATCTAGTGGCACACCAAGCAATACTATGTGTAATTAAGTGGGCCACACAGTAGCGCAGTGGGTAGAGCTGCTGCCTCACAGTGCCAGAGACCTGGATTCGATCCTGACCTCGGGTGCTGTTTGTGTGGAGTTTGCACGTTCTACCTGTGACCGTGTAGGTTTCCTCCGGGTGTTCCCGTTTCCTGCCACATCCCAAAGATGTGCATGTTTGCAGGTTTATTGGCCAGTAAATTTTCCTCTGTGTGTAGGAAGTGGATGAGAAAGTGGGATAACAGAGAACTAGTGTGAACGGGTGATCGATGGTCAGTGTGGACTCAGTGGGCCAAAGAGTCTGTTTCCATGCTGCATCAATAACAACTAAATTAAAATTAAAACTTTAGTTTTTCACAATAGACAATTGACAATAGGTGCAGGAGTAGGCCATTCGGCCCTTCGAGCCAGCACCGCCATTCAATGTGATCATGGCTGATCATCCCCAATCAGTACCCCGTTCCTGCCTTCTCCCCATATCCCCTGACTACGCTATTTTTAAAGCCAGAGAATTCCACAGATTCACCATTCTCTGTGAGAAATTCCACAGACTCACCTTTTATTTACAGTGGTAATTACTAGTCTTAAAAAGTTAATATAGGAAAAGAAGAGGAAAATGTGAAGAGCAGCCATTATATTCCACGTGCCAAATTTCATGTTGAAAAAGAAAGTTTACAAATATGCAGAAGCAAAACTCTATGAACTGTTCACGACACTGTATTCCATGAAGAAGGAACTGCAAATGCTGGTTTACAAACAAAAACCAGACATAAAGTGCTGGAGTAACTCAGCGAGTCAGGCAGCATCTCTGGAGAACATGGCTAGGTGTTGTTCCAGCTCGAGACCTTTCTTCAATCTGATGAGAAATATAATTTACCCATGTTCTCCAGGAATGCTGCCTGACGCGCTGAGTTACGCCAGCATTGTGTGTCCCATGTACTGTACTACATAAGCTGTTACCAGAGGCACCAAATGTTTCCAGATGAACAACTCAGTAAAATATACCCTGAGTGCAGTCTGCTGGTTTTCCAGTGCAGAGAACTATCTATGTATGTCTTGCACCGTAGGGTCCAGTATACGTGCTGAAGAACACACTGTAGCTTGTTCCTGCTGCTTCAGCAGTTTAATGGGGAAATAAATGCCACAGTACTGGAGCCTCCCACCATTGTCCCAGTGTCAAATCCCCCGGGCTGCATGCTTCAAAGTCAGATAATTTTCAATGGAATCTACTCCGAGGGGAGACAATTGCCTAAATTGATCTGCTGGACATGAGGCCGTCTTTGCGACTTTGTGACTACAATACAATGTGTCTTTGCAAATGTTATACATTTCTAGAACAGGGTTTGATGGTGGCACAGCGGTAGAGTTGCTGCCATACAGCGCCGGAGACCTGGGTTCGATCCTGACTACGGGTTCTGTCTGTACGGAGTTTGTACATTCTCACTGTGAGTGCGTGGGTTTTCTCCAGGTGCTCCGGTTCCCTCTCACACTTCAGACAAGCAGGTTTGTAGGTTAATTGGCTTTGGTAAGTTGTAAAATTGTCCCTGGTGTATAAGATAGTGCTAGTGTATGGGGTGATCACTGGTCAGCACGGACTCGATGGGCCGAATGGCCTGTTTCTGTGCTGGATCTCTAAAGCCTAATGGCTGATAACCGACTGGCTCTGGTGGGCAGAAGAGCTAAATTACAGGAAGATAAAAATGAGTTGGGAAATTTGATTTTGTCGTAAGATATGACATAATTTTCTTCGATAAGAGTGAAGAGGAAATACTTTGAACAAAAAGTAATTCCCTTCGACTTTTCTTTAAGAGATTGTTGTTAACAACAATGTTGTTAAAATCTATGCCGTGAGTAATTATGAAAAAGCCAGTTGTATTTCACCAGTAAGGATCACCTTACATAGTTTGTGAATTTTGAGACCAAATTCAGCATAAAATTATAAATAAATATTAGAACATTTTAGTCTATACTCGCTGAATAGAATGATTTAAGCTGGTAAACCTCGATATAACAATGTTGGAATTTTGCCCGTGGCCATATACTTTCATCATCTGGCTGATTGCATTACCTATCATATATTCAGTGAATTGGTTGCATATTACTGTATATAATGGCTTCTATTGTTCTTGTTTTAGTGTTACAAATATTTTCATTAAGCACCTATCATTCCCATTGTATCACTCTTCAGAGATTACGTTGACTGGGTTTTTACATACTGCCTTGAGATAACGCATGGTTAAATAATTGAGATTGCTTTGAGAAAAAATGTAGCATTGAGAATGTAGGAATTTTCCTTCAGTCTTGTGCCGAATGAGTTCAGAACTCTTTAGAAATCTTCAATAATAATATCACTTGAAATATTCTTGTATCGTGCCATGAGATAAAGAGAGGTGGGTCCGAAGAAGGGCCTGACCCAAAACGTCACCTATCCATGTTCTCCAGAGGTGCTGAAGATAGACACAAAATGCTGAACTATTCTCTGGATACGAGGGTGACATCTTGGATCGAGACCCTTCTTCTGAAGGGTTTCGACCCGAAATGTCACCCATTCAGACTGAAGCAGAGTGTCGATCCTAAAGGTCACCCAGTCAGTCTGAAGTAAGGTCTCGACCCAAAACATCACCCATTCCTTCTATCCAGAGATACTGCCTGTGCTGCTGGGTTACTCCAGCATTTTGTGTCTGTCTAAGGTGTAAACCAGCATCTGCAGTTCCTTCCTACACTTCTCCAGAGATGCTGCCTGACTCACTGAGTTACTTCAATACTCTGTGAGTGTTCATTTGTGGGAGGAGGCAGATCAGCCAGATAGTCCCCAGAAATCTAATAGGGATTCAGACAATAATTTTGTGCTCAGAAATTTGTGGAGGAGATGTTGAACTTGCTGCTGATGGGAATGGGACATGTGAACAATGTGGATGTATTTAAAGGAAGCTAAATAATCAAATGGGGCAGATCTAATGCTGACTTCACTGGAAGCATTAAGATGAAGAAAGATAGAAAGAGGCTTGTACACAACATTAACATTATCATCTAATGGTTAGGAATTGGCCTTTGATGTTGATTCTCTAACATTCTTTGCATTTTGCCTTGAGTTATTATAATATAGTCTATGTCGAAGGCTAGAATTTATACTGTTTGCTAATCGGAGTAAAAGATCAATGTAAAATTAGAGCACTGAAGAAATCATGGATAAGCTGGGGTACTGTCCGATTCACCTCTACCCCATTGCGGACATTGGACTTTGTCTCTGGAACTGATGCGCTACAATGCTGAGAACGATATATAGTCTGCACTCTGTATCTTCTCCTTTGCACTACCTATTGTACCTGAGTTTTAACTGATTGTATCTATGTACGGTGTATAGGGCGGCACAGGGGCGCAGCAGTAGAGCTGCTGCCTCACAGTGCCAGAGACCCAGGTTCTATCCTCACTCTGATGCTGTGCTGATTATGCTGACTGAGTTTGTATGTTCTCCCTATGACCATGTGGGTTTTATTCCGGGTCCTTCGGTTTCCTCCCACACCCAAAGATGCTGATGGGAAGGACATTATTGCCATAGAGGGAGTGCAGAGAAGGTTCACCAGACTGATTCCTGGGATGTCAGGACTGTCTTATGAAGAAAGACTGGATAGACTCGGTTTATACTCTCTGGAATTTAGGAGATTGAGAGGGGATCTTATAGAAATTTACAAAATTCTTAAGGGGTTGGACAGGCTAGATGCAGGAAGATTGTTCCCGATGTTGGGGAAGTCCAGGACAAGGGGTCACAGCTTAAGGATAAGGGGGAAATCCTTTAAGACCGAGATGAGAAAGACTTTTTTCACACAGAGAGTGGTGAGTCTCTGGAACTCTCTGCCACAGAGGGTAGTTGAGGCCAGTTCATTGGCTATATTTAAGAGTGAGTTGGATGTGGCCCTTGTGGCTAAGGGGATCAGAGGGTATGGAGAGAAGGCAGGTACGGGATACTGAGTTGGATGATCAGCCATGATCATATTGAATGGCGGTGCAGGCTCGAAGGGCTGAATGGCCTACTCCTGCACCTAATTTCTATGTTTCTATGTTTCTATGTTTCTAAGATGTGCAGGTCTGTAGGTTAATTGGTTTTGGTAAAATTGTAAATTGTCCCTTGTGTGTAGGATAATGTTGGTGTGCATGGTGATCACTGGTCTGCACCGACTTGGTGGGCTGAAGGGCCTGTTTCCCCGCCGTGTCGGGAATCGTGCCGGAGGATTGGCGTACTGCGCATGTTGTTCCATTGTTTAAAAAGGGTTCAAAGAATAAACCTAGCAATTATAGACCTGTTAGTTTTATGTCAGTGGTGGGCAAATTAATGGAAAGGATACTTAGAGATAATATATATAAGCATCTGGATAAACAGGGTCTGATCAGGAACAGTCAACATGGATTTGTGCCTGGAAGGTCATGTTTGACAAACCTTCTTGAATTTTTTGAAGCGGTAACTAGGGAAATTGATGAGGGTAAAGCAGTGGATGTTGTCTATATGGATTTCATTAAGGCCTTTGACAAGGTTCCCCATGGAAGGTTGGTTAAGAAGGTTCAATCTTTGGGTGTTAATGGCGGAGTAGCAAGATGGTTTCAACAGTGGCTGAATGGGAGATGTCAGAGAGTAATGGTGGATGGCTGTTTGTCAGGTTGGAAGCCGGTGACCAGTCGGGTGCCTCAGGGATCTGTGTTGGGTCCACTGTTGTTTGTCATGTACATCAATGATCTGGATGATGGGGTGGAAAATTGGATAAGTAAGTATGCAGATGATACTAAGATAGTGGTGTTGTGGATAATGAAGTCGATTTTCAAAGTCTACAGAGAGATTTGGGCCATTTGGAAAAGTGGGCTGAAAGATGGCAGAAGGAGTTTAATGCTGTTAAGTGTGAAGTGCTACATCTTGGCAGGACAAATCAAAATGGGACGTACATGGTAAATGGTAGGGAATTGAGGAATGCTGTGGAACAGAGGGATCTAGGAATAACTGTGCATAGTTCCCTGAAGGTGGAATCGCATGTAGATAGGGTGGTAAAGAAAGCCTTTGGTGTGCTGGCCTTTATAAATCAGAGCATTGAATATAGGAGTAGGGAAGTAATGTTAAAATTGTACAAGGCATTGGTAAGACCAATTCTGGAGTATGGTGTACAATTTTGGTCGCCTAATTATAGGAAGGATGTCAACAAAATAGAGAGAGTACAGAGGAGATTTACTAGAATGGTGCCAGGGTTCCAGCAACTATGTTACAGAGAAAGGTTGAACAAGTTAGGTCTTTATTCTTTGGAGCTCAGAAGGTTAAGGGGGGACTTGATTGAGGTCTTTAAAATTATGAAAGGGATAGACAGAGTTGACGTGGATTTTTCCCATTGAGGGTAGGGAAGATTCAAACAAGAGGGCATGACATGAGAATTAAGGGACAGAAGTTTAGGGGTAACGTGAGGGGGAACTTCTTTACTCAGAGGGTGGTGGCTGTGTGGAATGAGCTTCCAGCAGAAGTGGTGGAGGCAGGATCGATTTTAACATTTAAAAGTAAAGTGGATAGGTATATGGACGTGTAGGGAATGGAGGGGTATGGTCTGAGTGCAGGTAGATGGGACTAGGGGAAAACAAATGGTCGGCACGGACTGGAAGGGCCGAGAGGGCCTGTTTCCGTGCTATAATTGTTATATGGTTATATGGTTATATGAGAGAAGAGCTTCAGTAATGGCATTGGTATCGATGATGAACAACAGTGGAGGTAGCACAGGTCCTTGACATACCACAGGTCACAGGCCAGTGACTGATCCTAACTCTAAGGAGTCCAGTCCAGCAGACAGGATCCAGACCCTCGAGATCATGGGGCTGGAAACAAACATAAATTGGTCAACCGGCCGTAGGAAGCAGGCAGAGAAGAAATGGATTGAAGGGTTACAGACACGAGAGCCCAATGGCCTTAACCTGGCCTGAGCTCAAACATCGAGTGCATCCCGACTGACTCCTACTAATCTACAGAAGGGCAAGTGTAAAGGCAAGTAGATTGGAACAAAGGTAATGACACTCTGGGCCAAACCAACGTGGCAGTACACGGTGAAAAGGAATCTCCAGCGGGAGACACTGAGCTCCAGAGGGCATTTCCTCCCACTGCCCAATAAATGATAACCTAATATTTATCATTATCAAAATATTTATCAATATTTGACACAAAATGCTGGAGTAACTCAGCGGGACAGGCAGCATCTCCGGAGAGAAGGAATGGGTGATGTTTCGGGTTGAGACCCTTCTTCAGTATCAGTAAATGATAACCTAATCCTAGACTGATAGGACAGCTCAGCAATGTAACAAGGGGAGAGCAGTACAAACCTATCAGCGGACACTTCCAGCAGCACGGGATCCAGTCTCTCGAGATCCTGGGCCAAGAAACAAACATGAATTGGTCAACCAATCAGAGGAAGAGGGCAGAGAGAAAATGCATTGAGGCACTACAGACCCAGCCGCCGTACATTGCTAACCAGACATTGGCCTGAACCAGAGGTAGACCCAGGCTGACTCCTACTAGGGCCAGGATAAGGCAAGTAGATTTGGACGAGGATAATGAGACCATGGGCCAGTACAAAGTGGCAGTACATGGAGATAACACATCTCATACCATGATTCCAGTGAGGACCAGAGGAAATTTGTCCCATTGTCCACTAAATGGCATCCTAACGCAATCAGGAAAACAGTCCTCCACAACTGACCTCTGCATCTGTCACTGAATCTGTCATTTTGAATCCAGTTGTCCAGCTCACCTTGGACCCCGTTTTTAGTTTCATTTAGTTTAGTTTACCGAGGTGTAGTAAAAATCTTTTTGTTGCGTGCTAACCAGTTAGCGGACTGTACATGATTAGTATTGAGCTGTCCACTGTGTACAGATGCAGGATAAAGGGAATAACGTTTAGTGCAAGATAAAATCCAGTAAAGTCTGACTGAAGATACTGAGTTGGATGATCAGCCATGATCATATTGAATGGCGGTGCAGGCTCGAAGGGCCGAATGGCCTACTCTTACACCTATTTTCTATGTTTCTATGTCTAAGATAATTGGCCTCTGTATAGGGGCTGGATGAGAAAGTGGGATAACATAAAACTAATGTGCGGGTGATCGATAGTCAACAGTGGGCCGATGGGCCTGTATCTCAAAACTGAACTAAACTAAGCTAAAGTAAATGTGATCGATTGATGAAAGAAACAGCATGGAAACAGCCCCCTTGACCCACTGAGTCCACACCAACCATCGATCGCCCGTTCACACTAGGTCTGTGTTATCCCACTTCCCATCCACTCCCTACACACTAGACGCATGTTTACAGAAGGCCAATTGACTTACAAACCCGCATGTCTTTGCGATGGGGGATGAAATAGAAGGAAACCCACCCGGCTACAGGGAGTATGTGTAAAGCCCACACAGACAGCCACCGAGGTCAGGATGGGCCCTGGGACTCTGCCGCTGTGAGGCAGCAGGTCTATTTGTTGCACCACTGTGCCTCCGTAAATCCACATAATAGGCAATATCTTGTGTTCTGGCTTGTACTCGTTTCACAGTGTGTGAGGCATGGTGGCACAGTGGTAGAGTTGCTGAGACCCGGGTTCAATCCTCACTACGGGTGCCATCTGTATGGAGTTTTTGCGTTCGCCCCGTGATGTGCGTGGGTTTTCTCTGGTTTCCTATCACACACCAAAGACGTACAGCTTTGTAGGCTAATTGGCTTTGATAAAATGTGTAAATTGTCTCTAGTGTGTGTTGGATAGTGTTAGTGTGTGGGAATCACTGGTTTGTGCGGACTCGGTTGGCCAAAGGGCCTGTTTCCGAGCTGTATCTCTAAACTAAAATAAGTGCCTTACCCATCTCTTGAAGGAGAAACCATACCTTACACCTCTAAACACTGGGATAGAGGGTGGACCTGTATGATTTTGGGGCAATGGTGGCTGCACTTTCTGGCCAGGACGTGCACTGTGAATGAAATTACCCGTACGCCAAAACAACCAGCATTCACTCTGGAGATTACTGCATTCCTGCATGTTTAGAAGGATTATCTGTCTTGGATTACAGCCAATCTTTCTCCTCCTTTCTTTACTTGGATTTGTCTTTTACGTCTGTTCAACTCTTAAAGGTTCAGTAACCACAGCCTGGACAATAAAGGTGTTTGTGGAATCTGTGGAACCAGCTAATAATATGAAATTATAGGCAATTGCTGGCATTTGAGGGCTGGAAGGCTGGCACATAACAAAGATATTGTCTTTGCAGTGGCTTCTGGGTGATTGGGCAATCAGAGGTCTCGTTTACTTTGCTCCAGCCACAACCACGCTGAATCATGCATGCACAAAGCAAATTAGCTGTCCATCCTACCCACAACTCTTTGGGTCAAAACAGAAGGTGCTGGAGGAACTCAGCGGGTTGGGCAGCATCTGTGGAGGGAATGGACGGGCAACGTTTTGGGTCAGTGACCCTTCTTCAGACCATCTTCAGTAGTTTCAAGAAGGGTCCTGACCCAAAACATCGTCTGTTCATTCCCTGCCACAGATGCTGCCTGACCACCCGAGTTCCTCCAACACTTTGTTTTGCTTGACACTCCAGCATCTGCAGTCTGTTGCATCTCCATATTCAGGTCCATTGGTATCAACAGTGCAGGTGGGCATGACCCACGTCACGAGTGTTTTATTGTCATATGTCCCAAAATGGAACAATGAAATTCTTACTTTCAGCAGCGCAACACATATATTACTCAGTAAAACTGATGCCAATACACACACGCACGCACACACACACGCGCTTGCACACACACCATAGATGAATGCATCTATGAGTTTGTGATCTGACTTTATGTTTGAAACAGCAATGTTCTCAATGGCTGAAGTCTTTGATTGAATATAATAGGTGTGAAGCCAATTCTCCATATCCAGTTCCCCTTTCCCCCTACCCTTTCACCTATATCCACTTTCACCTTCCATCTTCCTCTGGCTTCACACTTCACTTCTCTCATCACACGGCCTTTTGTCCTATCCTCTGGCCTTGGTCCACCCATCTGTCAATGAACCCCCGCCTCACCTGCACCCACCTATCACTCACCAGGCTTGGTCCCGCCCCCACCTCACTCTTCCAGGTTTATCCCCCCGACTCTAATCAGTCTGTAGAAGGGTCCCTCCAGAGAGGCTGCCTGACCCGCTGAGTTACTCCAGCACCTTGTGCCTTTTTTTTTGTAAACCAGCATTTGCAGTTCCTTGCGTCGGTATCCTTTTGCCATCTCGGAATTCAATGCAGATGTGTACCAGGATTAATCTGGCAAAAGTACGATGACGGCAATACAGAATAACATAGAGGATAATGGAATTCCAAGCTAAATGTTGGTTTGTCCCAGTAGAAAGGAAAAGAAACTCCAGAGATGGTTTTAATGCATCCCAGCCGTACAACTGAAAGACAACCACAACTGAACCACTCCGACATGATACAATTAATACTCTTTAATTAAAATGTTGAAATAAAGGTAATTAAAAGATGCGTCTGCCTGTGCCCATTATCTCTGGTTAGGAATTATCCCAAGATGTCTGTACTTGTTTATGCTTTGAGGGTCTGTGTGATACCTCCGTGGTTGCAAATGATAGGAGTGCTCAGTAGTCAGAGAAGCCCACACTAATCTGGGCAGAATTAAGCTCTTTGTAATTAACTGAGCAATATTACTCATATGGGAGTGTGCTGTCTTAAATTGAAAAAAGCACTTATTTGCACTGAGCAGAAGCTAGCAGAAGCTGGGAAGTCTACAGGGAACTGTCTATGGTTTATTTTGACTACTAATTTCCCAGTTGCACTCTCAATTCTAATATGTACGTGTGATTATTCCAATGTAAGGGGAAAATGTACAATTGATGGCAAAGCCCTTAGCTGCTTTGATGTACAGAGAGATCTTTGGGTCCATGTCCATAACTCCATAAGTCTACACAGGACAAGCAGATAGTGCGGGAAGAATGCATATTGTTTAGAATCAAGGTTATTATCATGATGTATACCAAGGTATGGTTAAAAGCTTTGTTTTGCATGCCATCCAAACAGATCAGATATACTGTACCATACATTGATACAATTAAGTCCAACTCCTGTCCAATATGTAGAGCAGAGGGGAAGATACAGAGTGCAGAATATAGTTCTCAGGATTCAGTTCCATGGACAAATGTCCAATGTCCGCCATGGGGTAGAGGTGAATCGGACAGTACCCTAGCTTATGGAAGGACCGTTCAGAAGCCCGATAACACAGGCTGTACCTGAGTCTGGTAGTCTGCTTTTTCAAGCATCTGTGCCTTCTGGACACTTTGGAATAACTTCTGTCATCGTGCAGGAAAAGTAGCATTCAATTTACGCAAAGCAACCCTGAACCAGTAGGCGATCAGGAAAGATATTTCAATGAAGTAGATTGTGGAATAATTCTTGTTTTTTTCCTCGTAATTATTCCATGGGATGTTTTTATATCTGCCTGCGAGAGCTGGTTTCAATGGTTCACCTTGTGAGATGGCTCTTCACACATTCCCTTAAGAGCTGGCACAGTGGTGGAACGGTAGAGTTGCCGTGTCACAGTGCCAGAGACCCGGCTTCAATCCCGTCTGTGCAGAGTTTACACATTTACCACGTGACTGTGTGGGTTTGCTCAGGGTGCTCCAGTTTCCTCCCACACTCCAAAGATGTGTAGCTTTGTAGGTTAATTGGCCTCTGTAAATTCCCTCTAGTGTATAGGGAATGGATGAGAAAGTGGGATTAGTGTTTCAAAAAAATTGGTAAAAAATGATAAAATTGCCTCTATTCTGTAGGATAGAACTAGTGTATGGATGATCGCTGGTTGGCATGGACCCGGTGGGCCAAAGGGGCCTGTTTCAATGCTGTATCTCTAATTTAAACTAAGTTGGCCAGACCGCAAACCTTCCAAGTAGGGTTTTGAAGGTACGAGGGTTGAGAATGTTAGTTTCAATTTGAGATTAGTTTGCTCCTTTAAGTCTCTTGTTGGCCCGGTTTACTTCGCCAGCTCCTGGCTATACAACACGATCTTATGTAACTGCTTGCTCCACATATGTCAGTAGGCAGACACACAGTGAGAACAGATGCACTCGTTCAACACCATCGGCAGCTTTTGTCAGCGAGTCTGCCTTCAGGGAACAATGAAGTTGTGCAGCGCACCGATCTCAGTAGACCTTTAAAAACTAAATTAACCCAATCAACAATATTCAATAGATACAGATTTAATAAATTGGAGGTTTGCTGAGATCTAATTTAGTTGTGTGATTCTCAGCGGCTCCGCACACGGAGGGGCTTGGGTTGCACGAGCAACGTTGTGTGTTACTTAACCTCGCATGAAAGATGCAATATTTGGCTTGGTCGTAGTGTCAAAGAACACCCATAGCTTGAGTTGCTGCGTGGCACACCCGTCAAACCCGTGCGTAGAGATTGGATCTCACTTCTCGACGAGTGCTGAGAGAGCTGTTAATCTCAGGAAACACTCAGAACTGTGCAATATCATCCTTCGCATTTTATCTGGAAGAAAATCTTCTTCGCAGAGATCATCACAGAAAGCCTGTTCATGCCGATCATCAATACTTTTTTTTGCATTCCCCTAATTCCATTTTCACAGAACTTTTATGGCTTTAATGTAATAAGAATCGGGCCAATTTAGTTAGCAAAATTCACAAGAGACTTGCTCCTGGCTTTCAGGATGAAACCGTCATCGGCACGATCGCCTGAGTTAAGTTCCTGACATTTTCTGTGCAATGTCATTATTAAAAGAGCTTGTTGTCAGCAAAAGCCCCCATTGATCACGGACTGACTATGAATGAGGCAGAAGATAGACACAAAGTGCTGGAGTAACTCTGCAGGTCGGGCAGCATCTCTGGAGCAAAGGAATATGTGACGTTTCTGGTCAAGACGCTTCTTCAGACTGAGAGCCGGGGGGGGGGGGGGGGGAATTAGAGGTATGGTATGAAAAGGTATGGAGCAAATCAGAGCCGGCACCAATGACTCCAGAAAGGTAGTGCCCACAATGGTCCATTGTTGGCTGTGGAAGAGGTGATAACATAGGGGAACGTACAGTGAAACTAGTAGGATGATTATGGTGGGGGAGGGACAGATTGATAGGGAATGCAAATGTTATTTGAAATTAGAGAAAGCAAATTCATACCACTAGGTTGTAAGCTGCCCAAGTGCAATATGAGGTGCTGTTCCTCCAATTGGCATGTGTTTTGTGAATTTTGCAGCTTTTTGTGTTTATCTTCGATGTAAACCAGCATCTGCAGTTCCTTGCTCCACTTCTAGGGACCCCCAACCTAGCACCGTCTGGGCAATTGATGACTGATTTAAATATTATGTAGGCAGCAACTGCAGATGCTGCTTCATACCGAAGATAGACACAAAAAGCTGGAGTAACTCAGCGGGTCAGGTAAAAATATCCACTAACTGGGCCTCCACAGCCCTCTGTGGCAATGAGTTCCACAGATTTACTACACACTGACTAAAAAAAGTTCCTCCTTGCCTCCTTTCCAAAACAGTGCCCTTTAATTGTGAGGCTGTGACCTCTGGTCCTAGACTCTCCCGCCAGTGGACACATCCTATCCACATCCACTCTATCGATGCCTTTCATTATTCTGTAAGTTTCAATGAGGTTCCCCCTCAACCTTCTAAACCCCAGCGAGTAGAGGCCCAGTGCTGTCAAACGCTCACTTTATGCTAACCCACTAGTGTCTCTTTTTCTTCTCTCTTTCAACAGGATAGTGACAACAACAAGGTCTGTTCCTTGTACTCCTTCCGCAATGCAACTACCTCACCACACAAGCCCGACGAAGGAGGCCGTGACCGCAGTGACATGATCTCTGGGGCAGCGTTTGGAACACCCGAACGACGCAAAGGAAGCTTAGCTGATGTAGTGGACACTCTCAAGCAGAAGAAGCTGGAGGAGATGACAAAGACTGAGCAAGATGGTAGGCCTGGCTTCATTCTCCCTCTTCAGTTCATAAGTGGTGAGCAGAACCATCTCCAAGACCAGGAGTAGACAGTGGATGTGGAGAGGATGCTTCCACTACTGGGAGAGTCTAGGGCCGAGGGCACAGCCTCAGAGTAAAAGGACGTACCTTTGGAAAGGAGATGAGGAGGAATTTCTTTAGATGGAGGGTGGTGATTCTGTGGAATTCATTGGCAGCCGAGGCCAAGATATTGGGTATCGACAGGTTTGTCATTAGTGAGAGTATCAAGAACCACATCAGCAACATTGAATTTTGCACAAGGAACTCAGGATAAAAAGACGTGCCTTTAGAAAGGAGATGAGGAGGAATTTATTTCAGCCGAGTGTGATGAATCTGTGGAATTCATTGCCACAAATGGTTGTGGAGGCTGTTATTGGGTATTTTTAAGATAGGGATGATAGATACTTGATTCGTAGTGGTTATGGGGAAAAGTCAGTAGAATAGGGTTGGGAGGGAAAGATAGACCAGCTATGATTGAATGGTGGAGTAGACTCGATGGTCCGAATGGTCAAACGTTGCTAATATGCCTTGTGGTCATATTTTGGTTGAGGAGTGACGTTGACATAGTTATAATGGATGGTTGCTGTAGTAATAATGCTTTGTGATCCATTAAAGAGTTCAAGGTCCATTGGAGTGTTTAGTTTGCATCCTTTTTAATATATTGCTGACATCATGGAATACCAAAATTCTTCGATCTTCACTCTCTACCCCACCTTTGTTATTTGTGAGTAGCTTCAGGCTAATAAGGCCGATCTTATCTATAATTTACAATTTCATGCCAAGAAAAAAGATGTTGCACTGTATCATTCATGTTTCATGTCTGTGATTGTGCGGACAGTCCCAACAGCTAATTCACATCCGTGACTAACTGGGTAGAGCAAGAGGAATTTCAGAGAAGCTCTATGTCAATGTATAGATAAAACTCTTTTGTATCAAGTTATAGCAGTACAGTTGTATCAATGACTCAGTAGTGCAGGGGTAGAGTTGCTGCATTACATCGCCAGAGACCCGGGTTCGATCCTGACTACGGAGTTTGTACGTACTCCCTGTGATCTGCGTGGGGTTTCTCCGGCAGCTCCAGTTTCCTCCCACCAAAGACGTGCAGGTTTGTAGGTTAATTGGCTTTGGTAAAATTGTAAATTGTCCCAAGTGTGTAGGATAGTGCTAGTGTACAGGGATCGCTGGTCGGCGCTGTCTCGGTGGGGTGAAGGGCATGTTAACGCACGGTATCTCTAAAGTCTAAAGTCATAAATAAACTTTGGTATGTTGATTTTCATTTGTAGTGTGCCATTTGTAAATGATGAGTCACAGACAAAGGCAGGAGGAATTAGTTAATAGCTAGCCTTTCCACACAAAAGGCTTTGCTGAATTATAATTTTCGCCTTTTTTGGGAATGAAGAGACTTTTCAAGTTGGAGAAATGTCTAATTAAAATATCTTTATATTGGCTGTCAGGAAAAATATTTTGTAATAAAAATTTATAGTTAGCAGATGCTGGTTTACCAAGGAAAGAATCAAAACGCTGGAGTAACTCAATGGGTCAGGCAGCATCCGTGGAGAAATGTCACCTGTACATTTTCTCCGGAAATGCTGCCTGACCCGCTGAGTTACTCCAGCATTTTGTATCTATCCCTGGAGAAAATCGATAGGTGGAATTTTGGGTCCCGACCCAAAGCATCACCTGTCCATGTTGTCCAGGGATGCTGCCTGACTCGGTGAGTTCCTCCAGCACTTTGTGTCTTACCCACAGTTTCTGGAATATAGTTCTCAGGACTGCATCGAATACACCAGTTCCATATTGGTACTGGCACTTCTTTCAAAGATTCGAATGAAATTTCTGTGCAGGTTGCTATTTTAACCCATATCTTCTCCAATGACTACTAAAGTGGGAGCAGCAAATATGTCCCATCAACAGACCTCTCCCCCAAATCCTTCTGTCTCCTGTTTGATAGATCACATCATAAAACTTCTAAGATTGATTTATTATTGGACTCGAATGTCGAGCGCTTGTGACACCAGAAACTGGGTTGGAATCTGCCAGATTTATTTTATGTTGGACTCTTAAAACTGATGGACGGCCAATCTTCTCTGCTGGATAGATATGCAGGTACTACAAAGTCCGTGCTGTTGTGAGCAGTTTACCAAACACCTCATTAGACTTCATCAATCAGTTAGATGTCCATAGAGTCCAGACCTACTCAAATTGTCTGAAGCCACCCTTCACTTTCTACAAGGTTCGCAAGGTTAACAACAAGCAATAACAATAATGCCAACTGGAATAGCAATTCACAGGGATTAGATTGCTATACAACGGACATAGACAGGTTTATAACATCATAGAGGACAGAATGATACAGCACAGGAACTGGCCCTTTGGCCCACAATATCTGTGCCAAACATGATGCCAAGGTGAACTAACCTGCTCTGCCTGCATTTGGTCCATATCTATCCATTCCCTGAATAGCCATGTGCCTACTCCAAAATTCTCTTAAATGCCCCTATTGCATCTCCCTCCACCACCACCCCAGGCAGCACATTCCAGGCACACGCCACCACCTGTGTAAAAAGAATTGCCCCTTGCCATTTGCACCCTGGGAGAAAGGTTCTGACTGTTTATCCTATCTGTGCCTCTCATCATTTTATACACTTCTCTCAGGTTCTTTCTGGAGTTCCCTGTTTCTGCCTGTGACCACAAGGGTTTCCTCCAGGTGATCTGGTTTCATCCCACATCCCAAAGATAAGCGGGCTTGTAGGTTAATCTGCCTCTGTAAAATGCCCTTAGTGTGTAGGAAGATGTGAAAGTGGAATAACATTATTGTGAATGTGTGATCGATGGTCAACGTGGACTTGGTAGGCCGAAGGACCTGTTTCCATGTTGTATCTTTCAACAATATCCCCAAAAAAATCAAAAACATTTTAGAAGGGCTGATACCGTAACAAAAAAAGCACTTTTTCCTTATACCATTACCCTAACTGAGATCCAACCGAAGAAGTTTCCCGTCCTGAAACATCACCTGTCCATGTTCTCCAGAGATGCTGCCTGAGTTACTCCAGCACACTGTGTCATTTATTTCCAACTGTTTTGTTCTGCTTTGAGTTGATCTCCTTTCTCTGTGGATAGTTTGCTCACTCAGTGGCTGGTGGTTTTTCCCGCTATCCATTGAGGGAGCTCATGAGTTAGATTTGTTTATTGGAAACAGACCTTTCCGCCCACCGAAATGATCACCCATACATTAGGGACAATTTACAGAGGGCCAAATATCCTCCAAACTCGTACGTCAGCGGAGTGTGGGAGGGAACCAGAGCACCTGGACAAAACCTACATGGTTACAGGGAGAACGTACAAACTCCATGCAGACAGCACCCATAGTCTGGATCGAACGCGGGTCTCTGACGCTGTATGGCAGCAACTCTACCGCTGCGCCACCGTGCCGTCCACACGTGGCAAGTGTGCCCTTCCATTTACTCACTGGAACTGGCAGCATCTCTGGAGAGAAGGAATGGGTGGTGTTTCAGTTTGAGACCCTTTTTCAGACTGAAGAAGGGTCCCGATCCGAAATGTCACCCATTCCTTCTCTCCAGAGATGCTGCCTGTCCTGCTGAGTTACTCTCGCATTTTGTGTCTATCTTCAGTTTAAATCAGCATCTGTAGCTCCTTCCTACACCTTTCCATTTACTTGCTGTCCAACAGCATTTGTGATCAACACTACCCGGACTGTCCTGGCCATTGTAGCTGTTACTCAAAGAACATTTTATGTCCATTTTCATTTTAAAGAAAAGGCCATTTTAAAAGATAAATCTTGAGCCATTTATTGAGTGTGAGCTGGATACCCTTAACTCAGTTGGACTAAATGGCCAATGTAGCTCATATTCTCTGCTGTTTTTGATAACTGGGACCTTTAGTGAATCTGAAAGAGTCTTAAGTGCTTATGACCACAGTAATGAATCAAAATGGCTCCAGAGTACTCAGTTAGCTTGAATTGTCATGTGTTGCAAGAAAATGCTGTTCACACAAAGTGGAGCAAAAGCCCATAATACGGTATTTGCTTTACATATGTATTATTCATGAGGAGAAACGTGGCTGGTGACTGTCCCCATAACAAACAAAAAGATTTAGCTCCATTTTGATTGAAATTGATTGCTAGATGCAGCATGGAACAAGGCCCTTCGCCCACTGAGTCCACACTGACCCGTTCACTCTAGTTCTGTGTTATCCCACTTTCCCATCCACTGCCTATACACTAGGGAGCAATTTACAGAGAGCCATTTCACCTACAAACCCGCACGTTTTGGGGATGTGGGAAGAAACCAGAGCACCTGGAGAAAACCCACGTGATCACATGGAGAACATGCAAACTCCACATGGACAGCAGCCGAGGTCAGGATCGAACCCGGGTCTCTGGCACTGTGAGGCAGCGGCTCTACGAGTTGCGTGGCTATATAATGGGGTGATCGCTGGTCGGCGCCGACGGGCCTGTTGCCGCCTGGTATCTTGAAAGTCTAAAATAATTAAAACAAAAAAAATTCTAATATATTGAAGCATTAAAATGTACTCATGCACGCTGAAAACAATGAGACTTTTACTCCACTGTTAAATCAATGATCTGCTGGCTGGCGTTATGAGACCCCTTCATCAGACGGTTGTGCTTCTCCAGCTTACATCAGGGTGGGTTTAGCAGGCACGTTTCTGTGCCCAAGAGTTGGGAAGTCAGAGGGAATGTGTGCTCTCTCTCTGGTCTCTGGGGGCAGTGCTGCCATCCTGGTGCCAAGTCCTTGCTGGCGCAGAAGACAGTGTCTCTGTCTGGACATGGCAGCCCAGGCCTTCTGCTCGGTTAGGTGCTTAACAAGCGTCTAATCCAAAAGTGACCTGCCAACGTTTAACTAGACAATCTGCTCCTAAGAGGGCGAACATGGAACGTAGAACACACAACATGGAACAGTACAGCACAGCACAGCACAGGAACAGGCCCTTCGGCCCACAATGTCCGTGCTGAATATGATGCCGGGATAAACTAAGTTAATCTGACTGCAAGTTCAACTAATCTTATTTGCACAGCAAGTGGTAGGTTGCTGGAACATGCAGCCCAGGGTGGTGGTGGAGCCAGATATAAGAGGCGCTTAGATAGGTGCCTAGATATACAGGGAATGGAGGGGTATGGCTCATGTGCGGGCAGAGGCGATTAGTTTACTTGGCATATGTTGGGCACAGACATTGTGGGCCAGTGGTTGTGTTCCTGTGTTGTACTGTTCTTGGTTCTACATTCTTGCTTTATTTGGAACTTCCAAGTACTTACAGCATAGTAAAACATATGCTAATTAGGGCCTTGGTGCCGTGGCTAATAATTAGAAAGGCTGAACAAAATCCAACAAAGCAATATAAAACAGAATGAAAACTGGTTTCAATATTAGTGTCACGGATACACAGGGTGGTCAAGAAGGCTTTTGATGCATTGGCCTTCAACAGTCAGGGTACTGAGTGTAGAAGTTGGGATGTTAAATTATGGCTGGTCGGCGCACACTCAGTGAACTGAAGATCCTGTTTCCACGCTGTATCTCTAATGTCTGAGCATCTGACATACGTTTAAGGTGAGGGGCAACATTGTCACACAGAGAGGGTGGTATGTATACGGAATGAGCTGCCAGAGGAGCTAGATAAGGCAGGTACTATAACAGCATTTAACAGACATTTGGACAAATGGAATGGTTTAGTGGGATATGGGCCAAACACAGGGACTAGGGTAGATGGGGCATCTTAGTCAGCCTGTCCAAGTTGGGCCGAAGGGCCTGTTTCCCCGCTGTATGACTCTATGACTATATTGGGGAAATGTTATTCACTTACCATGGCAAATGATTTTCATTGCATCAAATGCTATGCCTTGCAGTTTAATTGCCATTGTAAAGAGAGGATGTTGCATTTAAAATAATCTGGATTAAAATATGCTTTCCAGAGGATTTTGCTGTGGATGCTGATTAGTATTATGGGGGGGCAGTAGCTGGGAGTGTGCCCTGAGACACAGAGTTCAGTCATCACCATATGTAGTTCAGTAGATTGTTCAAGCCTGCAGGATTTGCCAGTCATATTGGCTTAAAAACTGATGACTGAATTCTCTGGCTGATGCAGCACATAGTTCAGATGCTGCCTTTAAATCCATATGTTGTTATTTTTGCAAACTGTTTGCATTTTAACTAGGTTTAATGTAAAGCATTTATATTTTGGATAAACTAAAACAAAAATCTGTTCTGATTGTCGAGAAATGGCAGAGAAGTGGATGCGTTTGCATAATTGTTAGATCTACTGATGATCAATCAAGTATAAAGGGGATAATCGGTTTTTACATTCTAATTATTGTTACCATGTATTGTTCAGTAGATTGCTCAGCAGGTTGGAGAATATTCGTGCTGATTTTGGTTCCATTTCACTCCACGCTCCAATATTTTTTGGTTTAGAGATACAGCATGGAAACATGCCCTTTGGCCCACTGAGTCAACACCAACCATCGATCACCCATTCACACTGCTTCCACATTATCCCACTTTCTCATCCTATGCTCCCAGGGGCAATTTATAGAGAGCCGATTAACCTACAAACCCGCACGTCTTTGGGATGTGTGAGGAAACCGGAGCACCCGGAGGAAACCCACGCTGGAGAACGTGCAAACTCCACGCACAGACAGCACCCGAGGACAGGATCAAACCCGCTTCTCTGGTGCTGAGAGGCTGCGGCTAACTGTGCCACTCTCTCCATTATAATTATTCTTAGCTCTGTCTATAATTAGATTTCAGTGTACTAGCATTTTAAAATTATTGACAAGGGCATATTTATCAATCTTAACCTCGTCGGTGAAAAAGATTTCAGTTCTGATGAATCGAATGCAGTACTTCCAGTTGAAACGAGGACAATCATGGGGAAATTACAGCGGGGACAGAGGTATGCCCCAGTCTGACATCATGTTGGCTCCTTTGCAATCATGCTGTGGTTTTCTTGGCTCTCAGATGTGAAGGCTCCCTGACACAGCAAATCCTGCCAGATCTGCTCAGGGAGCTGATGAGACCAAAGTCCACAGTTGTAAGGAGTGCACGATTCAATCAGTGCACATGCGTTTCTAGAGGGTTAAATGCAGAATGAATTCAATATGTTTCCACAAGATACACGGTTTTTGTTCCATTTTTGTTCAAGCTTAGAGGCGGCATAGTGGTGCAGAGGTAGAAATCCGGGTTCAATCCTGACCTCGGGTGCTGTCTGTGTGGAGTTTGCACGTTCTGCCCGTGACTGCGTGGGTTATTTGTAGGTTAATCGGCCCTCTGTAAATTGCCCCTGGTGTGCAGGGAGCAGTTGTGAAAATGGGAGAGCAGGACTGGTGTGAACGGGTGATTGATGGTCACCGTGTGGACTCGGGGGGTCGGACGGACTGCTTCCATGCTGTATCACAAAATTAAAAAAAACAAATTGAAATAATTCACCCAAATAAACCAAGTAGATATATGGGGACTAGTGGAATCAATGGATATGGGGAGAAGGCAGGGTTATTGATTGTGGATGATCAGCCATTATCACAATGAATGGCGGTGCTGGCTCAAGGGCCAAATGGCCTTCTCCTGCATCTATTTTCTACGTTTCTATGTTTCTATGATAAAATATAGACTGTAATAAATATGGTGGCAAAGTCTTTAAACTTCTGCCTGTAGCATTCTTAAGTTAAATGGTGTTTCACTCCGAACACAAAAAATGTTCTGAAAACAGAATTAGCTTGACCGCTTCAACACATAATTCATATGTGGTTCTAAGTTTGACAAGCGTTGCATTTAACATCATCCATTTTCAAGGTGACCTGCCCCCTTAAGAGAAACCCTTTGAAATCTACATCTTTATTAGACCTTGGTTCTAACCCATGGAACTGTGGTTGAGAAATCATACACCACAGATGAGCCTTTCAGCCCACAATTTAAAAAAGTCTGATGGTATAAATAGAACAAATGGGTGCCAGCTGTGCACGATGCAGTGGCAGTGGTGAACATGCCCAAAGCAACCAGCCGACAGTCACAGCGTGTGTAGAAGCTACAACTGTTGCACTTCTATAAGACGTTGGTGAAACCGCAGTTAGAGTATTGGGTTCAGTTTTTGCCACCATGTTATAGTAAAGATGTACTATAAAAAAGTATAGTCAAGATGCAGCACAGAAACAGGCCCTTCGGCCCACCGAGTCCGTGCCGACCAGCAATCCCCGCACATTATCACTATCCTACACCCACTTGGGACAATTTTTACATTTACCAAGCCAATTAACCTACAAACCTGTACGTCTTTGGAATGTGGAAGGAAACCGAAGATCTCGAAGAAAACCAACGCAGGTCACGGGGAGAACGTACAAACTCCGTACAGACAGCACCCGTAATCGGGATCGAACCCGGGTCTCCGGCGCTGCATTCGCAGTAAGGTAGCAACTCTGCCGCTGCGCCACCGTGACTGCTGAAAGACGTGTTGTCAAGCTGGAAATGGTGCAGAGACAATTTACAAGGATGTTGCCAGGACTCCAGGGTGTGAGCTACAGCGAGAAGTTGAGCAGGCTGGGTCTCTATTCCATGGAGCGCAGGAGGATTGGGGGTGATCGTATAGAGGTGCCCAAAATCATGAGAGGAATAGATTGGGTAGACGCACAGAGTCTCTTGCCCAGAATAAGGGAATCGGGAACCAAAGGATATAGGTTCAAGGTGAAGGGGGAAAGGTTTAATAGAACGTGAGGAGTAACTTTTTCATGCAAAGGGTGGTAGGTGTATGGAATGAGCTACCAGAGAAGGTAGTTGAGGCAGGAACAATTGTAATGTTTCAGAAACATTTAGATAGGTACATAGATAGGACAGGTTTAGAGGGATATGGGCCAAATAGTGTAAATGGGACATGTTGTATGGGAATAGTGTAAATGGGACAGGTTGGCCAGTGTGGGCAGTTGGGCCGAAGGGCCTGTCTCCACGCTGTAAGACGTCTATGACGCGAAAGGAACTGCAGATGCTGGTTAATACTGAAGATAAACACAAAGTGCTGGAGTAACTCCATGGGTCTGGCAACATCTCTGGAAAAAAAAGGAATGGTGATATTTTGGGTCAGTACCTTTCTTCAGACCCTCCTCCTACTTGACAAGACCTCACAGCCACCTCCTCCTACTTGCCCCTGGACCATGGCCCCACAGATGAGCACCAGGCCATTATCTCTGAGACTATCTGTGATGTTTCTGCCCTCCACCGCCTACAACCTTATTGTTCCCCAGCCCCGCACCATCTACCTTCTCCCCAAAATCCATGAATAGAACTGCCTTGGCAAACCCATTGTTTCTGCCTGCTCCCGCCCCACTGAAATCATTTCCATGTACCTCGATTCCATCCTATCCCCCCTGGTGTGTAGGGAGTAGATGAGAAAGTGGGATGGACTGTGTGATGGGCTGGGCTGCACCCACAGCTCTCTGCAATTTCTTGCAGTCTTTGGCAGAATTGTTCCCAAACCAAGCTGTGATACAACCCAACAGTATGGTTTCTATTGCCGTTGAAAGGTCATCGACAGAGAAATGTTAATACTATTTCTCTTTCCATAGATGCTGCCTGACCTGCTGAGTATTTTGATCTGTTTTTGAATGGAAATTTCCGATTTCCATCATCAGCAGTGATCTAGCAATTTCCAGAGGACGTTTACAATTAGAAATTATCCTGGAGCCTCACTGATGTATGCGTGCTCTTGTCCATACATAACGTGCAACCCGTAAGTTCATTGGTGATAGGAACACAATTAGGCCATTCAGCCCAAGTCTACTCCGCCATTCAATTATGGGTGATCTATCCCTCCCTCTCCTGCCTTCTCCCCATAACCCCTGACACCCGTACTAATCAAGTATCTGTCATTCTCTGCCTTAGAAATATCCATTGACTTGGCCTCCACAGCCTTTTGTGGCAATGAATTCCACAGATTCACCACTCTCTGACTAAAGAAATTCGATGGATGACATTCTGAGTTTTAAAAATGGCATCAGATGTTCTGTGAACAAATATATGAGATAGAAAGTCACCAGATTGGATGAATTCAACTAACTATTAAACCTGTACATCAAACGGAAATGTACCTGTAGCAAAGCGCAGGTACACTTAATTGATACACTTACTGCCTATTGTGAAACCAAGAAGTCCCAGTTTGGATCTTGTCTCTGTTGCCTTTCCTGGATCTTAGTCAACTTATTTTTTCGGCATTATAGTTGTCTCAACATTGGTAAGGTGCAAAACATTTCCAGCATACATTGAGCAAAGGGACTCAACCCCAAACGTTGCCTATCCATGTTCCCCAGAGAGAGATACAGTGTGGAAATACTTAGTTCTTGCCCGCAAGCAATCACCCGTATACTAGTTCTATCATGTTGAATAGCAGAATAGACTCAATGGGCCAAATGTCCTAATTCTACTCCAATGACTTATGGACATATGAACATATGACCACGCTGTTATAGTCATTTACTCAATAATGTATGTTGTTCTACTGGAACATATCCTTCTCTCTGCATTTATACCACTGTAAGGCATCTGCTAGGAGTGCTGATAAACTCTAACCATGAAACCAGTAATAGGACACTAGGCTAAACAAGGGAACATACATTAGGGTGTAGATTAGTATGGGTGTCAGTGGTTATGGGGAGAAGGCAGGAGAATGGGGTTGAAAGGGAAAGAGAGATAGACCAGTCATGATTGAATGGGCTTGATGGGCTGTGTGGTCTAACTCTGGTCCCATAACATGAATTTATAGGGCCCTTCTTCCGACTAAAGGACCTGTCCCACTATACGAGTTTACCCAAGAGCTCTCCCGAGTTAAAAAAAAATCAAACTCGTGGTAAGTACGTAGAATGTACGTAGCGGGTAAATCGGAGCGCGGGACGTCTCTTAGCGGCTCCTAACGCTAACGGCAGGTACTCGGGAAACGCGGTAAGCTCGTGAAGTTTTATCAACATGTTGAGAAATGTCCACGAGAGCCCCGAGTACTTATGAGCGGCTATTACCGTAATTCTCCGAGCTCGAATCAGGGGAAACTCGGGAGAACTCTTGAATTAGCTAGTACAATGGGGCAGGCCCTTTAGGTGTTTCATATATTTTCCTGAGTTGCTGCCTACTTCACTGAGTTACTCCAGCACTGTGTGTGTCTTCTTTTTAGCTCCAGGGAGAGATTGGACAGACTTGATTTATTCTCTCTGAAATATTAGAGTTGAGGGGAGACCTGAGAGAAGAAAATTAATGTGTGAGTGGTATAGATAGGGTGGACAGTCACAAACGTCTTCTCAGGATGGAAATGTCAAGGATTAGAGGGCGTAGCATTACGGTAAGGGGGCAAAGTTTAAAGGAGATGTGCGTGGCAAGTTTTTCACATGGATAGTAGTGGGTGCCTGGAACATAGGGCACTGCATAGTAGAGCACAAGAACTGGCCCTTTAGGCTCACAATGTCCATGCCGACCAAGATGCCAGGACCAAGGGTATTGTGGGGGTGGAGGGAGATGGATCATGTGAGGAGATTAGTTTAACCTGGTGTCATGTTCTGCAAAGACATTGTGGGCCCAATAGCCTGTCCCGAGGCTGCGTTGTTCTACATACTAATAGATAAAGGAACAACAGCCTCTTAGGAGAAAGTAGATGTGTAATAAATGCAGCCTTGACAGATTGCTTACTTTCTGAGAATTAAAAAAAAAACAGTTGTTGAAGTAGTAAATTTATGGGTGGTAGCTTAGGTTAAATTGAGTGCAATGCTCTTGAATAAATTAGAAAAACACAATACTTGCCTGGTATTATTTTAGCAGATATTGATCTGATTGGCAGGGTGCAGGGAGCGTATTGATCAGGGCAAGATGAATCCTACTCCATGTCTTCTAATATATCTCTCACATTCCTCGACAAGACGCAGCTGAACAAAATGCTTCTCACATTTAATGTCCAGCTGCACTTTCCCCTGAGCTTTGCTCCCTCGTTCATCCAAAATTTCCTTCACATTTTCACTGCTCTGCCCATTCTCATAAAGTTTAAATTTGCAGTCTTAGAGGGTTTTTTTTCCTCATGGTTTTAAAACAAAGGAACTTCCTAACATTTTTCATAATTTCCTTCCAGATACAGCCCACCATTTTTTGAATCTTTCAATTTGTGTCATTTAATTGCAGTAGTTAATATACTTAATCTTCTGACCCTTTTTCTCCTTACGTATGATAATATCCTCTATTTGTGGACCTTGGATCTTTGCCTGGATTTATCAGTATGTTTTTCTATAGAGAATTTTGATCATTTTTTATCTTTAAAGTATATTAACATATGTGAATGTGAAGTTCATTTATTCATTGGTAAAGCCACTGCCTCACAGCGCCAGTGACCCGGGTTCGATCCCGACTTTGGGTGTTGACTGTGCGGAGTTTGCATGTTCTCCCTGTGACCGAATGGGTTTCTTCCAGGTTTCCTCCCACATCCCAAAGACGTGCAGGTTTGTAGGTTAATTGGCCCTCTGTAAATTGTCCCTAATGTGTAGGGAGTGGATGCAAAAGTGGGATAACATAGTAGACTCGGTGAGCTGAAGGGCCCGTTTGCAGGCTGGGTCGTTCAATCAATCAATCAGTCAATTCCAATACATAAATTATTCTAGCTATTTGCTTGAATTATACAGCATCATTCAACATCGCTTGGGTGAAACATAATCTAATTTTATAGACCTTTTACTTAGATTATCTGTTTAAAAAATAAAAACATTTTGATATCACATTGATAAAATATTACATTTCAGAGTTTTATGGCAGATGACAGACTTTATCTGGTTTATGACACTGCATGGGTTTCAAAGTTATTGAATCCAATATGAAGGTGTAAATTGCACACCAGATCATAAACAGCTAAGATCCAGAAAGTAGAAGCAAGGAATGGCAGATGCTGGTTTATACCAAAGATAGACACAAAGTTCTGGAGTATCTCAGCAGATCAGGAAATAGCAGTTGCGGAAAAAAGGGATGGGTGACTTTTTGGGTCGGACCCCTTCTTCAGACGAACTGGAGTCTTGAGCGAAACACAAAGTGCAGGAGGGACTCAGCGGGTCAGGCAGCATCTGTAGAGAGAATGGACAGACGATATTTCAGCTCTTCACTTCTACAGTTTCAGATTCTTCAGATTCAGCGTAAATGTTTTGACTTTAATAATAGCTCAAGCACGTTGGAAAGTTCATTTAGTGAATGTTTCAATTTAGCGTGTAAAATTCTCTGGAGTGCAGGAAATATTTGCATTTATATAATAACATTTTCACTCAGATGGTGGTGGGTATTTGGAACAACATTTAAAAGACACTTGGATGGGTATGGATAGGAAAGGTTGAGAGGTGTATGGGCCAAATGCAGGCAAATGGGACGTCTTGGTCGCCACTGGGCTGAAAGGTCTGTTTCCGTGCTGTATAACTCTGACATCACACCCTATTGAAACACCTCCAAGCTTACACTCAACCATGTTGTAAAGCAATAAGAATAGTTGTCCAATGCATTAGTCCTTTGATGGAGTTTCACATTCGAGTGGAATACCACCAACGTACGATATCAGAAATAACATACATGTTGTTACTCAAGGATTTCTCTTGAGAACAATGAAGAGGAATAAATGGGCCCAACCAAACAGGCAAAGAAAATGTAATGTTCCTTTTATTTAACAATAGATCCAGGTGTCTAGATGAAATAATCGATATTATTGCAATTAAGACAAAGACACAAGGGACTGCAGATGGTGGACTCTTGATGAAAAGACAGAGTTGGAGGAACTCAGCGTGTTAGGCAGCATCTGGGGAGGGAATGAGCAGTTGAAGTTTTGGGTCGGGACCCTTCTTCGCAATGAGTGGGGTCCCGACTCAAAACATCACCTATCCATGCTCTCCAGAGATGCTGCGTAAGTTCATAGGTCATAGGAGCAGAATTAAGCCATTCGGCCCATCGAAATACTCTGCCATTCAACCATGGCTGATCTATCTTTCCCTCTCAAGCCCATTCTCCTGCCTTCTCCCCATAATCTTTGACACCCATGCTAATCAAAAATCTGTCGATCTCCCCTTCTTCTTCCTTGCGTATGGCGTGCACAGCCTAAAGTTGTAGGACAACTTGTTCTATTTGATCTTATTTGATTGTGCACGCCAGGTTGATTGCATTCGTCGAAACAACACAGACCACATGAAGGTTGCAATCTCCCACCCCGATCTCCCCTTGAGAAGTACCCACAGACTTGGTCTCCAATATCGCGTGTGACAATGGATTCCACAGATTCACCAGCCGCTGCCAGATCCGCTGAGTTACTACAGCACTTTGTGTCCTTTTTGTTTCACAAGTGCTCTGCCTTTGCCCAGAGTGTGATGATTCCCTCCACAATTGCCCTTCTGTACAGGACCACAGTTACCCTCAGTACGGAACTGCCTGTAATATATGCAGCTCTGCTCTCCTCCACAAATCAAAATAAGAATGGCTGCAATAAAAACCCATGTGAGGTTTTGCCTGAGCTCTCTCCGCTGTCAAAGCTGCTGCTCCCTGGAGCAATTCAAGTTGATTTAACATCACTCAGTTTCATTTTTCTCTCTTGTTTAATAATGTGCGGTTCACTCTGTCCAGCTTTGATTTAGACAACGTGCTTCTCTTGAAAGGGCCGATTCATTTGATCAGCGGCTTTGCCAGTGCTTTCCCCCATTGTGTGAAAAGAGGAGAGGAGTGCGCAATGTCCCGCCTGTCACTTTTGTCTGAATAGGTAATGTCGTCTTGTTCAGCTGAAGAGGCAGGGGCCCGAATCACTTGTTAAACCGTACGATCAAAAGTCACTCTCCTGCCTTCTCCCAATCAATCCTCTCCCTGCCCTGCTAGGCAGACATGAAATAGATTTTCCTTCTTCTGGTGAAAGCACTGAAGCATCTCGACATATGAAATGTTAACAAAATTCATAAGACACATTCCTTTGCGAGATGATTTGTTTAGCACCGTGCCATTTTGGTCCATGAGCTCGTACCGACTGCTTGCAGCAGTAATCGGCCTTTTGTAGAAGTTGGGGATTGTTCAGTTTTGCATTCATTTAGAACATAAAACACCTCTACCCCATTGCGGACATTGGACTTTGTCTCTAGAACTGATGCGCTACAATTGCTGTGAACTATATTCTGCACTCTTTAGTTTAGAGATACAAAGTGGAAACAGGCCCCTCAGCCCACCGGGTCCACAGCGACCAGCGGATCCCCGCACATTAACACTATCCTACATGCACTTGGGTCAATTTTACATGTACACCAAGCCAATTAAGCTACAATCTTGTACGTCTTTGGAGTGTAGGAGGAAATTAAATCTGTTAGAGAAAACCCACGCAGGGCACGGGGAGGATGTACAAACTCCATAGAAACTGCACCCGTCGTCAGGATCGAACCCAGGTCTGTGGTGCTGTAAGGCAGCAACTCTACCGCTGCGCCACCGTGCCGCTCTGTTTGCTTCCCCTTTGCTCCACCTATTGTTCCACTTATCTTGATGCACAGTCTTATCTGAACTGCTGGGACAGCACGTAAAACAGATCTTCACTGTACCTTGATAGACGTTACACCAATAAACTTAAACCAAAAGCTATCTATACCTAACAAAGAAGGTCAAGGATATTAAATTAAGTACCAAGGTTGGTGGCAGGGCAGAGCACTGGGGAGTTCACGTTTAATCTTTCAAACCAATTCAATTCAATCAATTAGCTTAGAATAAGAACATAGAGCAGTACAGCACGGGAACAGGCCCTTCTGCCCACAATGTCCGTGCCGAACATGATGCCAAGATAAACTTACTTGGAAGTTTCAAATAAAACAAAGATGTAGAACAGAGAACAGTACATCGCAGGAACACAGCCTTTGGCCCACAGAGTCTGTGCCGAACATATGTCAAGGTAAACTAATCTGCATGTGATCCATATCCCTCCATTGCCTGCACATCCATGTGCCTATCCAAAAGCCTCTTAAACATCACTATTGTGTTTGTCTTTCTATCTCTCAGTCGATCAACAATTCTAATACACAATGAATTCTAATTCATTCATAAACAATTCTAATAAATAATACATACCAGTTCTAGGTTTGTCTCCACCACCACCCCTGGCAGCGTGTTCCAGGCAAAAAAAACGTGCCCTGCACATCTCCATTAAACTTTGTCCTTCTGACCTTGTAAGCCATGTCTTTGACATTTCCACACTGGTAAAAAGGTTCTGACTGTCTACCCTATGAATGCCTCTCATAGTTCTGTATACTTCTATCAGATCTCCTCTCAGCCACACTCTTATCTCTGATGGTCCAGAGAAAATGGTTTGTTAGTCCAACATCTTCTTGCAGCTAATAACCTCTAATCCCGGCATCATTCTGGTAACTTCCTTTGCACCCTCTCCAAAGCCTCCACATCTTTCCTCTAAAGGGGATAACCAGAATTGCATGCAATACTCCAAATGTGGCGAAAACAAAGTCCTATAAAGTTGACTTCCTGACCCTAATTCCCAATGCTCTCTGATGAAGGCGAGCATACTATACGCCTTCTTTACCACCCCATCTACCTGTTTCCATTCTCATAATCTTGCCTTTCGTTGATAGAAACTGAAGAAATCTTGATCCCATCGGAATCACAGTAACCTGGCAGTGCAGCATCACTACCTGCTTAAATTATCTTTAGTTTAGAGATACAGCGTGGAAACAAACCCTTTGGCCCGCCGGGTCCACACCGACCATCGATCACCCATTCATAGACACAAAAAGCTGGAGTAACTCAGCGTGTCAAGCAGCATCTCTGGAGAAAATGTTTTGGGTCGAGACCCTTCTTCAGACTGAAAGTCAGAGGAGAGGGAAACTAGCATGGGATCACTAACATGGGTTCACACGAGTTCCATGTTATCCCACTTTCTCATCCTTTCCCTGCACATTAGAGGACAATTTACAGAGGTCCAATTAACCTACAAACCTACAGGGATTTTTTATCCTACCTATTTGCTAGTCTGCCTCCACCACCACCCCTAGTAGCATGTTCTTTGGGATGTGGAAGGAATGGATTAGTACGGCTGTCAGAGGTTATGGGGAGAAGGCAGGGGAATGGAATTAAGAGGGAGAGGTAGATCAGCCATGATTGAATTGAAGAGTAGACTTGATGGGCTGAATCTGCTCCTATCACTTATGATCTTACAAAACTGGAGCACTTGGAGGAACCCCACACAATCACAGGGAGAACGTGCAAACTCCACACAGGCAGCACCTGAGGTCAGGATCAAACCCGGGTCTCTGACGGTGTGAGGCAGCGACTCTACCCATCTGCACCACAGTGCTGACTTGGTAATCATCTGGCGTCCTGCGTGTTTGCAGCTTCACAATAGTCATTATGAACTCTTTAGCACTAGTTGAGGTCATTGAGCAAAATAGATATTTTCATTAAAAAGATGCCGGGTTTCGATCCTACGGATAATATGATGTCACATTGTTTGCTCTCTCTGCCTCTATACGGTCCAGTTTGAGTTTCTGGGAGGTGCACCCAGTTGCATTGATGCTCCTTCCAAAAGCCATTTGAAAAGGAAGTGTTTCCTCCTTTTTAACAACGTAAACAAGGGCATCACTGTTGCGAAACAAACACCGTCTTTTTGATTTCTACATTACCAGTGTTCTCGTCCACACGGCGGACACTGTGCCCAGTTGGAGCCTTTGTACTTTGGGTGACATCATTGAGATGGTGTCACTTTTGGAATGGGCCCAGGCTCTACCAAGCATTGTGTGGCCTCTAATGGGCATGTGGGACAATGCCGGCCTTTTCAAACCTTCCGATAAAATCCTCATTTGAAAGGAAACGACGGTCTTCGAAGAACACAAAATACACTGTAAGTGGAATGCTTTAAAATGGAACATTTCAGCTTTAAGCAACTTTCCACAATGGGTTTCAAGATTGCAGCTGGTCCTCCCATAGACTTGTTCTTTAGAACCCATCCATGTAAGCCTTCCACTGTCCCAACTTCTGTTTAATTAAAACCCAGTATTCATTGGTGAGTACAGTATGCCCTTCCATCTTTCCTCTTCCTCTCCTGCAACGGGTTCTCATCTTCTGACTACTGTGTTGCTTATGTATCCTATTTTTGTACATCTTATTGTAACGGTCCTGCACCTGCGATGGGTGAGAGAATGCATTATTTAGCCGAGTTCCTTATTAACAAAGAAGAGGAAACTCGCTAATGTGCTTTCCTGCCCCCGCTGAAGGCATCTGGGACATCTGCCGGACACGGGAACCATCCTTAAAAGGTTGCACAAAGATCTGCAGATACTGGAAACCCGAGCACAACACAAAGGGGTGGAGGAACGCAATGGATTGGGCAGCGTCTCTGGAGGGAATGGACAAGTGATGTTTTGCTTCGGGTTGGGATTGGTCTGAAGAAGGGTCCCGACCCGAAACGTCTCCTGTCCATTCCCTCCACCAATGCTGCCTGACCTACTGAGTTTCTACAGCACTTTGCATTATGTTTAAATGGCCATTCTTCATGAATCCAGAAAATGTGCAGGTTCATTGAAGTAGGAGTGCCTCATAAAGTAAAAGGTAGAACCTTGTATCCTACCAACCTGCTGATAAAACTAATGTTCTGTTCAGTAAAATCACAAGAGTTGAAAGCCTAGCCGATATTTACTCAACCCTCTTCCTTTCCATGTCCATACATTTAAAACCAAAGGTAAAGCTTCTACAGTCCTTGGTAGGAGTATCAGACTTTGTCCATTATCCAGACCAAGACAAAAATGTTCTTTGATGACACAAGGAACTGTTGGTGCTGGAATCTTGCGAAAAGCACAAAGAGCTGGAGGAGCTCAACCGGTCAGGCAGAATCTGAGGAGGGAAAGAACGGGGGATGTTACAGGTCAGGACCCTTCATCAGAGCTGTTCTTTGGTTCTATGTTTCAGTATCACATCAGGAATGCAGATGCTAGATGAGATGTTGGAACATTAAGACTGATGACAATGGGATGTTGAGATCGAAGGTGGGAGACTAATTGCACAACTATCATTGAGGTTTTTGGGGTGAAGTGCACAAGGGTTCAGAACTTACAGCTGATTATACTTGTTGATACTCGCCATTGACAAATGGCCATGTTCTTCGTGGAACTTCCAATAAATATCTGCTGCAGGTGGGACTAGTGTAGATGGGACATGTTGGCCAGTGTGGGCAAGTTGGGTCGAAGGGCCTGTTTCCACGCTGTATCACTCTGTGACTATGAGTCCACAACATCATAGAACCTTCAAGTAATATCTGGCAGAATTTGCCCAGTGGGTTTGGGACTTAGACTTTTTTGCAAAGGAGTCCCAAACCGCCTGATTTTTGTGTGGGAGTAAATTCCCAGAAGTTTGGAGTATTGCGTGCACTTCTAGTCGCCCCATTAACGTGAGGACGTAGTGGCTTTGCAGATGGTGCAGAGGGGGTTTTCCAGAATTCTGCCTGGATTAGAGGGTTTCAGCTTCAGGGAGAAGTTGGATAGACTTGGATTGTTTTCTCTAGAAATTGGAGATTGATGGGAGACTTGATAGATGTACTGTATAAAAAAATGATGTGCAGCATAGACAGGGTAGACAGTCAGAACCTTTCTCCCAGGGTGGGACACTGGAGGGCATAGCTCTAAGGTGAGAAAGGCAAAGTTGATTGGATATGTGCGGGGATATGTTTAACTGCAGGGGTGGTAGAGAAGGCAGCTATGATACCGGCGTTTCGGAGGAAATAGAGGGATATGGATCAGGTACAGGCAGATGAGATCAGTTTAGCTTGGCATCATATTCAACACAAACATTGTAAGCTAAAGGACCAGTTCCTGTGCTGTACTGTTCTATGTTCTATGTTTCCAGCAGAATTTAATTGAATCAAATGCAGGTAAATGGAACGAGCTTTGATGGGACATCTTGGCCAGCATGGATGAATTAGGCCAAAGGGCCTGTTCCCATGCTGTATGAATCACTTCCTGCCCATTCCACCATGCTGATTCATACATTCACACTGCCACACATACTCTGGTACACACTCACAAACACTCACACCATCTCACCACACTGTGACAAATGCGAGCACAGCAAATCATTACAATATTCTATTTAAATTGTGTTTAAATGTTGACTTTGCGGTGGGAGTACAATCAGAACAGCAATTTAATGTCGGTATTTTAACAAAAAAGTTAGCATTTAAATCTAAACTTAGGAGCTTATTAAAAAGCTTATTTGGTGCATTATAATAGCACAAAGAGCTTTAAATTTAGGTGAACAAAATTCATTCCTAATAGCTTATTCAGTGACTAATTGTTAATGATGTAATGAAGGATTATGCAAATTTTGTGTTGAAATAACAGGTGGAAAGTTATTTAAAATACAAGGCAAAACTGGAACACAAATCAGCTTGAAGCCTTTGAGAACTTTCACTGGTGTGTCACTGGTCATGTGCATAAATATATGCATTTGATATTTAATTCAATACATATTCTGAGGAAATGACTTTAGACCATGATATTCACACATGTCAATTACATATTCCAATCATTCTCTTGATTATGTAACTTAATATGTACTGATTTATGTGAAGATTAAATAACATACGGCGATTATAAATAGACACATAGTACCACAATGAGCCTGAACAAGTGTCCTCACCCTTACTTTAACTCCGGTCCATCTACACCATGCTGCTTCGGCAAGATCAGCAGTATAATCCCGCTCACTCCCTCTTCTCCCCTCTCCCATCAGGCTAGAGGTACAGTGTGTAAACATTGAGGGACACTTTCTTCCCAGCTGTTATCAGGCAACTGAACCATCCTATCACCAACGAGAGAGTGGTCCTGACCTCCTATCTATCTAATGGGGGACCCTCGGGTTATCTTTAATCAGGACTTTACTGGACTTTATCTTGCACTAAACGTCATTCCCTTTATCCTGTATCTGTGCACTGTGGATGGCTCGATTGTAATCATGTATTGTCTTTCCTCTGACTGGTTAGCACGCAAAAAAAAAGGTTTTCAATGTACACGTGACAATAATAAACTAAACGGGCAGGGTAAGTGTGTTTGTGGGACCATGGTCTAGTTTGTGCTGGTCTTTTGCTCCTAAATCCCTTCAATAAAAAGGCTTATATTTGAACCTTTATTTTCAATGTAGTAATGACCGCCTTGCGTTCTCCTTGGTAAAATGTCCTTGTATGTTCATGTCTGGTTTAATGTTTGAGAAGTGAACCCTATCTGATCACGATGATCTCCGAGGTGGATGCCATCGAGAGAGCACTGATGTTGGGAATCGGTGTAATATTAAAACCCCTAAATCTGTCATTGTGTAATGGAGTCTGGTTCAGGGATAGCAGGTGTTTATTTTAGCTGAATAGTCAGTGTGAACAAGAACAGATGTTGATGTGTTTGACTTTATCTGTTGTGATCCCAAGTGCCGAGGTCAGGGAGGCCAAATGTTAGGAATTGCACACAACATGCCAATAACAAAATTGCCTGTACAGCATTTCCCAGACTTAAGAGCTAAAAAAAAATCTTCCCTTCAAAATACTTTCAGTGCATAAGGACATTCCACAAGGCCACAAGGTTTGCATGACAGATGTTTAAATGTCACAGAACCGATCTGAAGGAAACAGAGCAAATAATGTATCTCTGTGAAGAGAATGTAAATTCTGAGACATTGTGTGGCTTGTGTTCAGGGTAAGAACTCTGGAAGATTTTGGACTTTAGACATTAGAGATGCAGCACGGAAACAGGCCCTTCGACCCACCGAGACGGTACCAATCCTGTAGAGTAGCACGATCCTACACACTAGGGAGAATTTACAAATTTTACCAATGCCAATTAACCTACAAACCTACATGTCTTTGGAGTGTGGGAGGAAACCGGAGAACCCGGAGAAAACCCACGCAGTCATTGGGAGAACCTGCAGACATTCGTACAGACATTACCTGTAGTCAGGATCGAACCGGGATCTCTGGTGCTGTAAGGCAGCAACTCTATTGCTGAGCCACTGTGCGTCCCAAAGATGCAGATTGTAATTTCATGCAAGTTTAGATTAGGGGTGAATCCTAATTCTGTGCTTTTATCTATTGTTAGTCTGCATTTATTCCCTGTCTTCTATGTTATTCCCTGGATTTAGCTTCACGTGTGTCTAGGGAGTGGATACGAAAGTGGGATAACATAGAACTAGTATGAACAGGCGATCGATGGTCAGCATGGACACAGTGGGCCGAAGGGCCTGTTTCCATGCTGTATCTCTAAACTAAAGATTCAGTTGTTACCGGTGGAAGGAATGTGAGATGAATGTTAGACTGAACATTGGTTAATAAATGGTTTGCCAATATTAACTGCCTGAAGTTATAGGAAGAATGTGCCAGCTGGGGTGAGATTTTACAAAGCATTCATTCACTGGAATTGTGCAGCACCAACCACCAGAAAACATTAAAACTTCTGAATATGACTTTTAAGATAACATATGATAAGAGTTACATTATTGCACAGTCTAGAAATTAGGTTTAGTTTTGAGATACAGCATGGAAACAGGCTCTTCAGCCCACTGAGTCCACCCCGACCATTGATCACCCATTTTATGTTACCCCACTTTCTCATCCACTCCCTACACATGGGGGCAATTTACAGAGCGCTAATTAACCGCACGCTTTTGGGATGTGGGAGGAAACTGAAGCACCCGGAGGAAACCTATGTGATCACAGGGAGAACGTGCAAATTCCACACAGACAGCGCCTGCAATCAGGATGAAATCTAGGTCACTGGAGCTGCAAGGCTGAATTTTTTATTAAAAGACTGTGTTTAAAAAAAAAACACAAAACAAGAATTTCGAAGTGGCAGAGTGCCGATACATCAGTTGATGCTTTGGTAATTTGTGGGGCCAATGGTACAGGGGTCAAGTTACTGAATGGACTATTAAGGCCCGGGAGCATTGATCCAGAGATAAGAATATGAGTGGACCATCCCAACTGGGGAATTTACATTCATGTAATTCAATTAAAAAAACACACAATTAATAAAGCGTAACCATGGAGCTACTGGATCGCCAGAATGCAAAACATCTGGGTCACTTTTACGGGACTAATAGCTTTAATGTGAGAGGGGCAAAGACTAGCACAATGGCATAGCCTCACAGCGCCAGAGACCCCGGTTCGATCCTCACTTCAGGTGCTGTCTGTGTGGGGTTTGCACATTTTCCCTCTGACCACGTGGGTTTCCTCAGGGTGCTCCGGTTTCTTCCCACAGCCTAAAGACACGTGTGTTTGTAGGTGAAATAGCTTCTGTACTAGTGAGAACCGGCAATCATTGGTTGGCAGGCTGAAGAAGGGTCCTGACCTGAAACGTCACTTATCCTCCAGAGATGCTGCCTGATCCGTTGAGTTGCTCCAGCACTTTGTGTTCTACTCATCTAATTAATACGCAGCAGGTATTTACGGCTCTAGTGTATTGGCCATGAGTCTGAACTTATCCAATTAACGGCTCAGCCCGTTCACTTACACAGCCTTTCAACCCTGAATTTGCATTAATGTAATTAATGATAAACTAGCCAGTTGCTGCTGGACTTGGTCAGATCGCTTTGAAGTACTGGTCTAACTTCTCCAGTTTATTAGCCGTAGTCTTGAACGTGACCCGGCTATACAAACATGACCCAACATTGCACTTTTCTGGTCTTTTACCCTGGACAAACTTTCAGCAATCAATGTTCCAAATCCAATTTAGTTTATTTTTAGAGAAACAGCGTGGAAACTGGCCCTTCAGCCTGCACCAACCAGTGAGCCCCGCACATTACCACATTATCCTATGTACTCTAGGGACAATTTATACTTATACCGAGCCAATTAACCTACACACCTGTACGTCTTTGCTTTACATTTACAGTAACAATGTTAAAACTTTGCAACACTCTAAACTTATCAAAAACTGAGTTTGTCAAAACCAAACCACCAGTTTGGAAGAAGATGGGTATTTTCTACATGTTCATACTTATTTTATTTCTAAACTTGTGCTATTTATACAGTTAGAACATTAATTTTCAGGACAATCATTCCTCTCAAGAATGTATGGGGCAGGTTTTTTACACAGAGGGTAGTGGGTCACTGGAACCTAGGGTGGTGGCGTTTATGAGGCTTTTGGATAGGTACGTGGATATGCAGGGAATGGAGGGATATGGGCGGATCTTGCACAGGGAGATGAGATCAGTTTAGCTTGGCATCATGTACGGCACAGACATTGTGGGCAGAAGGGTCAGTTCCTGTGCTGTACTGATCTATGTTCTTTTTTTTCATGATAAACAATTCAATTCCCTTCATCTGACATCTCTCCATAGCATATAGAAACATAGAAACATAGAAATTAGGTGCAGGAGTAGGCCATTTGGCCCTTCGAGCCTGCACCGCCATTCAATATGATCATGGCTGATCATCCAACTCAGTATCCCGTACCTGCCTTCTCTCCATACCCTCTGATCCCCTTAGCCACAAGGGCCACATCTAACTCCCTCTTAAATATAGCCAATGAACTGGCCTCAACTACCCTCTGTGGCAGAGAGTTCCAGAGACTCACCACTCTCTGTGTGAAAAAAGTCTTCCTCATCTCAGTCTTAAAGGATTTCCCCCTTATCCTTAAGCTGTGACCCCTTGTCCTGGACTTCCCCAACATCGGGAACAATCTTCCTGCATCTAGCCTGTCCAACCCCTTAAGAATTTTGTAAGTTTCTATAAGATCCCCTCTCAATCTCCTAAATTCTAGAGAGTATAAACCGAGTCTATCCAGTCTTTCTTCATAAGACAGTCCTGACATCCCAGGAATCAGTCTGGTGAACCTTCTCTGCACTCCCTCTATGGCAATAATGTCCTTCCTCAGATTTGGAGACCAAAACTGTACGCAATACTCCAGGTGTGGTCTCACCAAGACCCTGTACAACTGAAGTAGAACCTCCCTGCTCCTGTACTCAAATCCTTTTGCTATGAACGCCAACATACCATTCGCTCAAAACGAGCACAAAACGAAATAAAAAATAATAGAGCTAAACTTCTTCAGTGTACTTTCATCTGCACAGAAGAGCACAAAGTCCTTTATCTCTAACGCAGAGAAGGGCAAATCACACCACGTCAGTCACCCTGCACCTTTCCCTCTTCTTTCGGCTCGTCTCCCATCCCTGCCTCGCGTTTCTCTTTTATCCTCTTCCCCACCCCACAGTTCCCTTCCACCTATATTTATCGGGCAACCTTTTATCTCCTTTTCATCTCTAGCCTTTGTCTCCAGCTCCACACATCCCCAGTCTTTCCCTTTCCCCCTCACCTGAAATCCACATATCACTTACCGGGTCCATTCTACCCTATCTCTCTTTTACAACTTTCTCCCTCCTTCTTCAGTCGAAAGAGAAGGGTCCCAACCCGAACAGTGTCTGTTTGTGTTAGGACCCTAATTAGTTTCTCTTCATACGGATTTAGTATAGTTTAGTTTAGTGTAGACATGCAGCGCAGAGAAAGGCACATCAGCAATCACCTGTGCACTAGTTCTATCCTACACACTGGGGGGGGGGGCAATTTAACTATAACAATTAACCAATTACAGCAAGACCAGTCCGGCCGACCATTTGTTTTCCCCTAGTCCCACCTGCACAACCATACCCCTCCATGTCGATCCTGCCTCCACCACCTCTGCTGGATGTCTGAGTAAAGAAAAACTTCTGTCATGTCATGCCGTTTAATCTTCCCTACCCTCAATGGGGTAAATTGGGATGTGGGAGGAAACCGGAGCACCCGGAGGAAACCCACGCGGTCATAAAGAGAACGTGCAAACCCCACACAGACAGCATCCGAGGTCAGGATTGCACCCGGGTTTCTGGTGCTGCGTGGCAGCAGCTCTACCTGCTGCACCACTGGCTGATTTCTTCCAGCGGTTCTGTTCATGTCCAAGGTTCCAGCCTGTGCAGTTTTGTTCATATTCCATATTTAAATTTTATTTAGCACCAACTTCAGAACTACAGAAGGGATTACAAGCATCCATTATTGAATGAACAGAGATTAATGAACTGCAGCATCTAGAATTATGAGAAAATCACAAAGTACTGGAGGAACTCACAGGGTCAGGCAGTAACTGTGGAAGGAATGGACAGACGACGTTTCGGGTTGGGACCCTTCTTCAGATTGAATAGAAATTGGTTGTTTTTCTAAATAAGCGAGTTCGGTATTTCGAAAAAAGCAAGGAATCATGGGATTTATCAAAGGTCACTCCCGATAAACATTTTCGGCAAATGTGCTGCTGCATGTACACAGACCTGCATTTCACCCGTAGACAGGATCGAACCCGGGTCTCCGGCGCTCCAAGTGCTGTTGAATTGCTACTGGACCTTCCCCGTCCCCTCCCGAGTGTCCCATCCCTGTCCAGGGGCGGCCGGAGATGTCCGGGGTGACCCTGGACTGACAGGGCAGTGGCTAACTCCAGCTCAACTCTGCCTGTCCCGCCGAGTTAACCGACAGTCCTGGACTGACAGTGGACTTAGCGCTTCTTCTCTGCGCTGGTTCTAAGCCTGGGGCCGCCACTGCTCCGGGCAGCCCCTGGACATGGATGGAACACTCGGGAGGGGACGGGGACGGTCCAGTAGCAATTCAACAGCACTTGCAGCGCCGGAGACCCAGGTTCGATCCTGACAACGGATGAAACGCAGGTCTGTAAACATGCACGAGCACAGTTTGCGAGAATGTTTATCGCGAGTGACCTATGACATGGGCTGTGCTGTTGGAATACCAAACTCGCTGATTACAATCGCTGAAACGGTTTTGATGGATAATTACATATTTTAATTTTGAGATGAGAACAACTGACATTGTCAAATGTCTTAATTTTATGTTTTACAATGCCATTCAGGTAGGATCCTTATGGAATTCAGCTGCCAAAAGATGAGTGTGGAAAAAATTCAATCTCACGTAATGGAAAAAAAAAGACAAAATGTGTTGATGCCTTTGGATGGTTTGTCCAGCATGGGGGTCATCTATATTGTCAATGGCATATTGATGCCTGTCATTTTAGCAATGAGTATTCTGTCTTGATGACTGTACTTGAAGAATTGCAAAGAAACATATTTGTAATAACGTAGTAACATAAAAATCAGGAAGCATAAACGCAAAATGGGTGGACAGGTATAGAGGGATACAGGCCAAATGCAATGCTGCCAGGTCTTCTTCAGCGTGTAAGATGTCTGTAAGTTGGGGCGAAGGAGCTGGTATGGCTGTGTGATTTTATGACTACTGTCCTAGCTTGCTGGAGCATCTCAGGTAACGTGACCTGATACTCCAGCACTACGCTAGCATCTGGTGGTAAAGGTGGCAGACGCTGAAGGGGCCCATTATGAGGATCCAGGGGGTTCACCTTCGTCGGGCCTTTGTGTCCAGCTGCGGCTGGGACTAAAATGAGCTGTCATGTACAAAAAAATGTATTCCACTGTACCTGGCACATGTAACAATTGACAAATTGACCATTGAAAATTGTTGATTTACTACAATGGTGGTTGATTTTGATTTCGCTTTGTGGGTCTTTCCAATATTTTCATCCATCTTTTTAAGGTGTTCAGTGAAACTCATCTCCTTGGCCAAGTTGTTTGACTTTCCCCTCGGTGTCAGACTTTGTCTGAGAAGCTGCAGTAAGGGGCGTAAGTGCCGAGTAAGCACTTATCAAGTCGCGTACTGAGGAGATGACCTTGCAGTGTATTGAAGTATGCCATCCTGGCACTTCACAGCTGCACACATGCCATCGATGAAGGCACAATCAGGCAAAGTCCGAACACCGGAGGCTGATACATATGTTGATTTTATATTTTATTCTTATGACATTAATCCTATTTGCCAGCTGTTCACCCAGCTGCTCAGCCCCTGCTCAGAGGAGATTGGAGTGATTGAAAAGGGGACAGTGAGGGTGAAGTCTTACAGCCTTTTAATTTTCCATTTGACTTGCAGTTTGCTTGTCAAAGTTGAGTTGTGGTTGGACATCAGGTTCATGTTTGTTCGAGGCATCCACTGACTACATGCAGAGTCCTGCCTAGATTGAGGAGCATTGACTCACAAACTCTTCCAGCGTGACGCTTTGTTGAAGCTCTTCTACAACAGATATTCTTCGCCAGATCTAAACATCCAAGAGTCAAGAGAGAGTCAAATGTCCCGAAATGGAACTATCAGATTCTTACTTGCAGCAGCACTAAGGAAATATAGACTTTAGGTTTAGAGATACAGCGTGGAAACAAGCCCTTCGGCCAACCGAGTTCGCATTGACCAGCGATCACCTCGCACACTAACACTATCCTTCACACTAGGGACAATTTACAATTTACAGAAGGCAATTAATCTACAAACCTGCATGTCTTTGAAGTGTGGGAGGAAACCGGAGCACCTGGAGAAACCTCTCATGGTCATAGGGAGAACGCACAAACTCCTGACAGGCAGCACCCGTTGTCAGGATCCAACCTGGGTCTCTGGTGCTATGAGGCAGTAACTCTACTGCTGCGACACAGTGCTGCCAATAATCATGATAGTTTGTAAAACCCATAACAAACAACAGGGGAAAAAATAAAAAGACTGTTGGAATTCTTGAAGATCCCCATTCGTCCCAGATTTGAAAGTAATTGTATTGTTTGAAGAAAGGTCCCAAACCTATCCATCTTCTCCAGAGATGTTGCCTGGCTTGCTGAGTTACTCCGGCACTTTGCGTCTTTTTTTTGTAATCTACCAACTGCGGTTCCTTTATTCTCATCGCGACTTCTAAATTACTCCAAATGTCGAAACACAACAGTACGGCTACATGTAAAAAAAAGCCATTTTTACATAATCCATAAGATGCTGCCTGACCCGCTAAGGTACTCCAGCTCTTTGCATCTTCCTTTTTAGATAAGTCCATATTGAATTAAATGAAAACAGCTCTATGTCTTTCGGTGTTTGCAGCCGCAGATTTGGAAACAGTTAATCCATTTTAAAGCTTAAAATATCCTTAGGTTGAAAACATAAGTGAACATGTCACTGTGGTCATGTAGACGGCAGCCACAGCCCTGCACAATAGGATTAGCACCTGTGTGGAAATCTGTTAGTGAAGTACATGGGTTTAAATTAACCTTGGCTGCGCTGAAGAATTGTTTCTCAAACCAACCATTTGGCATTAACTCTGCTCCTGCGGAATTAATAGACGATCCAGATGGTGTACACAGCAAGTTATGTGACTAATAGTTCGGGAGTAAGTTATTGCCTGAGAACTACATTCCACGCACATGTGGTTTAAAAGGGCAGGTTATAACATCTTCAAAATATAAAATTACACGGTATCTTTATTATTGCTGAAGTAAATTAGCGGTACAGTGGAGCAGCCTTTAGAACTACTGCCTCACAGCGCCAGAAACTCGAGTTCGTACTTGGGTGATGTTTGTGTGGAGTTTGCGTTCTCACTGAGACCTCATGGGATTCCTCTGGAGTGCTCCGGTTTCCTCCCACATCCCCAAGACGTGTGGGTGTGTAGGTTAATTGGCCCTCTGCAATTTGTTCCTTCAGCTTATTTAGCCAGTCCACCTTAGTCGTGTCCACCCTCATGCCAGCATTTGCAAGACACCTGCACAGGTACATAGATAGAAAAGCTTTAGAGGGATAGGGGCCATACATGGGCAGGTGGGACTAGCGTAGATGAGGCATCTTGATACCTATGGATAAATAGGGCCAAAGAACCTGTTTCCGTGCTGTACGACTATGTTCTATTGCAATTGTCCTCATTTAAGTCGAAGACAGTGGTTTTGGTTCTGTGGTGTCCACCCTCAGATTGCATCTGCATTTGTATCATACTGCGGTCACTACCTCCTAGCAGACCTTCAACCACAAGCCCTCTTATTAATCTAATCCTTCCTCATTAGTCTTGACCAAATCTAAAGTCGCCTGTTCCTGTGCTGGGTCCGTAACAGACTGTTCTATGAAACAATCCCTGATACACTCCACTAATTCCTCTTCCACAGTATCCTTGCCAGTTTAGTTTTTTCGGTTAACATGCAAATTGAAATCTCCAAGACAATTGAAGTTCTCTGCAAATATGCCTGAGATACTTTCCCAGTGATCCTCTGCCCTATTTTGGCTTGTGGACCTCTCCTACATCTATATTCTTTCTATTATTCATGACCCATTCTATATTATAGATAGACACGATGGAGTAAATGCTGGAGCGGGACAGGCAGCATCTCTGGAGAGAAGGAATAGGTGATGTTTCAGGTCGAGACTCTTCTACAGACCTAGAAGCTGCCTGTCCCGCTGTTACTCCAGCATTTTGTGTCTATTTTCGGTTTAAACCAGCATCTGCAGTTTCTTCCTACACCATTCCATATTATTTTCTCCTGCCTCCATCTCATGATTCAATACCACTCTGATACGTTCCTCGATTATCTCAGTGCTTTAGAACCTTCTATAACTTTGAATATTGACCATACGGAATATGAATATTGATCATAGAGTTTTACTGCATAGAAACAAAATCTTTGGCCCCATTTGTCCATGCCAGCCAAGATGCTTCAACCAAACTGGTCCCTTTTGCCCAGGTTTGGTCCACATCCCTCTTAACTTTCCCATCCATGCACCCGTCCAAAGTTTAAAAAAAGATCTTGTTATTGTACCTGTCTCAACTACCTCCTCTGACAGCTGATTAGACATTTGCATTGATCCATATCCATCTTTTTGTGTGAAGATGTCATTAAGCTGGAAAGGGTGTTGAGACATTTTATGAGGGTGAAAAAAATTATGCAAAGATTTATGAGGATGTTTCCAGAACTGGAGGGCCTGAGCTACAGGGAGAGGTTGAGCAGACCAGGACTTTATTCCTTGGAGCGCAGGAGGATGATGGGGTGATCTTATAGAGGTGTATAAGATCAAGAGAGGAATAGATAGGGTGAGTGCACAAAGTCTTTTACCCAGATTAGGGGGATCAAGAACCAGAGGACAGAGGGTTAAGGTGAGAGGGAAAGCTTTTATAGGAGCCTGACAAGCAATTTTTTTACACAAAGGGTGGATCGAAGGGCCTGTTTCCACACAGTATGACTCTATGGCTCTAAGTATTTCCCAGTCTCGTATCCAAATGCTCTCTCTCTAATTCCACAACATGTTCTCTTTTGTGACCCACCAACAGAGGAATTTATTTGACTGCATCTACTGAAGCTGTCTCATGTTCCAAATACTACAATTAGACCAATCTTTAAACTATTACATTCATTGCAACACAACCACCTCGTTGAAGCAAACTGTTTTCATTAATCAGCATTGTACCATTTTAATAACATGGTGAAAATCTTCAAGGAACACAATATTTCACACAAGACTATCTTTCCTCAATTGGTGTGCATAAATTGTGTGGTGTTCTCTCAATTAAATGAGTTCGGTGAAAAAGCGACTGATAATTTTCAAAAATATCCAATAGTGGCATAATTGCGCAATCGTTACTGGTGTTGGCAATCCAGGGATCCAGGGTGCTGTCTTTATATGCCCAGTTAAATTCATCTTCTCTGTCTGCTCATGATCATATTCCCTGCATATCCATGTGCCTATCTAAAAGTCTCTCAAATGTCACTAATGTTTCTGCCTCCACCATCATCCCTGGTATCTGTGTAAAAAAACGCACTCCATGCATCTCCTTTAAAGGTATTCTCTCTCATTTCTAAAGCTCTGCCCACTAGTCTTTGACATTTCCACCCTGTGAAAAACATTTTGACCATCTACCCTATCTATGCCTCTCAGAAGTTTATGCACTTTATCAGGACTCCCTCAGCCTCCGACGTCCCAGAGAAAACAATCCAAGTTTGTCCAACCTCTCCTTGTAGCTAATACCCTCTAATCCAGCCATCATTCTGGAAAACCTCCTCTGCACCCTCTCCAAAGCCTCCATATCCTTTCTGTAATGGGGCGACCAGAACTGCAGGCAATACTCCAAATGCAGCCTAACGGAAGTCCTATAAAGCTGACTTCCTGACTTCCTGACTTTCCTGTGATAGACTGGGTTTCTTCTAGGTACTCTGGTTTCCACCCAGATTTCCAATAGTAGTAGATTAATTTGCTACTCTAAATTGCCCTGAGGGTAAGTTCATAGGTTCTAGCAGCAGAATTAGACCATCAAGTCTACTCCTGGCTTGATGGCTGATCTATCTTTCCTTCTCAACCCCATTCTCCTGACTTCTCCCCATAACCCCTGACACCATTACAAATCAAGAATCTGTCAATCTCAGCCTTAAAATTATCCACTGACTTGGCCTCCACGGCCTTCTGTGGCAATGAATTCCACAGATTCACCAACCTCTGACTAAAAAAGATTCTCCTCATCTCCTTTCTAAAGGTGCATCCTTTTATTCTGAGGCTGTGACCACTAGTCCTAGACTCTCCTACTAGTGGAAACATCCTCTCTACTCACACTCTATCCAGGCCTTTCACTATTCGGTAAGTTTCAATGAGGTCCCCCCTCGTCCTTCTAAACTCCAGCGAGTACAGGCCCAGTGCTGTCAAGCGCTCATCATATGTTAACCCAGTCATTCCTGGTGAGTCAGGGTGACGTATGTGAAGGGACAGGAAATTAGGAGCAATAGGAACGCTCAGTTAACTCAGAAGCAGACATAGTGGGCCAAAGGGCCTGTTCTTGAGCTGTGGTGTATTGTTCTATGTTCTGTGACTCAGTGGGCCAAATGCCCTCATTCTATATCCTCAGAGAACATACGATGCAATCCGATACAATCCGACACGATACGATAGAACTTTATTTAACCTGGGGGGGGGGGGTGGGATTGGTCTGCCATCAGTCATGAAACACAACAAGATACATGAAACATGAAATTAAAATGACGAGTGGAAAGTCCATGGGGGGGGGGGGGGAAGAGTCAGTCTACTACACGATATAAGGTGGGGCAGTTGTACAATTTCATAGCCACAAGGAAAAAGGATCTCCTGTGGTGTTCTGTGCTGTGCTGAGAACATGTGAGCATAAGACCCATGGATTTTATGCAGATTGTAAACTAACTTGGTGCAAACTGTTTGCCATAACACTATGATCAGATGAACATCTAGAGCCTAACGGAAAAAAGAGTTTCATGTTAACTTTGGTTGCTATGGTATTGTAGAAAATCTGTCAAACAACATATTCACAACAAACTCCCCAAAACTACAAGCTAACAGTGATAAAATAATATGTTTATAGTAATGTGAACAAGGGAAAAATATTGTTGAGGGCACTAGGGTTAAATCTGTATTTACAGTGTCTTTCCTACATTAGCTTCAATGGAAATTAATGTTAGTTGTATTATTTTCCTTCCTCCTCATCACTGCGCTTCTTTCAATGTTGGAAATCTCGCCTGAGATTTTTTGGCGTCTCATTATCCTGATACATTTTTTTTTGTTATTAATATGTGCCTTCTTTTGAGTGAGCAATGAGATTCCAAATATTTGGTCTCTGCTCCAATAAAAATGCAATCTTATTTTGGAATAAGCCTGAAGAATTTTCTGTCGAAAGGCTTCTTTTTAGGCAGTAAGATTCAATATAGTTTGGTAGGAGCGGTTCACTGGCCGTTAGAAATGGCAACAGACATGCAAAATATTGTAACCAATTTCCAAGCAAAAAGAATCTCTGTAACTCAGCAATTCAATTGATAACATTGAATGATGGTGCTGGCTAGAAGGGCCGAATGGCCTACTCCTGCACCTATTGTCTGTTGTCTATTGTCTAATGTTTTTTTTTAAATCCTAATTGCCCTTCAAGCTTTGGTCAAAGTTTGAAAGTTAGATCACTTCAACAATCTGCAATGTCCTGCCAATAGTTTAGTTTTGTTTAGTTTAGAGATACAGCGCGGAAACAAGCCCTTCGGCCTATCGAGTCCGCACCGACCAGCGATCCCCACACTTTAACACTATCCTACACACATCTAAGGATAATTTACAATTGTACCAAGCCAATTAACCTACAAACCTGTACATCTTTGGAGTGTGGGAGGAAACGGGAACACCCGGAGAAAAGCCACGCTGGTCACGGAGACAACGTACAAACTCCGTACAGACTTGGGTTTAAGTTCAAACCAAATCAGAAAATGGAACAAGGTAGAGAAGATTTACAAAGATATTGCCAGGACTAAAGGCCCTGAGCTATAGGGAGAGGTTGGGCAGGCTAGGACTCTATCACTTGGAGCGCAGGAGGCTGAGGGGTGATCTTATAGAGGTTTATAAAATCAAGAGGGCAACAGATAGGGTGCATGCACATAGTCTTTTACCAAGGGTAGGGGAATCAAGACCCAGAGTGCATGGGTGTAAGGTGAGAGGAGAAAGATTTAATAGGAACCTGAGGGGCAACATTTTCACAGAGGTTAGTGGGCATATGGATCTAGCTGCCAGAGGAGGTGGTTGAGGCAGGCACTATAACAGCATTAAAAAATATAGGTACGTGGATAGGAAAAGTCTAGAGGTGTGTGGGCCAAATGAGACTAACTCATTGCATGTGGCACTACATGTTGGTGATCATGGACAAGTTGGGTGGAAGAGCCTGCATCCCAGCTCTATGACTCAAGGACTCCAAGGCAAATCGTCGCCTGGCTCTACTTTAATGGAACAGTACATTCCTATTTTCTAATTCAGCATTGAAAGAAAAGAACTCACAAGTGCAAATCAAAACAATCCAAATTTCCGAAGTTGAAATAAGCCAGTATTTGTGTTCTGATCCGTGTCTTTACCTCTCCTGTCCTAACGTTGACATCTTAAGCTTCTCCTGAAAGATCACATCGTTATTGCACTCAAAAATGCAGGCACCCTTGTGGAAAAGATTTATGTTAAAAAGTTCTTGTTATCATTGAGGATGAAATATATCACATAAAGTTATATGGCAGCCTTTATAAAAACCATCTGGTGAAATGTATAAGGCAAACCGTATTGGAGGAGCAGAGAGCTGCATTTAAATGCAAACCTGACAAATAAATATGCCTTTAAAGCCAATGGAAGTAGTTCTAAATCACAAATTGTTTTTGTCTATATCCACTATACCTGCTAATTTTAACTGGAGGGTTTGCTTTGATTAGTAGTAATATTTTTAATATTAAAATTAATATTAGTAGTAATAGTAGTAGTTTTGCTTTTTTCCCTGCTGTATTGCAAAGGATTGCATTAAGTTCTTCACATTCTGCAATGTCGGGGTTTCTACAGCAGATTTTTTTTAAATTAGCTACAGCGAACTGCATATTCTTTGTTTATCACTTCAAAGTGGCGTAACTGGTAGAGCCGCAGCTCTCACTGCCAGACACTCGGGTTCGATCCTGACCTCAGGCCCTGCCGTGAGTGGAGTTTGCACATTCTCCATGTGACCGTGTGGGTTTCCTCCGAGAGCTCCGGTTTCCTCCAACGCCCAAAAGCCGTGCGGGTTTGTAGGCTAATTGGCCTCTTTAAATTGCCCCTAGTGTGCAGATGCGAAATTGAGATAACATAGAACTAGTGTGAACGGGTGCACGGGTGACGGTTGGCATTGACTTGATGGGCTGAAGGACGTGTTTCCATGCTGTATCTCCAAACTAAACCTTCGAGCCAGCAGCGCCATTCAATATGTTCATGGCTGATCATCCAAAATCAGCACCCCGTTGCTGCCTTCTCCCCAGATCCCTTGATTCCCTTTGCCCTAATAGCTAAATCTAACTCTAACTAAATAGTATGAAGGGATGATTGATGGTCGCCGTGGGCTCGGTGGTCCGAAGGGCCTGTTTCATTCTGTATCTTTCAGTTAATGAATTGAAGGGAGCCTGGAACAGTTTCTGAAGTATAGAATAGGAATGAACTACAGATGCGGGTTTACACCAAAGATAGACACAAAAAGCTGGAGTAACTCAGTGGGTCAGGTAGCATCTCTGGAGAAAAGGAATCCTAGATGCTGCCTGACTCCCCTGAGTTACTCCAGCTTTTTGTGTTTATCTTCGGAAGTGTAGTGTTTTGAATGGGAATTTTGACTTATATCCCGCTGTAAAATGAACTCTAACATTACACACGACGGGTCTGGTGTGTAAGCATTGTCTATTTATAGACAATTGACACAGTTGCTATTGGTGATCTGGGCACCACCTAAACGAAAACCTACAGGTGACTATTAGTTGTATTCATTAAGTGGAATAATGACGGATACTTGGCAGCATTGAAATCAGAATTCCCTGAGGTGCAGGTGCCTAGCAAAGTACTGACACATGTCAACTAGTGTAGGCACTTCACCCATGCATATGAACTGCATTTGCATATTAAAGAGGCCTGAAATTATTTAACTGAACTAAAGTCTTTTCAGAGATGATGGAGGTTATTAAAACTGTTGACAAGAAAAGGGTAATTGCCAGAAAATGAGAGATCAGATTCTGTTGTACAGAGAGAATGTTGTTTTCCTTGCATTGTGCTAAACTGGTGGAGTCGAGCCTATTACATTCAGAATACTCTCTTGCAATTAAAGCTTTTTGTCTTGCATTCAATTAGACGGTGATTATGAGAGATTTGAAAACACTTGATGTATGTTCCATTCTCTATTGTGATGCAACTTCAGCATCTCGAGTTTTTTTCCCCTTGCTGTTCCTTGAAAGTTTAAGATTATGATTTTGATTATAATTTTTATCACAGTGTGGTTCAGTACAGCGTGGCTGCTACTGTTTCCAGATGCCTTTCATATTCATAGAGTGGCACAGAGGCATAGTGGTAGAGTTGCAGCCTTATAGCGCCAGAGACTGACTACAGGTGCTGTCTGTACGGAGTTTGCACGTTCTTCCCGTCACCACGTGGGTTTTCTCCGAGATCTTCAGTTTTTTCCCACTCTCTAAAGACGTGCAGACTTGTAGATTAATTGGGATGGTATAAATGTAAGTTGTCCCTAGTGTGTGTAGGATAGTGTTAATGTGCGGGGATCACTGGTCAGTGCCAGTGGGCAGAAGGGCCTGTTTCCATGTTGTGTCTCTAAACTAAAGGAAAGTAAACTAGATTCAACCGCATATCTATTCTCATTGCAGTTCAGGATGGTTGACTGCAGGCTTGTAATTGTTTGAATAGGCTGTCTTATAGCACGCAAACAGGCCCTTCGGCCCAACGTGCCCACACTGACCGACATACCCCATCTACACTAGTCCTACCTCCCTGCGTTTGTCCCATCTCCCTCTAAACCGATCCTATCCATGTACCTATCCAAATGTTTCTAAAACTTTGTGATAGTACCTACCTCGACGACCTCCCCCGACAGCTCTTTCAGTGCACCCACCATCATTTGTGCAAAACAATCACCCCTGAGGTTCCTATTAAATTAGGTCAGCACAGTGGCGGAGCGGTGGAGTTGCTGCCTTACGCTGCTTGCATCGTAACCCAGATTCACCCGAGTTCGATCCCGACCATTGACCATGGCTTGGTATAAATGTAACATTGTCGTTAGTGTGTGTAGGATAGTGTTAATGTGCGGGGATCGCTGATCGGTGCGGACTCGGTGAGGCGAAGGGCCTGTTTCCGTGCTCTATCTCTAAACCTAAAAACGAACAAAACTAAATCATCCCCCACCCACCTCACCTTAAACCTATAAACACCTAAAGCCTTTCCAGCTTCTCAACTTATTTTTTGAAATGGCCAAAGAGAGCTTTAACAAAATTAGGACACAAAGTGCTGGAGTAACCCAGTGAAGAGAAACGAGCTGCGTATTTCACAGATAGTTCTATAATGAGGGTAACTGTGAGGATAAATGTGAAGGAGGGCAATTGTGGCGGGAATCATCACACTTGAATTGAATACATTTTATTTGCCAAATATGTATACATACAAGGAATTTGCCTTGGTGCTTTCCTCGCAAGCAATAACACGATATACCGTAGACAATTACAAATAAAACATAATAATTTAAACATGAGAAGAATAAAATAAAATACCAGAGTAAAAAGAGACTGCAGACATTTGGCTGTTGATTAGAGCTACTGCTCTTGGACAAAAGCTGTTTTTACGTCTGGCTGTGACAGTCCAGAGTCGCCTCCCAGAGGGAAGTGATTCAAAGAGTTTGTGGCCAGGGTGAGAGGGGTCAGAGATGATCTTACCCACTCGCTTCCTGACCCTTGCAGTGTACAGTTTGGTGATGGTGGGAAGGTTGCAGCTAACAACCATCTCGGCTGATGGAACAGTGCGCTGCAGACTCCGGATGTCGTGCTTGCCGGCTGAGCCAAACCAGGCCATGATGGAGAAGGTGAGGACAGACTCAATGATGGCCGTATAAAACTGGACCATCATTACCTGTGGCAGATTGTGTTTTCTCAGCTGCCGCAAGAAGTACATCCTCTGTTGGGCCTTTTTGACTGTGGTGTCGATGGTGGTCCCCCATTTAAGGTCCCTGGAGATGATAGCTCCAAGGAACCTGGGGCAACAGCAGAGCACTTGTTAAAGAAAACACACAAAGTACTGGAGTAACTCTGTGGGTTAGACAGCATTGCATCTCTGGAGAACATGGATAGGTAATGTTTGGGGTTTAGTGTAGTTTAGAGATACAGCATGGAAACAGGCCCTTTGGCCACCGAGTTTACGCCGACCAATGATCACCCGTATGCTAGTTCTATCCTACACACTGGGGATAATTTGCAGGTCAATTAACCTACAAAACTGCACATTTTTGGGATGTGAGAGAAACCCATGCGGCCGCGGGGAGAACGTACAAACTCCATACAGACAGCACCCGTAGTCAGGATCGAACGCGGGTCTCTGGCGCTGTGAGACAGTAACTGTGCCATCGTGCTGCCCCTGCTGGGTGATCAGATCCTTCACAAAATTAAATTGCATTTGACTTGAACCCTGCCATAATGTTGGCCTTTAGTTTCAGACCTTTTGTTACATTTAACAAGTATCCGTATTTTGGATAATGGACCAAGCACCAAAACGTTAGATAGAAATAGAAAAACCTCAGGAAATCAATGAACTGCAGTTGCTGGAATCTTGAACAAAACACAAAGTGCTGGAGGAACTCAGAAGATCAGGCAGCATCTGTGGGGTGAATAGATAGGTGACGTTGTGGTTCGGGACTCTTACAGAGTGATAAAGTGTGGAAGCAGGCCCTTCGGCCCGACTTGCACACACCGGCCAAAATGTCCCAACTACACCAGTCCCACCTGACTGCGTTTGGCCCATATCCCTCCAAACCTGTCCTATCCATGTACCTGTCTAACTGTTTCTTAAATGTTGGGATATTCCCTGCCTCAACTACCATTCTTTGTGCGAAAAGGTAGCCCCTCAGATTCCTATGAAATCTTTTCCCCTTCACCTTAAACCTGGTCCTCAATTCACCTACACTGGGCAAGACACTGTGCATCTGTGACTCTTCTGTTAAAAGCCATGGGGTTCATGTATATTGTAAATAACAAAAAGTAAGCTCATCATTAATGTAAAGTTTCTCAAGAAAGAGTTGCACCACAGTGCCACCTCTTTGAAGTATGAAACAAAAACATAGCTCATTGCAAATAAATTCTGCTGTAGAATTCCCTACATTTCCCAGAACATGAAGAACTTAATGAAAACCTTTGAAATACAGCAGGGAAAAGAGCAAAACAAGTACATTACTACTAATCACAGCCATTCTTCCAGTTGCAATTAACAGGAGTATCGTGGATATAGACAAAAACAGATTGTGTGAAAGTCTTTAACTATTGACAATTTCAACATTGCTTTTTTTGTTTGAAAATTGAAAGTAATTTACTGATAGGTGATGATGAGAGTTCTAAAGGGGCTGTCCCACTTGGGCGACCTAAGCCGCGTTTGCCCTCGACTCATACTCGCAGCATGGTCGACACGAGGTAGAAGGAGGTCTTTGTAACTCTCCTTCATGCCCGAGAGTAGTCCCTACGTACTCGAGGCCTCAGCTAGGTCACGGCGTATTTTTCAACGTTGAAAAATGCCCGTGAGTAAAAAAAGGTCGCCATGGAAAAAATCGATACTTTTTTTACTCGTAGGTTTAGTCATTGTAGGTCGTAGTAGGTTTGCACCTTAGTCGCAGGTAATCAAGGGTAGTTGAAGGTAGTCGAAGATAGTCGTAGATAGTCTTCATCATAGTCGAAGGGAGGTCGAAGGAGGTCGTCTTCACTCTCCACTATTCGGTGTCCAATTTTCCCGGAGTTAGTTGAAGCTAGTCTTCAACATTGAAGGAGGTTGAAGGAGGTCTTCTACATAGTCGAAGGAGGTCTTCAACATGACATTTTTTCAAACTCTCCTAAGCTCTTCTAAATTTGCCAATTAGGTTGAGCAAGTGGGACAGCCCCTTTAAGAAAGCTCTCACAAAACCTACCTGTGAGGGTACACTGCAAGTGATATGTGCTCAGTTTATCAGCTAAAGTTGACGGTGTTTGTCGGCACTGGGCCTGTACTCGCTGGAGTTTAGAAAAATGATGGGGAATCTCATTGAAACCTACAGAATAGTGAAAGGCTTGGATAGAGTGGATGTGGAGAGGATGTTTCCACTAGTGGGAGAGTCCAGGACTGGAGGTCATAGCCTCAGAATTAAAGGGCGTTCCTTCAGAAAAGAGATGAGGATGAATTTATTTAGTCAATGGGTGGTGAATCCTCCCATATAAGGGGGGAGAAGGCTGGAACAGGGTACTGATTGTGGATGCTGGCTCGAAGGGCCTAATGGCCTACTCCTGCACCTATTGTCTTTTGTCTATTGAATCTGTGGAATTCTTTGTGGAGAGCAAGCCAATGGATATTTTTACAGTAGAGATAGATAGATTCTTGATTAGTACGCGTGTCAGGGGTTACGGGGAGAAGGCATGAGAATGGGGTTAGGTGGGAGAGATAGATCAGCCATGATTGAATGACATAGACTTGAGGGGCCGAATGGCCTGATTTTGCTCCTATCACATGACCTTATGACTATATGATAACGGAATGCTATCAATCCCGTGAAAGTTTTGCGTGTTTTTGAAATACTTAATTGTTTATTGCTTTGCAACTGTTATTGTAATACATTATTAATAATTGTATTCGTTTGTTACCTTCCCATGAAGGTGGTGACATAATGAAATATTGAAAAAGTTTATGGGGTCGAAAATTCATATGGCGAAAATATTCTTCCCCACCAACTAATTCAGAGTTAGACCAAACCTGGACGTTTGTGCAGTGATAGTCAGTAAGTATAGTAAAATGCTTTAGCAAAGACAATATAACACAGTCCTAATGAAGATAGGCACGAAATGCTGGAGCAACTCTGCGGGACAGGCAGCATCTCTGGAGAGAATGAATGGGTGACGTTTTGGGTCGAGACCCTTCTTCAGACTGACTGAGCTCAGTCCTAATGAATACTTAGAGCTACCATTCCAACATAATCATCAACGCCAATAAAGTATGATTGGAAGAAAGACTGAATTGTAATAAATGTTTTTATGTCAATGATGTCTAAGTGACACACAGAAGCATGGGCTCCCTACACCATTGATAGGTTCATGGCCATCAGAAGTTTGGAGTGATTGAAAAGGAAACACATTACAGAAGCTGTAATTCTGAAATAAAAGCAAAATGCTGGAAGTACGCAGCGTCTGTAGAGAGAGAAAGCAAATAAATGTTTCATCAGATGAGAAATAATCAGCCTGAAATATTGGTTCCTATCCGTCTCCACAAATGCTGCCTGGCCTGCTGAGTATTTCCAGTATTTTCTACTGTTATGTATTTTGAGAAAAGCAGCTAACATCGTGAAAGACGTGTCCCATCCCAGTCATTCCTCCTTCTCCCCGGTCCTGTCAGGCAGAAGGTGCAGAAGCTTGAAAGTGCGCACCACCAGGCTCAGGAACAGCTTCTTCCCCTCTGTTATCAGGCTTCTGAACGGCCCTTCCATAAGCTAGGGTACTGTCCGATTCACCTCTACCCCATTGCGGACGTCAGTCTTTGTCTCTGGAACTGATGCATTACAATACTTAGAACTATATTCTGCACTCTGTATCTTCCCCTTTGCTCTACCTATTGTATTTGAATTGGACTTAATTGTATCTATGTATAGTATATCTGATCTGTTTGGATAGCATGCAAAACAAAGCTTCTCATTGTACTTCACTACACGTCATGATGGTAAACCTAAACCTAAATCGAATCTCACTGAGTTACTCCAGTGCTTTGTGTATTTTGTTCAGGTAGTATTGTCACCTGGGTATAAATCTGGAAGGCAATAAAGAAAAACTTAGCAAAGTTCTAATGCCAACAAGTCTCTTGCTTTGTTGTAAGGCTTCCAATCTTTGGTTCAGATTCGTAACTTGAATTATGGAATCAGATCATTTAGCTTCTAATGAGCTTACAGCTTCACTATAAATGTATTTCAAGCTTTAGATGATACGTACATCTTTTCCTGTTTATTGAAGTCAGGCTCTGATGAATTAAAGAAATAAAGAAACAATGAAAAAGCAATGCGTACAAATGAGATGTGTGGGGCAAGTGTTTTACACAGAAAGTGGTGGGTGCTTGGAACGCACTACCAGGGGTGGTGGTGGAGGCAGATACGTCAGTGGTGTTTAAGAGGCTTTTAGATAGGCACATGGATATGCAGGGAATGGAGGGTTGTGGATCATACACAGCCAAATGAGATCAGTGTGGGAAGGAACTGCAGATGTTGGTTTAAACCGAAGATAGACACAAAATGCTGGAGTAACTAAGTGGGACAGGCAATATCTCTGTGGAGAAGGAATGGGTGGCATTTAGGGTCGAGACCGTTCTTCAGACTGATGGACAAAGCTAGTCTAAAGGGAATTTGTTTTCCCCTGGAGGACACATGATGCTAGGCATCATGTGTAGGAAAGAACTGCAGATGCTGGTTTAAATCGGAGGTAGACTCAGAATGCTGGAGTAACTCAGCAGGACAGGTAGCATCTCTGGAGAGAAGGAATGGGCGACGTTTCGGGTCGACCCAAAACGTCCCGCTGAGTTACTCCAGCATTTTGTGTCTACCCATGCTAGGCATCATGCTCAGCATAAACATTGTGGGCCGAAGGGCCCGTTCCTGTGCTGTACTACGTTCTATGTTCTCTACAATGTTTACAGATGATGGAGAAATTGTACTAAATTGGGATTGCTGTATTGCAGGCGAGAACTGGATGCTGCAACGTAATGTTTATTACAATGAGACGAAGCTAGTCTGAAGGGAATTAGTTTTCCCTAGAAGGGCACATGAAATTGCTAAGTCAAGTTCAGCATCAAACGGGCTTTGGATGCTTTATTGCCTATTAAAATTTATGTTCACTGAAAAAAAATGTTACTCCTAAAATGATTTGACATAGCTGCATCTGGAAGGTTAAACAAAGCCCTTTTTTATATAAAAGTATGATTTTTATTCAGTTGATAGTGACCATTTACTGTATTAAAATCCAACGGGTTCACATGAAAGCCATGTTTAAATCATGATTTATTTTTTCTTTATTTTAATTTAATACTTTTTGCATTTTCTGTTTCCAATTATCACAAAAAGTTCTCCTTTTTGTTTTGAGTTATTTTTCTCTTTCCCAAATCCTCCTTGCTCCCCTCAAACATCCCTCCGATTCTCTCTTATTTTTAGTTAACTTTGTTCCCTTCCTTGGCCCTACACATTTTACTTTGCTTTCTTAAATGTTTAACTACAGCCTTCTCCCAATTATTCACCCCATCTCTTATTCCCTTTTTTCTAATGCTCTTTGGTATTCATTATTTCTTCATCGCATCTTCTTCTGTTGGTTTTTTAACTTAATTCTCTTATATTTCCTTTACTTGATTCTCTCCTTTGTTCTCTACTTCTTTTAATGAAATATTTTCTTGTTCAGCATTTGTCAAATCTTTTTTAGATCTTTTCTAGGTTCAATTATTCCGTGCATCATATTTCGCACTTCCACATTTTTTTTTCTCCCGTCGTCCAGTTTTTTCCAATTCAATTTTCCACCTCCTCTTTGCCTGGGAATAAAAAATGATTGGAAAGGTTAAGGTTTATTGTTGTCACGTGTACCAAGGTAGAGTTTCGCATGCTGGCCAATAAGATAATATCATACATAAACACAATCAAATCAGACTCAAGTACAACAGGTAGAGTAAAGGCGAAGATACAGAGTGCAGAATATAGTTCTCAGCATTGTAGCGCATCAGTTCCAGAGACAAAGACTGATGTTCGCAATGGGGTAGTGGTGAATTGGACAGTGCCCCAGGTTATGGAAGGACCATTCAAAAGCCTGATAACAGAGGGGAAGAAGCTGTTCCTGAGTATAGTGGTGCGCACCTTCAAGCTTCTACACCTTTTGCCTGACGGGACCGGGGAGAAGGAGAAATGACCGGGGTGGGACACGTCTTTGATGTTGTTAGCTGCTTTTCTCAGGCAGCTTGAGCAGCATCTGTGGAGGAAATGATCAAACAATGTTTTGGGTTGGGGCCCTTCTTCAGAGTGATGTAGGGGGGTGGGAGAAAGCTGGAAAAGAGAGGAGGGGGCAGGACAAAGTCGGGCAAGTGATGTGAAGCTAGTTAGGTTTCTTCACACCTGAAGCAAATCGTGATCTCAAGTGGTATCCAATGTCCACAATGGGTAGAGGTGAATTAGCTTATGGAAGGACCATTCAGGTGCCATAACAGAGGGGGTGATTTCCAATTACCTTAATTTTTTTATTACTTTAATTTCCCTGGTTACTGATGCCCGATTAATGGACATGCCTACATATGATTGAGCTCCCATAATATAAATGCATAAGTCTGACCTTCCTTCCTATGAATGACAGAACTAGATTCTCCTCTCTCTCTCAACTTTTACTAATTGTTCTTTCTCACCAATTTTGTGTTTTTGAAGCCATTCTTTACAATCGTGTGGAAATATGGTTATCATATCAAGCAGGTTCTACGTATTTGCTCGACTCGACTCGAACCTATGCCTCCAATTTCTCACTTTCTCATTATTTTCTACTCCCCTCCACCTTCTTCTGAATCTGCTTTTCATCTCCTCTCAACGGTTCAGTGGTTCTTTATTGTCAAGTAATGCACAGCACAGTGAAATTCTTTTGCACAACCCAGCAGCATAATGAAGGACGAGTCGCACCCTGGCCACTCCCTCTTCTCCCCTCTCTCTTCAACCAAAAGGTACAGAAGTGTCAAAATGCACACCACCAGATTCAGGGACAGTTTCTTCCCAGCTGTTATCAGGCAGCTGAATCATCCTACCACAACCAGAGAGCAGGGCTGAAGTACTATCTACCTCATTGGTGATCCTTGATCGGACTTTGCTGGCTTTACCTTGCACTAAACATTATTCCATTATCATGTATCTATACACTGTAAATGGCTCGATTGTAATTATGTTTTGTCATTCTGCTGACTGGTTCGCTCACAGCAAAAGCTTTTCCATGGTCCAGATGACAATTAACTAAACCGAACTAATGCACAGTCGCCATATTTTCGCGCCATTTTCAAAGGAAAAAAAAGTCCAAAGTCCAGAGTCTGGTACCCTTGTAGGAAGTACTGGAGCACACCCGATCCTGGTAGGCCCCAGGCTACTGCAGGCCCGATACCCAATGTCCCTCTCCGCACCCGACCGCCTCTGTGTACTGGGGGTGCCTCCTGCAGCCGACCTTGAAGGCACTGGAGACAGTACCCCGATGGTCTCTCTCCTCCTGGCCCACTCCTCACGTCTGTCACTGCCAAGCAGCTCCCTCCTCCTCCACCCTCCAGTCTTCGGGGCTACCTTGCTCCATTTTGCCCTTTTTCCCCCCTTGCTTCTTTCCTCTATCATGTCAGATAAAGGTCAGCTCAATCCTTGCTAACTCTGAGTGGCCTTTCTCGGGAATAGTGCAGGAGGGACATGCTTATTTTTCATTGCGGGCTATTTTTAAAGGAGCATCATGTGAATTACAAGGAAGAATATCACTGAATGGAAGCAGATTGAAAGTTGGGAGTTAATTATTCCTGTATGGTATCGTCATTTTGGAATGTGCAAAATCTGTACCACTGTTCAAGAAACCAAATATGTGTTGATCTGTCAGCCAGCTGAGGTACTATTTGGAAATATGATCATGAATAATTATACTTGCAAGATTGCTTAATTAACAGTATTCTAATAATAAACCGGAGATTGCTGACCTCGTCTTCGGATAGAATGGAAATGCTGCTATATTATCTTCCTGACCTACAGAGGTCTTTGCTGAGACAGATTAAGGAATCAAAAGTCTTCCCTTACTCTCTTGTTTCTCTTAAAAAAGAAACATATCAGTTGTTTGCAAGACTTCAAGCAGCTGCCCCACGGTTTTTGTGCGTCAAGTGGCTGTAGTCCCTAATAATGCCCCGCTCCTCAATACCGTGCAGAGAGACTCCGTTTATGGCATGTTTTATTGAAAAGATATCTCGCACACAACACGAACAGGATCCGCAGAGATATTTTCAGCAGAATTGAGTGGCCTGCTTAGTAATTGAGAGAGAGTGAGGAAACATCTCCTGTTTAATTTGTTTTGCCTGAGCCCTCAGCTTTGTAGACGTATGTATGCTTGGTTTTCTTCCCCCTCCTTGTTTAATAGAATTACTGGGGTTTTTTAGGGAATGCTATACTTTGAGGTAAATTACTATACATGGCTAAGTCTCATTAGTAGTCCTCATTTCAATGTAGTTTAATGCAGCAAAAAAAGCATGTTTTTGAATTAGGATTTGCCTACGTTCCCCGAAGTGTTGCATCCCTGTTTAGTTTCCTAAGTGGTCAGTAAGAAAACATAAGGGTTGGCTGAGATGTTGTTAGCGCTACAGGGCAAGGACTTGAAGGCAGATGGCGATGAATGTTTTATGCAGCAGCAATTGGGACGGAATACTAAAATATTATTTTGTAAATTTGATTAATATGATAAAATATGGACAAGCCATACAGACCTACAGCAAGAACAGAATGTCTTCTTGGGAGACCGCTGCTAAAGAGGGCAAAGAGTCTAAAACAAAATTAAAAATTGGGTGATGAAAATGTGATCTTTGTAATGTTAATGTATTGATCTGCGTGGCTTAGAACATCATTCTTCCGATAACAATAGTTAATTTGTTTGGTTCAATTAGAGATTGGATGCATCCGAATGTAAAAAGTGCAGAGGGTTATTGAGGCAATTTTAGTGCAGTGTCTTCTGGCATAACAGGTGACAGTCCTTCAAGTCCTGGAATTTCTGGTTTAAATGCCAGTGATTCTTGCCTGTTAACAAGACTCAATTGACTGTGCTTTCAAAATAGTAGCCATTCTTACAGATTCCAGCAGTTCAGTGCCCTCGTACAGTTGTTCAGCATAGAAACAGGCCCTTCGGCCTACTTCATCCATACCGACCATGATTCCCCATCTAAGCTAGTTGAAAGATACAACATGGAAACAGGAGCTTCGGCCCACCGAGTGCACGCCGACCATCGGTCACCCATTCACACTAGTTCCATGTTATCCCACTTTCTCATCCACTCCCTACACACTAGGGGCAATTTACAGACGGCCGATTAACTTACAAACTGCACAGGTTTGAGATGTGGGAGGACGTGCAATCTCCACACAGACAGCACCTGAAGTCAGAATCGAACCTGGGCCACTGGCGTTGTGAGGCAGCGGGTCTACCAGCTGTGCCACCGTGCCAGTTTGCTAACATCCTTTAAGTTATTCTATCTCTGGTTACCTGTGCTTTACTTTTAGTGCTTGTTACCTATTCCCCAAATAAAGATGTTTACAAGGATTTAATTTGAGAAATTTCACACTTTACAACCGTTCTGTCAATAAATGGCCTATGGACAGATTATAGCAAAATCTTGTTAATGAGTTAATTAATCTTGTTAATTGACATACTTTAGGGACATGGCAGAATGTACAGATTCACTGGTCACTTAAATCATTTGACCAGGCTCACCTCGTTAACTTTTATTTAAATAGTTCACTTAATTTGAGAGAATTAAAATGTTTACATTTTTCCATGTTTTTGTTCTTCAACATCTAGGGAGTCAAGCGTGCAGACTAGTTCTCCAATATAGCTGAAACATTTGGGTACCTTTATAAAAAAAATAGAGACAGCGAACTGCAGATGCTGGAATCTTGTGAAGAGCATAAAGTGCTGGAGTAAGTCAATGGGACAGGCAACATCTCTGGAGGACATGGGTAGGTGACGTTTCAGGTTGGGACCCTGCTTATAGAAACATAGAAAATAGGTGCAAGGGGAGGCCATTTGGCCCTTCGAGCCGGCACCGCCATTCATTGTGATCATGCCTGATCATCCACAATCAGTAACCCATGCCTGCCCTCTCTCTATATCCCTTGATTCTGCTAGTCCCAAGAGTTCCATCAAACTCTCTTTTAAATTCATCCAGTGAATTGGCCTCTACTGCCTTCTGTGGCAGATATTTCCACAAACTCACAACTCTCTGGGTAAAAACGTTTTTTTCTCATCTCAGTTTTAAATGGCCTCCCCTTTATTCTTAGACTGTGGCCCCTGGTTCTGGGCTCCCCCAAAACTGGGAAACATATTCTTGCATCTAGCATGTCGAGTCCTTTTATTATTTTATATGTTTCTATAAGATCCCCTCTCATCTTTCTAAATTCCAGTGAATACAAGCCCAGTCTTTCCAATCTTTCCTCATATGACAGTCCCTCCATCCTGGGGATTAACCTCATGAACGTATGCTGCACTGCCTCAATAGCAAGAATATCCTTCCTCAAATTAGTAGACCAAAACTGCACACAATACTTCAGATGTGATCTCACCAGGGCCCCGTATAACTGCAGAAGAACCTCTTTACTCCTATACTCAAATCCTCTCGTTATGAAGGCCAACATTTAGCTTTCTTCACTGCCTGCTGTACCTGCATGTTTACTTTCAGTGACTGGTGTACAAGGACACCCAGGTCTCGTTGCACTTCCCTTTTTCCTAATCTGACACCAATGAGATAATAATGCACCTCCTTGTTCTTGCCGCCAAAGTGGATAACCTCACATTTATCTACATTATACTGCATCTGCCATGTATCTGCCCACTCACCCAACCTGTCCAAGTCACCCTGCAACCTCCTAGCATTTTGTTTGCAGTTCACACTGCCACCCAGCTTAGTGTCATCTGCAAATTTGCTAGTGTTCATTTTAATTCCATCATCTAAATCATTCATATATATTGTAAATAGTTGCGACCCCAGCACCAAGCCTTGCGGCACTCCACTCATCACTGCCTGCCATTCTGACAGGGACCCGTTTATTCCTACTCTTTGTTTCCTGTCTGCCAACCAATTCTCTATCCATGTCAATACCCTACCTCTAATACCAAGTGCTCTAATTTTGCCCACTAATCTCCTGTGTGGGATCTTATCAAAGGCTTTCTGAAACTCCAGATACACTACATCCACTGGCTCTCCTTAATCCATTTTACTTGTGACATCTTCAAAAAATTCCAGAAGATTAGTCAAGCAGGATTTCCCCTTCATAAATCCATGCTGACTTGGACCAATCCTTTTTACTGCTGCCGTTTAATCCTTTTAATGTGCCGTTATTACTTCTTTAATGATTGACTCCAGCATCTTCCCCACCACCGATGACAGGCTAACTGGTCTATAATTCCCCGTTTTCACTCTCACTCCTTTCATGAAAAGTGGGATAACATTAGTTACCCTCCAATCCACAGGAACTGATCCTGAATCTATAGAACATTGGAAAATGGTCACCAATGCGTCCACAATTTCTAGAACCACCTCCTTGAATACCCTGGGATGCAGACCAACAGGCCCTGGGGATTTATCAACCTTCAGTCCCATCAGTCTACCCAATACTATTTATCACCTAATGCAAATTTCTTTCAGTTCCTCTGTCTCCCTAGATCCTCTGTCCTCTAATACATCTGGGAGATTGTTTGTGTCTTCCTTTGTGAAGACAGAACCAAAGACCCTGTTCAACTCTTCTGCCATTTCTTGTTCCCCATAATAATTTCACCTGTTTCTGCCTTCAAGGGTCCCACATTTGTCTTTACTAATCTTTTTCTCTTAACATACCGAAAGAGGCTTCTACTATCCTTCTTTATATTCTTGGCCAGCTTACCTTCGTACTTCATCTTTTCACTCTTTTCCTGGGTGTGGGGGGGGGATGAGGGGGGTGCTGATGGGCAGATGGGCGAACAAAGATCAGAGATATAAAGGAGACTAGGGTAAGACAAGGAAGAGTGTGAGATATGAAGTGGAGTGAGAGGGAGGGATATGGACGTAGTTTGCTGGCGTCTACGAATGATAAGCTGTTGAAACAAATAACCCTGAAATATTAAGAGCTCACACAAGAAATGCAAAACACCCACTTTGGACATCCAGTTCCAATAAAGGGCCTGCATTTGTTCTGACTGGGCATCAGCCAGAGTTAGGAATTTGTCCAGCTTCCTTTCGACGCGTGTAGTGATTTGCACTCTCTGCAGGGGACCGCAACTAGTTCCAAAGCTGGGCAGACAAGAAAGCTGGCTGACATCTCAGCTAGTGTGTTCCTTCAGTAATTCTGTGCCCTGGTTATCCCTGCTATATTCAACACCAATAATCTAGCCCACGTGCGTGTGCTTTCATCCTTCCACTTTCTGCGGTTCCTTGTGTGCTCCTAAAATTCGTGCTATTCTGAAGCCACGCACAAACTGGAAGAACAGGAATTAGTAGGTTAACCTATGATGAGCGTTTGTTGGCACTGGGCCTGTACTCGCTGGAGTTTAGATGAATGAGGGGGATCTTCAATTAAACTTCTAGAATAGTGAAAGGCTTGGATAGAATGGATGTGGAGAGGCTGTTTTCACTAGTGCGAGAGTCGAGGACTAGAGGTCATAGCCTCAGAATTAAAGGATGTTCTTTTAGGAAGATGAGGAGAAATTTATTTAGTCGGAGGATGGTGAATCTGTGGAATTCTTTGCCACGGAAGGCTGAAGAGGCCAAGTCAATGGATATTTTTAAGAGATAGATAGATCCTTGTTTAGTACAGGTGTCAGAGGTTATGGGGAGAAGGCAGGACAATGGTGTTAGGAGGGAGAGATAGATGCGCCATGATTGAATGACGGAGTAGACTTGATGGGCTGAATGGCCTAATTCTACTCCTATCACTTCTGACCTTATAACAACACTCATATACGCAGCAACCTAACAGTGTGAGCATTGAATTCTCCAATTTTAAGTAACATCCCGCTCCCTTTCCCCCCCCCTCATTCATTTCACACCAATTTTCACACCAATTTCTCCCACTATCCTGCCCCCCCACCCTCTCCCTCTCCCCTCCCCATCCCCTTCCACCAAATATGGAATTCTCTGCCACAGAAGGTAGTTGAGGCCAGTTCGTTGACCATATTTAAGAGGGAGTTGGATGTGGCCCTTGTGGCTGAAGGGATCAGGGGGTATGGAGAGAAGGCAGGTACAGGATACTGAGTTGGATGATCAGCCATGATCATATTGAATGGCGGTGCAGGCTCGAAGGGCCGAATGGCCTGCTCCTGCACCTAATTTCTATGTTTCTATGTTTCTATATCCCTGCCTCCGGCATTACACTCACTCTTACTCTCCTCTCCTTATCTAACACCCTTTTGTCTCCTTCTCATCGCTAACCTTTGTTGACCCCTCTCGCCTGTATCCACCTATCACTTGCCAGGCTCAGTCCTGCCCCCACCTCTCTTTACCAGCTCCCCCCACCCCCCCACCCCCCACCCCACCCTTACAGCATCAGTTTGGGGAAGGGTCATGACCTGAAACGTCACGCATCCATGTCCTCCAGACCCGCTGCCTGATCCGCTGAGTTACTCCAGCACTTTGTGTTCTATTCTGAAGTAAACCCTATTCCATAATTCTACCAGTTACATATGTATTTGTCTCAGTTGCAAACATAAGAACATATTTACATTGGCCACAGTTTCACACAGTATCCTCATCTCATCATTATAGATTATGAACGCAATGACACGACAAACACTTCCTGCAGATCTCACTCACAAATGTTCTCAATGCAAAATACCTACACTTATAACAACCAGTTTCGTTCGTACCATCGGGAAGAAGGCACAGGAGTCTGAAAACCGCGACCACCAGGTTTAAGAACAGCTTCAGCTCAAGAACCATCAGGTTCTTGAACACTACCCAACCTCAACTAAACTATGGACTGAAGATAGACACAAAAAGCTGGAGTAACTCAGCGGGACAGGTAGCATCTCTGGAGAGAAGGAAAGGGTGACATTTCGGGTCGAGACCCTTCTTCAGACTATGGACTGTGTTGGTTGTATCAAGGACTTTAGGCTTTTTTGCACTGCTATAGGAATTATTCATTTATTGAAATATTATCAATGAGTATTGCGTCTACAGGCTATTCTGCTGCTGCAAGTAAGAATTTCATTGTTCTGTTGTGGGTACATATGATAATTAGCACCGTGTAGGAAGGAACTGCAGATGTGGTTTACTCTGTAATTAGACACAAAATGCTGGAGTAACTCAGTGGGTCAGGCAACATCTCTGGAGAAAAGTAATAGGTGACATGTCTGATCGTGGCCCAACGTCAGACCTCGTTGGAGAGAGGAGGAGAATTTCTTCTGAAGAAGGGTCCCAACCTGAAATGTCACCTATTCATTTCTTATAGATATGCTGCCTGACCCACTGAGTTACTCCAGCGTTTTGTGTCTGACAGTTAACACTCTTGACTCTTGTCTCTTCTTCAATGCAACCAGTTCCATTTCTGCTCAAATCCTACCCACCAATTTGATCCTGTCATTCAAAGTTCAGAAAATAGCTGTGCAACTTTTCATATTCTTCCTCACATCTTTATTTTTCTAACGGCAGGCAGCATCTTCATGAGTCCACGTCATACAGCCTCAACGGGATGGCGTTACAATTTCCACATGGCTCTCTACATTACTCTGGCATATATATTTCTTTCACAATTTCATTCACACTCTGCAGTGTGACATTTTTCATGAGCTAAATAGTTTACAGCATTTTATAGGAGACTCATTAAGACAAAGAGGGTAATAGGAATCATTTTAAATGCATATCTACCACAATACTGTGATTGTTATGGCCTGTTTCCTTTATCATCGTTACTTTTTTGCATATCTTTCATTTGTTGTTCTTTACCTCTCTACATCATTGTCTATATTTCTCAGTTCCTTCCAAAACATAAAATGAATGCATACTTTGCAGTTTAAAAATGTCCCTTTGTGCATCCATTTAGAATGAGAACAAGGGAATTATCTTGGCCCAAAGCGAGGGTTTTGGATGCATAGTTTTTGCTTGTTCTCGAAGCATCTCAGTCAGAGCATGTCTTGGTTAAGGAAGTACAGGGAGAGGAAAGGTTTGCAGAGTCGACAGATCACCGAACAGCACTCTCACACTGAAGCAGCACAAGAAGGATCACCAGTGCCTGCTTACTGAGGAGACTGAGCAAATTCAGCATGTTTTCAGTGACTTAGGTTAGATTTTTTTCGTTTAGAGATACAGAACGGAAACAGGACCTTCGGCCCACCGGGTCTGTGCCGACCAACGGTCAACCCGTACACCACCACTATCCTACACACTAGGGACAATTTTTCCCCAAGCCAATTAACCTACAAACCTGCACATTTTTGGAGGTCCATCACACAGACCAGACTCCCCATCATTGACTCCATCTACACTTCAGAAAAGACTTGTCCCACCCTTCCTTCTTATTCCTACTTCGATCAGGTAGAAAACACGAAGCTTGAAATCGCGCACCACCAGACAGGAACAGCTTGGTCCCCATTGTTCGGAACTATACTGTCCGATTCATCTCAATCCCCTTGTGGACATTGGACTTTGTCTCTGGTGAACTACAATGCTGAGAACTACTTTCTGCACTCTGTATCTTCTCCTTTGCTCTGCATTGTGCTGAAGCTTGACTTGATTGTATCTATGTATGCTATTGTCTGATCCATTTGGATAACATGCAAAACAAAGCTTTTCACGGTAGCTCGGTACGTGTGACGATAATAAACTGAAGCCTAAATCTAAGCCTAAACCTATTCAGATACTATTGCTCTCGGGAAAACACCTCAGCTCATTGCAGGCCAGCAAGAGGAATTTGTTTTCTATAGGAAGGATATGTTCAGCACGTTTGACACAAAGTACAGTCATTATGGCACTGAAATGTCAGGCACTGTATGGATCACCAGGCGAGAAGACACGTTGGTTAACGGTACTTGAATCTCCTTTCTGACAAACGTCTTGGCTTTACAGTATGTCCCTAATATGTTTAAGGGGGTCAGTGGGCATAATTATCAGTGAGATCAAAGGTTGTATAAAGAAGGAACAGCAGATGCTGGTTTAAACTGAAGATAGACACAAAATGCTGGAGTAACTCAGCGGGACAGGCAGCATCTCTGGAGAGAGGAATAGGTGACGTTTCGGGTCGAGACCCTTCTTCAGTATCTAGTGTCTAATCTAGTGTCTCAAGAAGGGACCCGGCCAAAAATATCATCTGCCTGACCCACTGAGTTCCTCCAGCACTTTGTGTTTCGCTTAAGTGTTCCTCACAATCTGCTGTTAAGTATGAGTCTCTCTAAATATAGTTATCCCACTGTAAACTTCCCAAAAGCTCCAAGTACATTTTACAAGGTGGATCACTTTACATCAGAACTGCTTCTGTTGTGTTTTGGACAAATTGAGTAAAATGATTGCTTTGCGATCAGGTGTGAAGGCATACAAATTGAGTACACATTCTTAGTATCGAGAGAAATCGTATCATTTCTTGGCAAATCCATTATCAAAATGAGACTGTCTTCAGATGGTAATGCTTGATCCATGGGCTGTGAGCCTGATGGATGGAGTGTACTGTGTAGGAATGCACTTTGGTGCAATATTAAGGCGTGGGTCAGACTAATAAAAGGTTATATTTGGACTTGCAATTGCCTGCATAACGCGGTGTAATTGACTGTACCTTTACTCATACCGGAAGCATCCAGCCTGTGGAAAATAAAAGCTCCATATTTGTTTCTGGGCTACGACTTGAATAAGCCATTGTTCCATGTTGGAAAGTTTCACCATGAGCCTGTTCCTGTTGCTTGGGATTACAATAATACATGGGAATCTTATGACTCTGACAGTTGTGTTGGCAGCCTGCCATGGTTACTGGGTGAGGCTTGTCAATGGTACATTATGGTGAACAAGCACATGATGAGAGTTCTGAGTAGAAACCGTTTCCTTTCTATGTATCTGTACCCCTAAAAACAAACGTTATTCACCAGGTCAGTGAGGGATATATAATTGTGGGATTAGCTCCAAACTCTAGAAACAAGGAACTGGGATGTTGCTTTACAAACTAGACACTAAGTACCAGGGCAACTCAGCAGGTCAGGCAGCATCTCTGGAGAACATGGGTGGTGACGTTTCTGGTCAGGACCCTTCTTCAGACTGACTCTGCCTGACTAGTCGGATGCTTTTCCACTTCTCAAGAGTCAAGAATGTTTAATTGTCATATGTACCGACGATGGAACAATGACATTCTTACTTGCTGTAGCACAACAGGTTTGTAAACACAGTGTCCATAGATAATATATAACAGAGCAAAAAAATCAATAAATGAACAACCTCAAAATTAGTGCAAAAAACCCGAAAGTCCTTACTGCAACCAAAGACAGTCCCTAGAGGTTTATAATTGAGCCTGGTGGTTGATGGGTTGAAGCTGCTCTTAAACATGGTGGTCATGGTTTGTAGACTCCTGTGCCCTCCTGTATGAGTGGGCTGAGAGCATGGCCACAGTGGTGTGGGTCTCTGATGATGCTGGCTGCCGTTTTGAGGCAGCGACTCCTGTAGATCCCTTCGATGGTGGGGAGGTGAGTACCCGTGATGGAGCGGGCAGTGTCTAGCACCTTCTGTAATGTCCTTCGTTCCTTGCGTTTGTGAAAAATAGTTAAATATATATATATTTTTTATTTTCTACTCATTTCCCGCAGAAGGTTGTGACATGCTGAGGGACAGTTCCTAAGGGACTGGAAACATTCCAGTTTCTCAATCAAGTAGAAATTTTTCAAGTATGGACATTAGGCACTGACAGACAATTTGGCTTCAAGGGACAATGCGTTGGTAACGGTCCTCATTGGAAAGCCACCAGGGGCAATTTGAGGCCAAAATCAGTCCACACAGAAGTGAAGAGAGAGTGGATCGGCCATGGTAAATTCTTCACCACTTCCAAGGAATAGTTATTCCTGTTGTAAGATGCCTCATCTCGAGGGATATATAGAGATCAAAATACATCATGGAAACAGGCCCTTCGGCCCACCGAGTCCGCACCAACCATCGATCACCCTGTACACTAGCACTATCCTACACACTGGGGACAATTTACAATTTACAGAAGCCATTGAACCTACAAAGCTGTCGTATTTTGAGTGTGGGAGGAAGCCGGGGAACCTGGAGAAAACTCATGTAGCCACAGGGAGAACGTATAAACCTGCGTAGACAGTTCTTGTACTCAGGATCAAACCCAGGTCTCTGGCACGTTAAGGCAGAACTCTACCCCTGCGCCACTGTGACGACCTGGCATGTCACATTGGAAGTTCTATACTTGCATCTAATCTAAATATGTTTTAAATATTTGTACCAATATGATTCTTCTGGAGAAATGTCATCCTTTTATCTTGTCGGGGTGTATACATGAGTTTAAAGCACATAATTGCAAGGTGTTGTATTTTGGTAAGACAACCCAACATAGGACTTGCACAATAAATGGTCGCGCTCTGTGTTACAGAACAGAGCGATCTCGGGGTGCAGGTAGATAGTTCCATGGAAGTGCTGACACAGAGTGGTGACAATGCCATTTGGCATGCTTGCCTTTTATCGGTCAGGGCGCTGAGTATAGGAAAAAAGACACAAAGTGCTGGAGTAACTTAGTGGATAATAGCCTGACCTGCTATGATACTCCAGCACCAAGTGTCCTTTTTGCAAACCAGCATCTGCAGTTCCTTGTTTCTACTTTCTGTAACTTTCTGACATGGATAACAGTGCACATATGGAATGAGCTGCCAGAGGAAGTGGTGGGGCTGTTTAAGGTAGCAACATTTCAAAGGCCCTTGGTTACCTTCATGGGTGGGAGAGATTTGGAGGGACATGGGCCATGCACAGGCAAGTGGGACTAGCTCGGTTAGGCAACTTGGTCAGCATGGACCAATGGGCCGAATGGCCTATTTGCATGCTCCTTGACTCGATGCCACTTAACAGGGTACTTAATCAGAAGGATCTCATATTTCAGACAGGTACATGGATAGGACACACTTAGATATGGGCCAAAAGCAGGCAGGTGGGACTAGTATAGATGGGGCATGTTGATTAGCATGAGCAAGTTGGACCGAAGGGCCTGTTTGCTTGCTGTATGACTACGTCATCTGATCCTTGCCAACTATGGAATTTCTGATTTTATTAAAAGAAAAACCAGCCTTCAAATTCTTGTTTTCTCTCCACCCAGCAGTCTAGGAGAGTGTTCTACTGCAGGCATCTGAGCAGCCGACAGGGATTAGTTGCGATACTTTCCAAAGTTGATAATGTTGCTGACACTGCCTTGGCACAGGTGTGAAGTATGACTGACTCCGTGGGTGAGGCACTGAGGAACAACCTCTGAATCACTGGCCAGGGGAGAAGGAAGAGCACTGAGAAGGGGCGGGTGTGGCGAGACGGATGCATTAAAGGTCCCAAAGGTTGGGTGGCGCAGTGGCCAGAGACAAGGGTTCCATCCTGACTACGGATGCTGTCTGTGCGGAGTTTGTACGTACTCCCCATGACCACATGGGTTTCCCTGGGTGCTCCGATTTCCTCCCACATCCCCATAGACAGAGTGCAGGGTTGTAGGTTTGTTTCCCAGTCTGAAGAAGGCTCCTGACCCAAAATGCCACCCAGAGGTGCTGCCTGACCCGCTGAGTTACTTCAGCACTATGTCTAGCTTCGATCTTCTTCTTGTGTCTGAGGCAGCAGAGGTTATGTGCAGTTCAATGTGTTGTTGTCGAGGGCCGTGAGGTCTACCCCTGCGGAGGACAGCGGAGTTGAAGATGCCGTGCTGCTGCGCTGTTTTCTGGTCTGCTCCACACGCGCAGGCTGCTGATGTACGCAGCCCCCAGCGATGCATGTTGGTGTTGAACCGGCCGACCCTGCACGGAGCCGGTTCAGGGCGACCCACTCTTTGCGGGGCAGGTCCGAGTCGGGTGGGGCTGTGGTGTTCAGTGCAACAGTGAGTTGAGGAGGACGCAAAGTCTGTTCCCAGCTGGTTCTCCATGCTCCTAGTGTGTTGAAACCGGAGCCACAGAGGGTCGCTGCGTGATGGGAGAAGGGGCGATAAGATGACAGGCGTTGAGGTCCCAGCTGCTGTAAGTCCTGTGAGTATCTTCGGTATAAACCAGCACCTGCAGTTCTTTTCTACGCAGGGTTGTAGGTTAATTGGCTTCAATAAAAATTGAAAATGTTGTGTATTATAGTGCTAGTGTATGGGGTAATCACTAGTCGGCACGCGCCCAGTGGGCGAATGGCCTGTTTCCGTGCTGTATCTCCAAACTAAACTAATCTAATACAAAGTCAAAGTCATCTCGGTGCTGCAAAATGCTGAGCATCACACTGGTAGCTCCCTGGTCGGGACTGATCCGTGCGCAACATAGATCTGCCATCTCTTCATGCCCTTCTATGTCTAATTTGCACAGTAATTCCACTGATTACAATAGGTGGTGTGGGAGTGCTAATAAAACAATAATGCACATATGCAAATAATCTCACAGCAGTCTGTGGCGCACGATGTACTGAACTGATTTCAATGCTCCATGATGAATAGAATAAGTGGTAGTTTACCGTCAACATCCTTTCTTATCAGATAGAGAGGAATCTTCACCACACACAAACTAGTCTGGGAGACATGGTGACGCAGCAGTAGAGTTTGATCCTGACTATGGTGCCTACACAGAGTGTGTACATTCTCCCTGTGATCGCGTGGGTTTTCTCCGGTTGTTTGCTTTAGTTTAGTTTAGAGATACAGTGCGGCAACAGTCCCTTCAGTCCACAGAGTGGGGGCGCCGACCATTGGTCACCCCGTACACCAGCACTATTCAACACACTAGGGACAATTTAGAATTTTACCGAAGCCAATTACCCTTACAAACCTGCACGTCTTTGGAGGGTGGGAGGAAACCGGAGCACCCGGAGAAAACCCACGCGGTCACAGGAAGAACGTACAGGCAGCACCCGTAGTCTCAGGTGCTCTCCCACACTCCCTCCACAAGTGTATGGGGTGATTACTGGTGGGCCTAAAGTCCTGTTTCAATGCTGTATCTTTAAAATCTAAAGTCTAAAGTAATTGGAACAAATGCACCTCAATGCAGAGAGCTATTTCCTGCACTCTTTCTCTGCTCTACTAATCGTACTTGAGAAAGGCACAAAATAATGGAGTGGTGGACCTGTACGGAGACATTCAACAACAGACCTGGACATTAAGGACAAAAAACTGCAGATGCTGGTTAATCCAGAAAATGACACAAAGTGCCGGAGTTACTGAGCAGGGCAGGCAGCATCGCTGGAGAACATGGACAGGTAGCCTTCTTCAGGCCAATTGCAGGGGGGATGGGAAAGAAAGCTGGAAGAGAGGAGGGGCTGGGCAGATTGTTGAAGAAAGGCCAGAGATAAAAAGACAGGTGTGAACCCAGAAGGATAAAGATTTGTGAATGGTGTAACTCATGGATAAAAAAGTTGCAAATTGTGTAGGCGGTGGAAGGGATGCAGATTATGGTACTTGAGTTTGTCTTGATCATATTTATGTATTGTATTAAATGATGGATAGTTTGCGTTTCACTCCACTTAGGCACACGTGACAATAATAAACCTAATTTTCAGGTGCAACATAAATTGCTGGAGTAACTCAGCAGGTCAGGCAGCATCTCAGGAGAACATGGATAGGTGAAGTTTCAGGTCGAGACCCTTTGTCAGACTGATTGTAGGGTCCCGACCCAAAACGTTACCTATGCATGTTCTCCAGAGATGCTGCCTGACCTGTTCGTCTGACTTTGTGTTATTTTCTGGATTAGCCAGCACCTGCAATTCTCTGTTCCTAATTTCCAGGTGTTTTGGTGGATGTCTGTACAGGACCACCACCGATATTCCGGCAACTGGTGGTCCTGCATCTCCTTTAATCATGAAAATCACGAGCGCAGTTGAAATCTCCCCCCCCCCGTTTGAAGTCCCCCCGAAAATGCGGTGCCTAGGCCGGGTGAGGCGGCCAAACTCGACCTCATCGGGACTTCTGCAGCTGATCGGTGGGTCGAATTTGCACCCTGCATCCGTGGCTCTGGAACTCTGGCCCAGCTGAAGCCGGCAGATCCATTCCCATAACCAACTTTGCGGGCCGGAGTCTCGGCCCCCCGGCGGCCTAGTTAGACCGTTCTGGTACCGTTGAACTCCTCTCGGAGGCCGTGACCTCTGTTGGTCCGGCAAAACAGGTTGATCCAGAAAGGCCTTGAAACCAAGGGTGCTGGAAAATCGGTGGTGGACATGTCTATCCGACATGTCAGGCTAAGGCAGGCTACCTCCTGGTGTGATTGAGATGTGTATTTCACTCCCAGTAGGTTGAGGTGGACAGGAAGGCAGTACTTCCAAATTTTCTTGTTGCTGCAATTCATTTAGACAACTAGCAAGCGTTTCCAGCAAAGCCAAGCTGTAGAACATGGGCCAAGAGTTTCAGTTTCCTTATTGGAAAAGTGGGGTAGATTTGGCAGGTCTGGCTGACGGTCTGGATGTGATTAACGCACTTCCAAGTTGGAAGGTACGTTTTGGCTGCAGGAATAAAGAATGCAGAAGGATCCTGAAGCCGCCCTCTGCCATCGAAGGAAAATAACATCCTTTCTGAAGTTTTGAATGATTCTTGGAAGCATATCCTTTGGAGAGAATTGTATTGTCATTTCAAATACAGAGATTTCACTACCTCTCGGGAACTCAAAAGTTCGCCTGAAAACTTTAAAGTGAAGCCATTGAGAACGTTTTGCGATCTCTCCAATTAGAATGCAATTGAACTGCTGGGTGTGAATAACTCTGTTTCAAAAGCTAAACCTTCCTTTGTTTAATCAAAAGGTAACAGTTACAGTTTAGTTTATTGCCACGTGTATCGAGGTACAGTGAAAAGCTTTTGTTGCGTGCTATCCAGTCAGCGAAAGATAACACATGATTACAATCGAGCCATTTACAGTGTTTACATACATCAAGGATTAACGTTTAGACGGGTAGGAAGAGTGTGTAGAGACATTTCTGTTACTCCGCATATTTCATGTTCATAAATCATAGGAGCAGAAATAGGCCATTCAGCCCATCAAGTCTACTCCTCCATTCAATCGTGGCTGATCTATCTTTCCCTCGCAACCCCATTCTTCTGCCTTCTCCCCGTTACCCTTGACACCCGTACTAATCAAGAATCTGTCAATCTCCGCCTTAAACATAGAAACATAGACACATAGAAAATAGGCGCAGAAGTAGGCCATTCAGCCCTTCGAGTCAGCACTGCCATTCAAGATGATCATGGCTGATCATCCAAAATAGGCACAAACCGAGCACTTTAAGCCTCGTATTCATGCCACTTTAATTAGGTAAAGGTCAAGGTCTCAAGGTCAGTTTATTGTCACGTACCAATTAAGGTACATTGAAATTTGAGTTACCATACAGCCATACTAAGTGAAAAGCAACAAGACACACAACCAAATAAAATAATACTTAACATAAACATCCACCATATGTGCTCCCCACATTCCTCACTGTGATGGATGGCAATAAAGTCCAATCTTCTCCCTCTTTATTCTCCCGCGGTCGGGGCTGTTGAACCATCCGCAGTCGGGGCCATCAAAGCTCCCGCAGCCGGCGATCTGAAGCCCTCGCGCCGGGGTGATCGAAACTCCTGCGTCGGGACGGTTGAAACTTCGAACTCCCGAATCGGCCTCTAAACAGGGACCACTGGCTCCACAATGTTAAAGTCCACAGGCGTTTATTTAGAGATACAGCGAGGAAACAGGTCCTTCGTCCCACTGAGTCCCCGCCGACCAGCGATCCCCACACACTAACACTATCCTACATACTCTAGGGACAATTTACATTTGTACCAAGCCAATAGACCAACAAACCTTATGTCTTTGGAGTATGGGAGGAAACGGAAGATCTCGTAGAAAACCCACACTGTCACGGGGGGAACGTACTAACTCTGTGCAGACAGCACCCGTAGTCGGGATGGAACCTGGGCCTCTGGTGCTGTAAGCGCTGAAAGGCAGCAGCTCTACTGCTGTGCCACTGTGCCGCCCTCTTTTCATGCCACTTTTCATGCTACTTGTCATTCCACTTCATGCCCCTTTTCTCATTGTAAGTTTTCACCTGCCTGACCGGTAGATTCTGATCTGCAGACAAAGTTGCCGAGACTTTTCTTTGGCAGCAGATTAGTACGTGCCCGGCCTCCTGTTCCCCAAAGCTGCTACAAGGCGGATGAGTTGGCCGGGTTGACTGAAGGCTTGACTAATGTGAGTGTCGGGCCGTTACTGGGTGAGAGCCCCATTCACCACATGGCCAATCTGCTCTGGACCTTTGTGAAGTGATCGGCGCCAGCATTATCACCAGCTGCTTCTGCCTGATTGTCCATGACTGCCAAGGTACCTGGAAACATATGTGGAATCTCTCACCTGGTGATGACCATGGGGACTTGTCAACAGACCATCAAAGAACAATTTCCTTCGCTCTGCCATCTGCCGTTAGGACACCTGCAGTCACCACGAGCATAGGGCCGACATCTCCAAAGGCCACCACCTTTGTGTAAACAGCCTGTAATAGCAACATATGGGGATGGAATCATAGCATTGTAGAGTGATACAGTGTGGAAACCGGCCCTTCGGCCCAACTTGCCCACACCAGCCAACATTTCCCTGCTACACTAGTTCCATCTGCCCCCGTTTGGTCCATATCCCTCCAAACCTGTCCTATCCACGTACCTGTCTAACTGTTTCTTAAATGTTAGGATAGTCCCAGCCTCAACTACCTCCTCTGGCAATTTGTTCCATACACCCACCATCCTTTGTGTGAAAATGTTACCCTTCAGGTTCCTATTAAATCTTTTCCCCTTCACCTTAAACCTATATCCTCTGGTCATCGATTCACCCACGCTGGGCATGAGACTTTGTGCATCTACTCGATCTATTCCTCTGAAGATAATGAACACAAGACCATTCTCCTCAATCATCTCACTTAGCCACAACATAGGTTGACAAGTTTTGACCTTTACGTTTAATTTAGTTTAGAGATATAACTTGAAGACAGGCCCTGCGGCCCATCATCTGTGGAGGTCATGGTTAGGTGATGTTTTGTGTCAGGACTGTACTTCGGACCGATTGCCAAACTAATTCTACCTTATACACATTCTTTTATTCTGGACGATTCCTTCGTAGGAATTGGTCACCAGAGTCCTCCTTAGACGTTAGAGATACAGTGCGGAAACAGGCCCCTCAGCCCACCGAGTCCTCACCAACCAGCGACCCCCATACACAGGCACTATCCTACACACTAGGGACAAATTCCAATTTTACCAAAACCAATGTACATCTTTGGAGTGTGGGAGGAAATCGGAACACCCGGAGAAATCCCGGGGAGAGAACGTGCAAACTCCATACAGACAGCACCCGTAGTCAGGGTCAAACCCGGGTCTATGGCGCGGTAAGGCAGCAACTCTACCGCCGCGCCACCGTGCCGACCATATTGAGGTGTACAAGATCACGAGGGACATGGATAAAGTGAATGTTCACAGTCTTTTTCCCAGGGTAGAGGATTCTAAAACTAGAGGGCGCCGGCTTAAGGTTGAGAGAGGAGAGATTTAAGAGCGCCCTTAGGGGCAACTTTTTCACACAGAGGATGGTCAGGCCAGGTGAAACTACAGAAGCGGATTCAATTACGACTTAAAAATTATATTTTGATAGATATATGGATGAGAAGGGTTTTATGGGCTAAAAATTTTCATAAGTTCATAAGTGATAGGAGCTGAATTAGGCCACTTGGCCAATCATTTCTACGCTGCCATTCAATCATGGCAGATCTATCTCTCCCTCCTAACCCCATTCACCTCCCGTCTCTCCATAACTACTGACACTCAGGGCATATAGGCAAATGGGACTAGCCCAACGTGCCAAGTTGGTCCATATATTTGTCTAAATATCTTTTAAAAGTTGCAATTGTATCCACTTTCCAAATCAGATACGGACGACCCTCTGTGTTGCCCCGGTCCCTCTTAAGTCTTTCCCTTCACACAAGCCTCTGCCCTCTAGTTTTAGAATCCTCTAACCTGGGATAAAGTGGGCATCCATGTTATCCATGGCCCTCACCATCTTGCACATCTCAGTAACGGTCATGACCCACAAGGTCAGCAGAAGATCCCGATATTTGCTCTGGCCACTGACTGATGAGCAAGTAGCCCCGAATGTGGTTTGCAAGCGTGTGTACTTAATACTTAATCGGTTCGACCGGCCTTTGCTACACACTGCATGCTGAGTGGCATCAAAGGATATTGCAATCATGAAGGCAGTTCCATTGCAATCTCGTATCGAAGCTCCTCAAGCTGTGGGTGAAGGGGAAGCCATATGAAAACACCAGAGGCACTGAACATGATGGGCTGTCCCGATGCACATTATTGTGGAGCTGTGGTTTAGAAAAAACCCTCTCGTTCCTTCAATCATTAATAACCTGCGTTAGATTTGCAACGAGCTGATCTCCTTCAGAAATATTAACACCCCAGAGGGTGGCGGATAGTGTAGGAGTCTATTCCGCATCTTGCTCTGTGTCAATTAAGCATCTGCACTGAACTGAGATGACGAAAAACTTTTTCACACAGAGAGTTGTGAATTTGTGGAATTCTCTGCCTCAGAAGGCAGTCGGGGCCGATTCACTGGATGCTTTCAAAAGAGGGTTAGATAGAGGTCTCAGGACTAGCTGAATCAAGGGGTATGGGGAGAAGGCAGGAATGGGGTACTGATTGTGGATGATCACAATTGAATGGCGGTGCTGGCTCGAAGGGCCGAATGGCCTACTCCTGCACCTATTGTCTATGTATTTATGTATCTAATGATGACAGCAACTTCAAAACTAACAATGAGCCGGAACGTTTCATGGGAAAACTATTTCTCCACTTGGTTGATGGTTCTGATACAAATGAGGGATTCGTGTTATTCAAAACCCTCATGATCTTGCGCATCTCAATAAGGTCATACCTCACAAGGTCATCAGAAGAGGGATTGACGAAGAACCATCCAGCTGGTTCTGATGGATTTCCTACTTCAGTCTGTTGCCAAAGACAGCAAACAATGATGTCAACTGTCATTTCCCTCCACCGATGCTGCCTGACCTGCTGAGTTTCTCCAGCTCCTTGTGTTTTGCTCAGCATTCCTGCGGTCGCCATGAGGGCAAACAATGTGTCAACTCCAGATACTTTAACAAAACTCTAGTCTGTGTTGTAATCATAGTCACGGAGTCATTGAGACGTACGCACAGGAGCAGGCCCTTTGGCCCAACATGTTCATACTGACCAAAGTGACATATTGGGATAGTCCCATTTGTCTGTAGTTGCCCCATATCCCTGTAAACTCTTCATATCCATATATCTGTCTAAATATATTTTAAATTTCATGATTGTATCTGCTTGTATAGCTTCCTCTAGAAGCTCATTTCAGATAGTCTAGTCTCTGAATGAAAATGTTGCCCCGGTGTCCCTCATAAAATACTCCCCTCCGAAGCCTGTGCCCCGGGAGAAAGACTGTGAGCGTTCACTTTTTACAAGCCCTCGTGATCTTGTACACCTCATTGTGATCATCCCTCTGCCTTGTACACTCGAAAGAAAAGAATTCCCAGCCAATCCAACCTCTCCCTATAAGTCAAGCCCGCAAGCCCAAGTAACATCTCAAGGACGTGCGGGTTTGTAGGTTAATTGGCCCTCTGTAAATTGGCTCTAGTGTGTAGGGAGTAGATGTGAAAGTGAATTAAGATAGAACTAGTGTGAACCGGTGATCGATGGTCAGCATGGACTCAGTGGGCCGAGGGGCCGGATACCATACTGTATCTCTATACTAAACAAAACATGGATAGGTGACGGTTTGGGTCGGGACTCTTCTTGAGTATCATGTTTGGAAGACTTAAGTTTGCTATCAAAGGAGCACTTACTATTGACTTATTTTCCATTTGATTTGTTGGCGTGTCATTTCAACCATTTGATATTCTCTTAATTCCTTCCCATGACGACTTCAACATCCAGATATGATTCTGGGTCCCTTCCAATCTCCCCTCCACAGACCTCAACTCAGATTGGTATCTCAACTAGACTTGGGGGTAAAGCAAATCTCCAGAGGCAGATCATTCCAAATGTTTCAACTCTCCTGACTCCAGTCTTCAAATGAGATTTATTGGTCTTATTACATTTATAACATTGTCTATAACGTTCTGCGTGCTTCAAATTTCAGACGGAAATTAAAGAACCCATTATAAATAGGTGTACACGCCACGTTATATATGATCTTTATGTATGAGTAATAATTTTTAAAAATATCATCCACACATTTTATGAAGTTTGGAACTTATTTTGTTAAGAGTTCTGATGAAAAGAGCACCTTCTCCATTAAAAAAGCACTTGGCAAACTTTTTTCCTGTGTTGCCAAACACTACGACTCAAAGATACAAATCATGTCAGACATATAATTGCAGTACAAAAGTGTAATTTGGATTTAAAGATGAATGTCTGTTTCATTGAACCGCCTCCTATCCCACAAAGACAGTGTGTCTTTAAAGTGCAATGTTTCAAGTGGATCTTAACCACTTAACTGCCGGGTTGACACAAACATTACGATTTTGATGCTACAGCTCTCATTAAGTGCACATTTTGATCAGAGCTGCTTCAAACATGTGCGTTGTGAAACAGACTGAGGTGTCACATGTAGACACAAAGAACTGCAGGTGCAGTAACCTTGGGTCAAACACAAAGTGCTGGAATAACTCAGTGGGTCAGGCAGTATATCTGGAGAGGTGGCGCAGTGGTAGAGTTTGACATAAAAAGCTGGAGTAACTGAGCGGGACAGGCAGAATCTTTCGGGTGGAGACTCTTCTTCAGCAGTAGAGTTTGCCTTACAGCGCCAGAGACCCAGTTCCAATCCTGACTATGGATGGTGTCTAGAATCTACAATGGAGCGGTTCAGGAGATCCTTCACCCCTGCAGCCATTAGATTTTATAATTCGGACCACATGGGATAGGCTGTAGAGGGATACATTTTTGAATTTTTTAATTTTTAATTGTTAATTATTGGTCTTTTTAAGTATTTATTGCTCTCAGGTATTGTCCATATTGTATTTTATGTATTTTCTGTCTGCGTTCGTTTTGAATTTGTGGGTTTGTTGGTTGGGGGCTTCTGGACATCTGAATTTCCCTGAGGGGATCAATAAAAGTATTTATTATTATTATTATTATGTCTGTACGGAGTTTATACGTTCTTCCTGTGACCGGGTGGGTTTACTTCGGGTGCTCCAGTTTTCTCCCACACTCAAAAGACCTACAAGTTTGCAGTAAAAATATGGGATAGGGTGTTACTTAAACTTGGTGCCACAAACTATTCTAGGCCATTTGGAAAAGTGGGCTGAAAGATGGCAGATGGAGTTTAATGCTGATAAGTGTGAAGTGCTACATCTTGGCAGGACAAATCAAAATAGGACGTACATGGTAAATGGTAGGGAATTGAGGAATGCTGTGGAACAGAGGGATCTAGGAATAACTGTGCATAGTTCCCTGAAGGTGGAATTGCATGTAGATAGGGTGGTAAAGAAAGCCTTTGGTGTGCTGGCCTTTATAAATCAGAGCATTGAATATAGGAGTAGGGAAGTAATGTTAAAATTGTACAAGGCATTGGTAAGACCAATTCTGGAGTATGGTGTACAATTTTGGTCGCCTAGTTATAGGAAGGATGTCAACAAAATAGAGAGAGTACAGAGGAGATTTACTAGAATGTTGCCAGGGTTCCAGCAACTATGTTACAGAGAAAGGTTGAACAAGTTAGGTCTTTATTCTTTGGAGCGCAGAAGATTAAGGGGGGACTTGATTGAGGTCTTTAAAATGATGAAAGTGATAGACAGAGTTGACGTGGATACGTTTTTCCCATTGAGGGTAGGGAAGATTCAAACAAGAGGGCATGACATGAGAATTAAGGGACAGAGGTTTCGGGGTAACGTGAGGGGGAACTTCTTTACTCAGAGGGTGGTGGCTGTGTGGAATCAGCTTCCAGCAGAAGTGGTGGAGGCAGGATCGATTTTAACATTTAAGAGTAAAGTGGATAGGTATATGGACGTGAAGGGAATGGAGGGGTATGGTCTGAGTGCAGGTAGATGGGACTAGGGGAAAACAAATGGTCGGCACGGACTGGAAGGGCCGAGAGGGCCTGTTTCCGTGCTGTAATTGTTATATGGTTATATGGTTATATGGTCAGTGAAATGGAGATTTCCTATTCTCCTCTCCCCGATATACCACAACCCATATCACACGCTGCAGCATCTTTTATCAATATTTACTTTGTGTTCTGCGATTTGTTGATCTGGGGCAGTATGTCTTGCCTTGTGGCATCACGAGACAATGCATGTAAGGGAGAACAAAGATCCAGAGTTGAAGAAGGGTCTCGATCTGAAACGTCATCCATTCACCTTCTCCAGGGACGCTGCCTGACCCGTTGAGTTAATCCACAAGTGACTTCAGACTTCAGATTTTGCTTTAAACTTTAGAGATACTGGGTGGAAATAGCATAGGCCTTTCAGTTCTCCGAGTCCGCGCCAACCAGCGTTCCCCATACACTCGCACTATCCTACACACTAGGGACAATTTACAATTTTTTCCAAAGCCAACTAACCTACAAACCTGTACATCTTTGAAGTGTGGGAGGAAACCGGACTACCATAGAAAACCCACACAGTTCACGGGAAGGACGTACAAACTCCATACAGACAGCACGCGTAGGATTGAACCCAGGTCTCTGGTGCTTTCAGGCAGCAACTCTACTGGTGCGCCACCTGCCGCTCTGTGCTTTCGCTCTCCTTGAGCTTTATTACTACTTTTCTCTCCTTACACCTCTGATGGTGAAGAAGGGTGTCATGTTCCTGCATATAGTCATAGTGTCGTAGAGTCATGGAGTGATACAGTGTGGAAACAGGCCCTTTGGCCCAACTTGGCCACACCGACCAACATGTGCCTGCTAAACTAGTCCTGCCTGCCAGCATTTGGTCCATATCCCTCCAAACCTGTCTATCCATGTACCTGTCTGTTTCTTAAATGTTGGGATAGTCCCAGCCTCAACTATCTCCTCTGGCAACTTGTTCCATACACCCACCACCCTTTGAGTGAAAAAATTGCCTCTCAGATATAGATTGCTCATTCATAGTTAGTCTTCAGACATTACACAAAGAGTTTCCATCAGACATTACACAAACGTGTTTGAATAGATTTAACCTAATTTGCCTTTTAGAAAATGGGGGAGTGTGTGTTGCTACCGATGTATGCTCCCACCCTGCTCGTATCAAGTAAACAAATGGAAAAATACAAGGCATACATTTAACATACCCCCAACTTATGAATCTGACTATATGTTTCTGGATCATTAGGTTAAAATGATCCCTTAAGACATATACAATGAGACTAGTCAGGTGATATGGTAGTATTGAGACCTGCAGACTGCAGATGATGGAATCTAGAACAAAAGCCAAACAGATAGAAACATAGAAAATAGGTGCAGGAGTAGGCCATTCGGCCCTTTGGGCCATCACCACCATTGGCTGATCATCCAAAATCAGTACCCTGTTCCGGCTTTTTCCCCATATCCCTTGATTCCCTTAACCCTAAGAGCTAAATCTAACTCTCTCTTGATGCTGCCTGTCCAGCATTTTGTGTCTGCTGGAAGAACTCAATGGGTCAATTTCCATCAGTGGGGCCCCTACCTGAAACATCATCTGAGAACGTAATATATAGGAGCAGAATTAGGCTATTCGGCCCATCATGTCTGCTGCCATTCAGTATTGGCAGATCTATCTGTCCCTCTCAACCCCATTTTTCTGCCTTCTTCCCAAAACCTGCCAACTAATATTACCCAATGACTTGGCCTCTGTGGCAATGAATTTCGTAGATTCACTGCCCTCTGGCTAAAGACATTCCTCCTCATCTTCTTTCTAAAGATACATCTTTTATTCTGAGTTCTTGCCCCCTTGTCCTAGACCCACTACTGGAAACATCCTCTCTACCCAAGCCTTTCATGATATGGTGGGTTTCAATGAGATCCCTCCGTCATCCTTCCAGCGAGTACAAGTCCAGAGACATCACACGTTCATCATACGTTAACCCATTCATTCTGATAAGCCTCCTCTGGACCCTCTCCAATGCCAGCACGCCCAGATATGAGGCCCAAAACTGTTCATAGAAACATAGAAACATTTAGGTGCAGGAGTAGGCCATTCAGCCCTTCGAGCCTGCACCGCCATTCAATATGATCATGGCTGATCATCCAACTCAGTATCCCGTACCTGCCTGATCCCCTTAGCCACAAGGGCCACATCCAACTCACTCTTAAATATAACCAATGAACTGGCCTCAACTACCCTCTGTGCCAGAGAGTTCCATCACCACTCTCTGTGTGAAGAGTCTTTCTCATCTCGGTCTTAAAGCCCCCTTATCCTTAAGCTGTGACCCCTTGTCCTGGACTTCCCCAACATCGGGAACAATGCATCTAGCCTGTCCAACCCCTCTACCCCTCTCAATCTCCTAAATTCCAGAGAGTATAACCCGAGTCTATCCAGTCTTTCTTCATTCCTGACATCCCAGGAATCAGTCTGGTGAACCTTCTCTGCACTCCCTCTATGGCAATAATGTCCTTCCTCAGATTTGGAGACCAAACCTGTACGCAATACTCCAGGTGTGTCTCACCAAGACCCTGTACAACTGAACCTCCCTGCAGCTATGAAAGCCCATTCGCTTTTTTCACTGTGCTGCACCTGCATGCCTACTTTCAATGACTGTTACCATGACACCCAGGTCTCGCTGCGTCACCAAAGTGGATTAAACATTTGCCCACTCACCCAGCCTATCCAAGTCACCTGCAGTCTCCTAGCATCCTCCTCACAGCGAACACTGCCCCCCGCTTAGTGTCATCCGCAACTTGGAGATATTGCCTTCAATTCCTCATCCAGTCATTAATATATATTGTAAATAGCTGGGGTCCCAGCACTGATGCGGTACCCCACTAGTTACTGCCTGCCATTGTGAAAAGGACCCGTTTACTCCTACTCTTTGCTTCCTGTTTGCCAGCCAGTTCTCTATCCACCTCAATACTGAACCCCTAATACCGTATGCTTTAAGTCGTCGAAAGCCTTCTGGAAGTCCAGTTCCACAAGATTCGTCAGACATGATTTACCCTTTTGTAAATCCATGCTGACTTTGTCCAATGATTTCACCACTTTCCAAATGTGCTGCTATCCCATCTTAATAACTGGCAGTTTCCCCACTACCGATGTTAGACTAACTGGTCTGTAATTCCCTTAAAAAGAGGGGTTACATTTGCTACCCGACAATCCTCAGGAACTACTTCAGATTATCACTAAATATCCTACTAAAGAATACTATCATAGTATTCCAAATGTGGCCTGACCAGCGCCTTTTAAAGTCTCATGATTATATCCTTAAAGATGCTGCCTGTCCCGCTGAGCTCCTCCAACACTTTGTTTTTTTTAATTGTGGTTAGTTTTGCTGGCAGCCACGAACTCTATCACCATGTCGAAGTGGTTTTGAATCGATTGTTTCTAAGAACAACTGGTTAACGTCCAGTACCACCATGTGTGTGACTTCTACAGGAAATAGATAGTATCGGAAATGTTCCAAGAGAGCTCGCGGCTGTAGCAGCTGGGTATTAACTTGCTGAACCTTGAGGAAACCTTCACGGTGCCAATTCCAAAGGGCAGCACAGCGGCACAGCTGGTAGAGCTGCTGCCTCACAGCACCCGAGACCCGAGTTCGATCCTGACCTTGTGAGTTTGCATGTTCTTCCTGTGACACGTGGGTTTTCTCTGGGTGCTCCAGTTCCCTCCCACATCCCAAAGACGTGTATGTTTGTAGGTAAATTGGCCCTCTGTAAATTGTTCCTAGTATGTAGGGAGTGGATGAGAAAGTGGGATAATGTAGACACTAGTGTGAACGGGTGATTGATGGTCAGTTGAAAGGGCCTGTTTCCTTGCCGTGTGTCTGAACTAAACATAATCTTTGCATTCTCTCCTGCGAAACAACAACGGAAAGTTAAACTAATGACACAACTGGGATCCTGTAAAGCTAATCTCTTCTTGTTAGCTTCATTACTTAAAATGAAAGGATTATATTGCAAAGTAGCTAGATTTCATGCACAATATATTTTGCGTGACTGCAAGCCCGTATAAATGCATATTTAAATCCCTGACATAAACTGCTGAGAAATCCAAATTAATATAGTTTCTAATTGTGTGACAAAGAATGAGTGCATTTTCTTTGCTGAAGTTGCTTAGAATGGGTCTAGCTTAGATCGTGGTCAGCATGGGCGAGTTGGGTGGAAGGGTCTGCTTCTGTGTTGTATAACTCCACGTGCCATTATCACGTATCTAAACCCAGGAAACCTGTCATAGATCGTGGGAACAGGCCCTTCGGCCCAACCTGCACACACTGACCAACATGCCCCATTTGCGCTCGTCCCATCTGCCTGCATTTTCCCCACCCCTCAAAACCTGAGGAATGTTGAACAAATACTGAGTTGGATGAGGGATACTGAGTTGGATGAACAGCCATGATCATATTGAATGGCGGTGCAGGATCAAAGGGCCGAATGGCCTACTCCTGCACCTAATTTCTATGTTTCTATGTTTGTAAATGTTAAGATTATTAAGCAAAACTGAAGCACACACGATTGAGGTTCACATGCTAGTTCGCCTTGCCCGTGTTTGGCCTATATCCCGCCAAACCTTTCCTATCCATGTACCTGTCCAAATATCTTCAAAATTTGGAGTACAAGGTTAAAATTTGTTAAACAAGCAATGTGTTCACAAAATATCTGGGAGCTTGAAAATTCTTGACACAAATCCAAATGTTATTAATTTTCCAAATGTATAAATGTTTTATACATATCTTGACAAGTCGGCTTCAATACAAAGTATTATTTTCTGGGTTTGACTCTGTATTGGGCTAACGTATGTTAATTAATTAGTAGCTGATGTTTCTGCATAAAGTCTTCAAAAAATATCAAATCGATTTCTGCCCGAAAGGTTTTTTCCCCTTCATGTTCCCCTCATTTAAAAGGATTAGTTCCTTGGTGAAGATTCCAATGCCTTTGTCTCCTACCTCTATGGTTTTATGTGAAGTACAGGCAGCTGGTTTAAATTTACTTCGGGTTTACTTCAGTCTTCTTTAGAGATACAACATGGAAACAGGCCCTTCGGCCCACTGAGTCTGCATTGACCAGCGATCACTCCGTACACTAACGCTATCCTACACACTTGGGACAAGTTCCAATTTTTACTGAAGCCATTTAACCTACAAACCTATACATCTTTGGAGTGTGAGAGTAAACCGGAGCATCCGGAGAAAACCCACAGGGAGAACGTACAAACTCTATTTGGACGGTAGACAAAAAAGCTGGAGAAACTCAGTAGGTGAGGCAGCATCTATGGATCTCGACCCAAAACGTCGCATATTCCTTCGCTCCATAGATGCTGCCTCACCCGCTGAGTTTCTCCAGCTTTTTTGTCTACCTTCGATTATTCTAGCATCTGCAGTTCTTTCTTAAAAAAGACTCCATATGGACAGCACCCGTGGTCTGGATTGAATCCAGGTCTCTGGGACTGTTTGGCTGCAGCTCCACTGCTATGCCTCTGTGCTGCCCATATGAGACTCTGTGTATAAAATCATGAGGGGAATAGATGGGGTGAATGCAAATGTTTTTCAGCAAGAGTAGGGGAATCAACAAATCAACAACCAGAGGAATTAGGTTAAGGTGAGAGGGGCAAGAATATAGGAACCTGAGGGGCAACGTTGTCAATCAAGAGGGTGGTGGGTGAATGGAACAGGCTGTCACAGGAGATAGTTGAGGCAGGTACTATAAAAGCATTTAAAAACAGGTTCAAAAAGACACAATGTGCTGGAGTAACTCAGCCGGTCAGATAGCATCACCAGATAACATGGATTGGTGACGTTTTGGGTCAGGACCCTTCTTCAGACATGCTGTCTGACCTACTGAGTTATTCCAGTTTATTGAGTGCATCTTTGGTTTAAACCAGCATCTGCAGTTCCTTCCTACATAAATAATTATATGTGCAGTCTAGTGTCCTTATCTTTTCTAAATACTGACGAAAGATGATTAAGCCCCAAGTGCGTAGAAACAAAATCAGTTGTTTCTTTTTTTAATGGGCTGGTGGGATATTGTAAACTTTTGAATTTGTTCCAGAAGCTGTCTTTTACTTGGGGTTACCAGTTTTAGGCCCAGTACTTTGAAGGATTGTGTAGTTTGCCACGGAGACCTTGGGAAAATGTAAATACTGACAAGGGATAAGCTATTGTTTTCATTCCAGCCTTTTGCTGTTTTTAAGTTATTTAAAAGGCATTCTACGCGTCGTTCTGTGGAGTGCTGCTCATATTTGGATATCGTTCAGCTCACAAAGTTGAAGTTTAACTCGTTCAAGATAATGGAAGCAGTTGGGCTTTGAGCAGTCCAAGTAGTAGATTTACTCTTTATCGCTGTTCAGGTTTTGGATTAGGTTTGTGTTTATCATTGTCACGTGCACCAAGGTCTTTAATTGATGAATCGTAGCCATGCACGTATTGCACAATCATAAGGCCATAGTCATAAATAATAGGAGCTGAATTAGACCATTCAGCCCATCGAGTCTACTCCGCCATTCAGTCATGTCTGATCCGGCTCTCTCTCCTAACCCCATTCTGCTGCTCTCCCCATAACCCCTGACAGAAAATGCTTTTCTTTCCAGCGGTGTGGGGAAAACGGGATGAGAAACGAGGAAACAAGGAACTGTAGATGCCGGTTTACAACAAAAGATACAAAGCTTCCGGAATCCAGAAAGCTTCCAGAAAGGTTGAACAAGTTAGGTCTTTATTCTTTGGAGCGCAGAAGGTTAAGGGGGGACTTGATTGAGGTCTTTAAAATGATGAAAGGGATAGACAGAGTTGACGTGGATAAGCTTTTCCCATTGAGGGTAGGGAAGATTCAAACAAGAGGGCATGACATGAGAATTAAGGGACAGAAGTTTTGGGGTAACGTGAGGGGGAACTTCTTTACTCAGAGGGTGGTGGCTGTGTGGAATGAGCTTCCAGCAGAAGTGGTGGAGGCAGGATCGATTTTAACATTTAAGACTAAAGTGGATAGGTATATGGACGTGAAGGGAATGGAGGGGTATGGTCTGAGTGCAGGTAGATGGGACTAGGGGAAAACAAATGGTCGGCACGGACTGGAAGGGCCGAGAGGGCCTATTTCTGTGCTGTAATTGTTATATGGTTATATGGTTAATCTCTGGGGAACTTGGATAGGGCATGTTTTGGGGGGCTTCAGACTGCTAAATCCAAATCTCTCCTCATTTCTTTATGATAAATAAGTATATTTACTTAACAATTGTGTTGTAATCCCATATAAGACATACTTTGACAGGTCCTTGCTATGTAGAAGGTAGAACATGGGGCAGAGACAGTCCCTTCAGCCCACATTATCTGTGCTGAACATAGTTAACGGTGTCAGGGGTTATGGGGAGAAGGCAGGAAAATGGGGTTGGGAGGGAAAGATAGATAAGCCATGATTGAAAGGCAGAGTAGATTTGATGGGCCGAATGACCTAATTCCGCTCCTAGAATTTGTGAACTTATAAACTTAAACTAATCTCCTCTGCCAACGTTTTTCCCCATCCCCCACTACAGTCAGTCTGAAGAAGGGTCTCGACCCGAAACGTCCCCTATCCATGTTCCCCAGAGATGCTGCCTGACCCGCTGAGTTACTCCAGCACTCGGTGATTAGACTTTAGCGATACAGCTCAGAAACAGGCCCTTCTTTTATGGGAGAGGAGGAGCAGACCGGGATGCGGCCTGTATTGTCCGGAGCCAGCACCCATTATCTGGAGCAATCATTGAATTGCTGGGCGATCGAGGAACCAGGACTCCTCCTGAGGGATCATCCATGTTGATGTTTATGTCAATAGCTTCTTATATGGGAAGGAATAGAGCCAGTTGTTGCAACCAAGTGCCGGGTCAGCGTGGCAGTAAGCAGCTGCCTTTGGAGGCATTTTACCCAGCGCATAAATCCCAATTATTAGAAAAATAAGCCTTAATGTCGAACAATTCAAGAGTTTAAACCATTTAAAGTTAAATTATGTCTCTCAGGCAGTTCCTTGTATTTATAAGGTTCTGTCATTTGTATTTATAAAACTATGAATTTAAATTTAGTACTATAGCTTTGTTTGAATTAGGTACAGATGTAGCCCTGAATTATGGACTGTAATTCATTTTGACTGGAACCAATAAATCACTTGGGTGATGCCTTTAATGCGAAGGACTTATACTTTATGTTTAGTTTTAATAGTTGTGATTCATTCAGCCACACAACTGTATTGTAAATGTAACAGTGTTACCCTATTTATCTTCAGCACAACATAATATTTAAAGATTAGCTATAAAAGTTGAAATACATGGATATTTACAAAGTAAAAATGTTAAATTGATTTGTAACCAGATTTGTCCTTCAAGTTGAAAATATTAACTGAAAAGCTCCACTATTTAAATGTTGGCGCTGTGTTTTCTTGGACTTTTTTTCCAATGTCTTTGCCTTTCCCACCACTGGCCCATCCCAACTCAGACCCCTGAAGTTATTCACAGACTGCTCGCGTAACTCAGCTGGTCAGGCAGCATCTCTGGCGAAAAGGAATAGGTGACATTTCGGGTCGAGACCCTTCTTGAGATTGAGTCGGGGGGAGAGGGAATCTAGAGGTATGAAAAGGTACAGAATAAATCAGAGCTGGCACCGATGGCCAAGGAGCCCACGATGGCCCATTGACCCCAAGAACAGTATAGACTGCCAGCATTAGGATACCCATCCCCTCAGGTGCCCGCTGGAAATTCGTGCTACAGCGGGTAGAGCTGCTGCCTCCAGCGCAAGCGACCCGGCTTCGATCCTCACCTCGGGTGCTGTCTGTGTGGGGTTTGCACGTTCTCACTGTGACAGTGTGGGTTCTCTCCGGATGCTCCACTTTCCTCCCACATGGCAAAAATGTGCAGGTTTGTAGAATAATTGGTCTCTATAAAATTGCCCTCAGTGTGTAGAGTCAAAGAGTCATATCCTTGCCAACCAATATACCCCATCTACACTAGTCCCATTTACCCGCGTTAGACCAATATCCCTCTAAACCTTTCCTGCCGTATACCTGTCCAAATGTCTTTTACATGTTGTTATGATACCTGCCTTATCTACCTCTGGCAACTCATTCCATATACCCACCACCCTCTGTGACAAAAGGTTGCCCCTCAGTTTCCTATTCAATCCCCTCTCAACTTAAAACTATGTCCTCTGGTTCTTGATTCCTTTACTATGGGTCTGTACAAGAGTTTGTTCGCTCTCCCAGTGACCACATCGGCTTTCTCTCAGTGCTCAGGTTTCTTCCCATAATCCAAAGACGTATAGGCTTGTAGGTTAATTGGTTTTGATAAAATTGTAAATTGTCCCCAGTGTGTATAATCGTGCTAGTGTACAGGGTGATCGCTGGACAGCACAGACTCGTTGGGCCAAAAGGCCTGTTTCCACGCTATATCTCTAAAGTCTAAAAGTCTAAAGGTACTATAACAACCTTTAAAAGATATGTGGACAGGTACATGTACATGGAAAGTGTGTATGCTAATGGACGTGTTGGGGCAAAGGGCCTCGTACTATCTGTAATCGGACTTTACTGGACTTTATCTCGCACTAAACGTTATCCCCTTTGTCCTCTATCTGTTCACGGTGGACAGCTCGATTGTAATCATGTATAATCTTTCTGCTGACTGGTTAGCACGCAACAAAAGGCTGTTCACTGTACCTCTGCACACGTGACAATAAACTAAACTACACTAATTAAATGTATTCTTAACCACATCATTCTGCGTAGTTGAATTCACCCTATAATTAGAAGAGTTTCACCTGCTAAGGGATGCAAAAGACTAACTGGCATGTCGGAAGTGTATCTAGCATGAGCTTTAGGTTCATTCAGGCCCTGCCATGTCACTGTGGATAACATCGTGCTCTGAATGTGCGGCAGGAATTAATTTTCATTACATCTCTCATGTAGTCAAATGTTCCAGGGTACTTCCACAAGAGTGTTGTCCCTGCCATTGGACCCTGAGGCACACACGGACTATTTGTTTGGTCAGCGAGGTAGGTTGTGAACTGTATCGTAAAGGAGGGAAGAGGGAGAAAGGTTTTGAGAGATCTTCGGAAGGATGGGCTCAGGACATAGCTCTGACTGAGGTCTGAGACCAGGGGATATTTATCTCCCCATTGGTTTGTTAATGTGTCGGAAGGAACTGCAGATGCTGGTTTAAACCAAAGATAGATGCAAAAGCTGGAGTAATTAAGGGACAGATGTTTCGGGGTAACGTGAGGGGGAACTTCTTTACTCAGAGGGTGGTGGCTGTGTGGAATGAGCTTCCAGCAGAAGTGGTGGAGGCAGGATCGATTTTAACATTTAAGAGTAAAGTGGATAGGTATATGGACGTGAAGGGAATGGAGGGGTATGGTCTGAGTGCAGGTAGATGGGACTAGGGGAAAACAAATGGTCGGCACGGACTGGAAGGGCCGAGAGGGCCTGTTTCCGTGCTGTAATTGTTATATGGTTATATGGTAATTCAGCAGGACAGGCAGTATCTGTGGAGAGAAGGAATAGGTGACGTTTCGGGTCGTCTGAAGAGTCTCTAACCAAAGGGTCTCAACCCCAACCTATTATTTTTCTCCAGAGGTGCTGTCTGACCCACTGAGTTACTCCAACTTTTTGTGTTATAATTGTTTTGGTAAACTTTGGAAGGACATTGTGTATGATCACAAATACATTCAACAGTTAGTACCTTTTTCTCAGGATGGAAATGTCATAGACTAGAGGGCATAGCTTTAGGGTAAAGGAGGGATATGGATATGGAAGAGTGGAGATATTGCATTGGAAGATAGGAGCTCTTGGTCTGGGACCAATACACAAAGGGTGGCTACACCGGGGGCCATCTCGCAATTGTCACGGCATTAAATCATAAAATGGTGAAACTGTTCAGCAGGTTAGGCAGCATCTGTGGAGAAAGGGAGCAAGGGAATGTGGGAGAGATGGAAAGGTTGGGAGAGAGAGAGAGGGATCTAACGGTTCAATTTGTCTGAAGAAGGGTCTCTACTCGAAACGTCACCCATTCCTTCTCTCCAGAGATGCTGCCTGTCCCGATGAGTTACTCCAGCTTTTTATGTCTATCTTCGGTTTAAACCAGCATCTGCAGTTCCTTCCTACTCAGTTCAAATTGTCAACCTTTCATCAGCATGGGCAAATAGTTCTCAATGGATGCATTCAAGTTGCCCACTTACTCATCACTTACAGATTCACCACAGTCTTGGTTGCACAAGCTAAAGGTGTTTAGGATTTTGGACTTGGAATTCAGCTGTGATAATCTGTTTCAGGAGATAGTCATAGAGTTGCTACGCACGGAAATAGGTCCTTCGCCCCAACTCGTCCCTGCAGATCAAGATGCATGATCGAAGTTGGTTCCATTCGCCCGTGTTTGGCCCATATCTTTCCTATCCTAAACCTTTCCTATCTGCGTACCTGCCTTTTGTTATTGTTCCTGTCTCAACTACCCCCTCTGGGAGCTTTTCCCATAGACCCACCACATTCTGTGTGGAAAACGTTGCCGTTCAGGTTGCTATTAAATCTTTCCCCTCTTGCCTTAAGCCTATGCTCCCCTGCCCCCTCTCTTCCCCGTGCCCCACTTGGGCTCACACCCATTTCTCCGCTTCCTTTACCCCAACCATCCAAATTCCTTCCTCTGGCTTCACAAGTCGTGCTTCTTCTATCCTTATCTCACACCTTTTGTCTTTTCAATTCTGGCCTTTGTACAACCATCTGTCTATCAAGCCCCTTCTCCCCCACATGTATCCACCTATCACTCACCAGGCCTCCTCCCTGCCCCTCTCCTCTTCCAAAGTTCGCTCCCACTACCACAATCAGTCTGAAGAAGAGTCCCGACACAAAAGGTCGCCTATCCATGTTTTCAGATGCTGCCTGATCCGCTGAATAACTCCAGCACTTTGTGTCTACATTTTTATCTTCTACAGTCACCTAGAGTCTTAATATATAAAATTATCTTTCAAGATAGTTTTTATGCAATGGCTCTTTATGGAAAACATAGTCAGAGTTATATTTAAAATCACAACATAACTCAGAATATCACAGACACAGTATTTGCTGTATAATACTTCATGTTAGTGAATAATGATGTGTTAAAGTGACCTGTTTCAATGCACAATTGACAAATTGCCATTTCCAGAGGATAACAATAGTACCATTAATCCACAAAGGGCATTGTATTCATGCCAGCAACTCAATGGGTACGACGGAAATAACCCTTATTAAAATGTACTTACGAAGCAAATTCCCACTGAATGGAACTAGGGCTTGGATTGAAGAACAATAATACTTTCAGACAGACCTATGCAGTGAAAACAAAACCCATGCTAAGCAGACACTTCCTGTTGTGCAAAGTGCTGGAGGAACTCAGCGGGTCAGGCAGCATCTCTGGAGAACATGGATAGCTGATGTTTCGGGTCGGGACACTTCATCAGACCCAAAGAGAAGTGGATAGAAATAAGGAACTGCAGATGCTGGTCTACATAAAAGGGCACAAAGTGCTGGTATAACTCAGCGGCTCAGGCAGTATCGTAGGACGTATCGTCTGAAGCAGGGTGGTGGGTGTATGGAACAAGCTGCCAGAAGAAGTAGTTAAGGTAGGTATTACAAAAACATTTAAAAGGCATTAGGACATGTAGATGGTTACGAAATGGTTAGAGAAATTAGGACCAAACGCAGGCAGGCGGGACTAGTGTAGATTGGGTGCCTTGGGTGACATGGGCAGATGGATCAAATGGCCTGTGTTCATGCTGTATGACTCAATCACTATGACTTTATCTAGAGGGCATAGCTTTGTTGAAAGGGGCAAAGTTTAAAAGAGATGTCATAAGGTCATAAGGGATAGGAGTAGAATTAGGCCATTTAACCTATCAAGTCTACTCCCCCATTCAATCATGGCTGATACAGTATCTCTCCCTCCTAACCCCATTCTGCCTTCTCCCCATAACCTCTGACCAAGAATCTATCAATCTCTGCCTTAGAATTCCACAGATTTGCCACCCTCTGACTAAAGAATGTGTGGGACAAGTTTTTAACACAGAGGGTGGTGAGTGTCTGGAACACACTGCCATGGATGATGGGGGAGGCAGATACGAGAGTGGTGTTCACGAGGGCTTTGGATGGGACATGGATATGCGGGGAATGTAGGGGTATGGGATATGTGCAGGCAGATGAATTGGTCTTGGAATCATGCACAGGCATTGTGGGGCGAAGGCTCTGGTCCAGTGCTGTGTTGTTCTATGGTCTATGGTCGATAATACAAACTTTGTGCTCTGTTCAATGTAGGACAGAAGTGGGCATTAAAAATCTCGCTTGCAGGCACATTCTTTAAATTGGGGCTGGCAGGAGGGTGAACCAGAAAATGGGCCCAGGTGTAAATACGGAAAATTAATGCAACCCTTCTGGTGTCTGCCAACACCACTTGTTACAGAGGAGCAGATGAAAAGAAACCTTACATCAGTCCAGATTTCAATTATTAAAACAAACAAATGGTCACCTCTTAAACTGTTACGCTGGGGCCTTTACAGCAGTAACTTGACTTACAAAAGGAATTCTCTGGTTTGGGACAGTTGCTTTCACAATTTCTGTCTTTCTGTAACCATCGAGTTCCAAGTTGGATGAGTGGTTGGCATGTATGACACTGATTCATCATCATGCTTCTCTAATCCATCGTCAAAACATCAAGTCGTGCAGGAACTCAGCGGGTCAGGCAGCACCTGTGGAGGGAATGGACGGACGACGTTTCCAGACCTGGAACATGGATGATCAGCCATGATCACAGTGAATGGCGGTACTGGCTCGAAGGGCCGAACGGCCTACTCCTGCACCTATTGTCTATTGTCTGTTGTCTATTCCCTTCCTAGATATTGTGTGTGGGAAGAATCTGCAGAAGTTGACGTGGATAAGCTTTTCCCATTGAGGGTAAGGAAGATTCAAACAAGAGGGCATGACATGAGAATTAAGGGACAGAAGTTTCGGGGTAACGTGAGCGGGAACTTCTTTACTCAGAGGGTGGTGGCTGTGTGGAATGAGCTTCCAGCAGAAGTGGTGGAGGCAGGATCGATTTTAACATTTAAACGTAAAGTGGATAGGTATATGGACGTGAAGGGAATGGAGGGGTATGGTCTGAGTGCAGGTAGATGGGACTAGGGGAAAACAAATGGTCGGCACGGACTGGAAGGGCCGAGAGGGCCTGTTTCCGTGCTGTAATTGTTATATGGTTATATGGTTATATGCTGGTTTAAACCGAAGATAGACACAAAAAGCTAGAGTAACTCAGCAGGACAGGCAGCATCTGTGGAGAGAAGGAATGGGTGACGTTTTGGGTCGGGGTCCGGTCTGAAGAAAGGTTTTGACCCGAAACGTCACCCATTCATTCTCTCTACAGATGCTGCCTGTCCCACTGAGTTGCTCCAGCATTTTGTGTCTATCTTCCCTTCATCGATCCTGCCTGACCCACTGAGTTTAAAAATGAACCATTTATTGAAAATCTGGGCTTTAATAGAAATCCTTGGCACCTATTCCTTTTCTCCAGGGATGCTGCCTGACCCTCGGACTATCTTTGATCGGACATTACTGGCTTTATCTTGCACTAAACGTTATTCCCTAATCCTCCATCTGAAAACACTCTCAATGGCTGGATTGTAATTATCTATTTTCTTTCCGCTGAATGGATAGCACGCAAAGAAAGCTTTTCACGTGACGATAAACGGCACTGAACTGAACTGAGTTACTCCAGCATTGTGTCTATCTTGCCTGTCATTGACCTCCATCATGGTCTAGGTGCAAGGCACAGCACTCATAGAGTCATAGACCCTATGGGGACCTTCAATGCTGTCTATGCAGACCCGAAACAGCATCTGTCCATTCTCCCCACAGATACTGCCTGACACACTGAGTTCTTCCAGCACTTAGGGTTTTGTTGGAGATTCCAGCATCTGCAGTTCCTTGTGTTGCTGTATCCCATGGTCTTGTTCACAATTTACAATTTCATCCAAGGCAAGAACAGGTGTAAGAAGCTGTTTTTTCTACGTTGACAGAAACATCAGGCTTTGAAATTCCTTTAAACTCAGAGGTGTTGCAACGAGGAGAAAGTGACAACAAACTGGTTACAGATTGCAGACTGACAGAGTGTATTGAGTTGTCCAGCATGAAAGGCTCAATAGAAAATGTACACTGGAGACAAATAATGCTCTGAGCTGTGATAAGAGGGTGTTCCAACCAGAATGATTTGATGATGAACCTACTCATTACACCATCAGAACATGCAGATTGTTATATGAACAGCTACTATTATCATTGGGGCAACTCAGCAAGTCAGGCAGCATCTCAGGAGAACATGGATAGGTGACGTTTCAAGTCGGGGCCTTCTGAAAGATCCTCAAAGAGTTATAGAGAGCCACAGAGTGATACAGTGTGGAAACAGGCCCTTCGACCCAACTTGCCCACACCGACCAACAATGTCCCAGCTACACGAATCCCACCTCACACGTTTGGTCCATATCCTTCCAAACCTGTCCTATCCATGTACCTGTCTAACTGTTTCTTAAAGGTTGGGATCATCTCAGCCTCAACTACCTCCTTTTGGCCACTTGTTCCATACACCCACCACCCTTTGTGTGAAAAAGTTACCCCTCAGATTCCTATTAAATATTTTCCCCTTCACCTTAAACCTCCTACTCTGCAAAAGAGACTCTGTGCATTTACCCAATCTATTCATCACATGATTTTATACACCTTTATAAGATCACCCCTCATCCTGCTGTGCTCCAAGGAATAGAGTCCCAGCCTACTCAACCTCTCCCTATAGCTCACACCCTCTAACCCTAGCAACATCCTCGTCCTGGCCCGAAACATCACCTATTCTTGTTCTCCTGAGATGCTGCCTGGCCTGCTGAACTAATCTAGCACTTTGTGTCTTATTTTGTGAACCCAGTATCAGTGTAAATAGCTCGTTCTAAGCTTCCCCCAGTCTAGTTTCAGTCAAAAATCACTGAGTCAAGCTCTTGTGCATCTAAACTTTATTTTGACAAAACGCAATTACAGTTCCCACTACTGTACCTAACCACTGCGGGTTCGATCCTCGTATCTGCCTGATCAAGCCCTCTTGGCCTCGCTCAAACAGAGACACTCCAGAAGGTCAAGCAGTCCTAAGCGCTCTCCCAAAAGATCGACACAGGACCCCGTGGTCATGGACTTTTATAGGTCCCCGAACATCGACGGGCCGAACCACATGCGGGTGGTCTCTTTACAGTCCAATAACAAATATCGATTAACCCCATACATGACAGACATTTCCATAACCCAATAATACAGTGGCTAATACATTGTATTCAAACAGTGTTTCTCAGAGGAAACGAACATCGCAACATGTGCCCTGATATGCAAGAAAACCAGACAAGGCTCAATACTTAATCCAATCAACATCCAGCAAAGTAAAGCTTTGCAGCATTATTTACAAAGTGTATGCCTGGTTTGCAATGAACCAATCCATTCTAGGTATTTTGCACCTAATTGCCAGGGTCTGCAGATGTTCCCATCTCTTCCTGCAGCTCTGATCTAGGCTCTAGACAAACCAGCACCATTCTGCAGCTTGTCCATTTCTACAGAAAGCACTTTTAAATTGACCAACTGGTCTAGCAGCCCAGAAGCCTTTACTCAATTTTAGTGTCCTAGCCTCTCCAATTTGGCCAGGATTACCATTCCTTCTTTTTATCATATATGATAAACAATCATTTATGATAACCAAGTTGCAGATAATCAGATAACCAGATATACATATGTGTGTCTATTACATTCTCCATCTATCAACAACACAAGATGATGATGTTTCTTCCCAGAATCTTGTCAAGCTTCCCGGGTTTTCGTGGGCGTAGCTTCACAATTTCTGTTGATGAGACTTCACCTCCCGAGTTTTTGTGGGCGCGAATTCCCTACATCAGTCTAGTTGCCTATTCTTCCATCCCTTTCCATAGTCGAACCTATAACCTATAATTCCTAAAAAACTTGGGACAAAGCAAGTTACCACTCATGTACAAAGTTTTCCCATAGTCACTGTAATTCTGCAATACTATCCCTTTTTCATTTCACTATTCTGCTCTATTATATTCTGCTCTATCACTGTATTCCTATAACTATTCTGTTCTATAATATACTCTTTACTATCTTAGGATCAACACTAATCAGCCCTCTCCATATTCACATGGTTATAATATGTATATCTGATGATAGAAACATAGAAAATAGGTGCAGGAGGAGGCCATTCGGCCCTTCGAGCCAGCACCGCCATTCATTGTGATCATGGCTGATCGTCCGCTATCAATAACCCGTGCCTGCCTTCTCCCCATATCCCTTGACTCCACTAGCCCCTAGAGCTCTATCCAACTCTCTCTTAAATTCATCCAGTGATTTGGCCTCCACTGCCCTCTGTGGCAGGGAATTTCATAAGTTCACAACTCTCTGGGTAAAAAAGTTTTTTCTCAGCTCTGCCTTAAATGACCTCCCCTTTATTCTAAGACTGTGGCTCCTGGTTCTGGATTCACCCAACATTGGGAACATTTTTCCTGCATCTAGCTTGTCCAGTCCTTTTATAATTGTATATGTTTCTCATATGATGGTTTCTCATATAAATTTCATCTGGGTTCAGTCCAGATTTCCCTACAGGCGTGACTCTTATTTAAAGCAAACCATGATAAATGTTCCAATTTAACCAAATTCTGTCTCAGCATTCAATTTACTATTTCAAATTTCAGTGTCCATCTCATCCTTCTCATTCCACAGCATTGCGCTTGACAAAACAAATCCATTCCAATTCCTGTGGAATCCCCAGTTGTTCAAATTTAAACAATCAATTTCCATATGTTGTCAATTCTATCATAAATCCAATTAAGAATGCCAATTCTAGGGACAATTTCTTTCCACCTTGGTAATAGAAGCCGCTTTACCATCAAGGGTTAAACAATTTAGATCCACCGGTCAAATACATCGACCCTGATATCTCAACACCCATTCAAGTTTCTCCTTCTAATTCAATAGACTTCTCCTCCAGTACTTCTTCCTTCGTATGTTGGCTCGGCTCTCAGTCCATAGGGGTTCTCTCCTATACTAGTTTCCTAACCACTGAGTAATTTCTACTCTGGTCGCTTAAATGGAAGTCCTGCTGTTTACAGTTCCTCTTCTGCCCATTTCCAATTCCAACTCTCATGTTCTCTGAATAATTTCCATGTTACCAGATCTTCCCAAGTTCCATCCTTCCTGATGTTCTCTGAATAATCCTTTGGCTGCCTGTTGGAGGATGAGACAATAACATTATATCAATTAATAATCAAACTCCAAATATCCCTAAGCCAAATCTCACAAGTCAATTCCAAATCTCAAAATTTTAAAGTCCCTCCAATTCATTGCCATACAATTTAGAGACCGAATTCAAAATTTTATAAATTTGTATCTAATAATCAAAAAATAGACGCAAAGTAAGTGTTTTACCCCAAACCACAGAGGAATGTTTTTTATTCAAATTTATTTCTTCAAAGTGGAGCTTACTCAAATAGTCATCATAGGTTGTCGGTGTTTTTTCTAGGAAAGATTAGATAGTGATACTTTCCTTCCTTCACTGGTGTCAAAAGCTAGATGATGTTAAAGTTGGGCACTAGGGTAGGATCTCTTCTTCTTCTCTGATGTCAGTTTCAAGATAGTAGGGATACTGAGGAACAGCTTTCTCTATTGGTTGGCCTTCCCAGATCTGTCTTAAAGGACAGGACAGTATCATTTCCTCCTGCTTGTTGGTTCCTGTTTCTGGGGAGCTACATTACATGAGCTGTCTTCTGCCCATTCTCAAGGGGTCTGTATATTCTTTACCTCACTCCCCAGATAGTATATTGTTGATTATACTGTTCTGCAGGCACAAACTTAGTAACAAGTTAGTATATTAGCTCCTTTCCCCACTCCTAAACCTCCTGCACAATAAGTTTGTTCTTCTCTCCCTAGTGCCATTTCAGTTCTCCTCAGTTCCCATTCCTTCTCTCACCAGCTACTATGTTTCCCTTTACGTAGTCCTTTCTTCACTGAGGGTTCTCGATAATTAGATTCTTTGTGTCTCCTCCTAGGATTTGGAAGGGGGTGATGATCTTTCTGTTTTTTTTGTTAATTTTGGGGCCATGTGAGGACCCCTTCAGATTTCATAGATGGTATTAACTGGCAGGTTAGGGCTAACGGAAGAGGTTCGATTGCCAAAATGTCCCTGCCCCCTGACCTCCTGGCCAGTGTCCTTGTCCTCTACCCTCGGGGTCCCAAGTGTCCCGGTAACCTCTCGGGATCCACTGGTTTCTGAAACCCCGTGGCCCTCTACTTTGCCCCCTTCCTTCTCGGTACTCCCTCACAGGACACGATCGACACCGATGTCCTAGTTCCCTACAGTTGTAGCACTGATCAGGTCTGACAGCTCTATACCCTCTCCAACCAAACCGAGGAAAAGTCGGCTCTCGTAATGCCAGGTCTATCCAAGCTTTGATATCCTTCTCCTCCTTATCTCCCTCCATAGTTATTTCCCATTTCTGAATTCTTAATACAGGTCTCTGAGCTGCCGTTGGACCAGGCTGCATTAGAGTGTGAATGTCTGTGTCCGGGGGCCATTTACAACTACTGCGGGACCTAATACCAAAGGTGGACCAGGCAGCTTTCTACAAACTAACTGCCGATGGAGAATGCGTTCTATAACCCCATCGTCGGGAAATTGCTCCGACATAATAATCTTATCAATGTCAGGTTCAATCCCTACGTATGCTTCTGCTGTCTCACCCTCAGAAAAGCTACATGTTCTGTCTCTGTACTTCAGGAAGGAGTCCTTCACTTTCCCACTACTGGATTTTCTAATTAATTTTGGTACCCACTTCAGCAGAACCTTCCTTCTAGCCCCTTGATCTCCTGTGCCATCCCCCACTGGTGGAGCAATCATAGAAGGTCGCTTCACGATTTCTCCACTTTAGATTTGAATTTAGTGGGAGGAGTTGAAGATGCCGCTAACTCCTCCCGAGTGTCTTGCTCGCAAGCTGCGCATGGTGTCTCCGAACTGGGAACATGAGAGTGCTGTGAGGAATGCTGTGAATCCATTCCGAGAGATTCTACCCACCCTGGCATATTGTGAGCCTCTCTCCCTTCGAGGTCCAGATACTGCTGCACTCTTACCAAATTTAATAAGTTTAATTTTAGTCGGCTCCTCCCTTTTAAGAGCCATCCCAATAGTTTCCCTATTAGAAGATGGTATTCTCTCCTGCTCCTGCTGTTGGCTTCCACTATCTTCCTTTCCCTGTTCCGGAATGTCTCGAGAAGAACCAGTTCTCTCGTTGTCCCCTATAATCCCTAATTTTCACGTTGCCATTCTTAGAGTAGACAGCAGAACAATCTCTTTATATATTTTCCTTCTAGTGAAGAACATTCTCCATATTCCAATTAGCCCATTCCATTCTTCACTATTTCCATATCATTTAACAATTATTTCTACGTAGTTTATTCCTATTACAGATTTTAGTCCACCCAGCGGCCAAAGTTTGCTTCTCAAAACTCCATTTAATTCTCCAGATAATCCTCTTAATCTGTCTGCTTTATGTGGAAGCTTCTCGCAAATTATTCTTATCGGGCTTCCTGGTCTATTTGATCGGTCCTTCTCTGAGACATTCCCCATTTTTCTGCACAATCGTCACAATACAAAATAAAATTCCAGACACTCACACCTATTCAAACTCATTCCTTCCTTTCAGACTCCAAAGTCAATGGAGTCGCTCCCACGCAATGGCCAATTGTCGCTCAGATTTACACCCATTCACACAATTGTTCCCTTCCAACCGTTACTCAATCACCCACTCAATCGCTCCTATTCAATTATTCTAATCAATCGCTCGTATTCAATCGCTCTCCCAACTTTCTTATCAGTTAGATCACAATCACTTCATTCAACTCTAAACTTTCAATCAAAGGATCTCTGGTTTCTCAACCCAAGACTCCAACTCTTAATTACAGTCCCTTCCAAGCAGTAATCTCTCCCACTCAATCCACTTTAAATTCACACAGACAAACAAATCCAAACCACGCCAATGAAACTATAATCAGAAAAGAAAGTATTCTCCCGATTACAAGTAACCCCAGACACACCACAATATAAACTACAAGCATCCAATAAATCGCACTCCACTAAACCTTCTTCGTGGCGCAATCGATCAGCGGAACGACTCCTCTCCCGACACAGTGATCGAAAGAGTACAAACCCTGATCGAACCACCACAAATCCAATTCTCACAATACTACAATCTAAACAATTACAAATATTTAATTCAAACAGACTTTTACTTCAATTATCTAAATCCTTAAAAATCTTTTAACACTCACACAAGCAGCAATACAAATAGCGGTCTGCGAACTTAACACACTAAATCTTAACTTTCTAAATCTTAATACACTCTAAATCTATTTACATACACAAAATATTCACACAATTCGGATCCGATAACAATACAAAAAAGACGATACTAAATTTTTACAAATTACAAAAATGATTTAACGCACTAGCGCACAGTTTACAAACACTCAATCTCAATGCTGCGTCACGCTGTTATCAATCAGTGAACCTCTCACTCCGATACCGAAGATTTTCTCCTTCCTAGGTTAATCTTTGCTGAGGGGTACTACTTTTTAAATGACTACTTTTCCTCCTCAATATTACTATCCTCACGCTAAGACAGGACTTCTATAGTGGACCTCTATCCCTCCTCTTTAAGTTCTACAGAATTAGGGGTACCTTTCGCATCCGGGTACTTTTCACCAAGTAAACCAGGTTCCCGTCTCTCAGTTCCTCTTCGCTGTCAGGTACAAATCAACAATCGATCGGAGGGTTACTATTCACTGTTGATCAGCCGCTATTCGGAATCGATCACGAACATGCACAAACTCCGAAGTTCTATCTACACAGAATTCGAATTCTATCATAAGGGCACAACTTCAATGTCAAATTCTGTATTTGGAAATTTGATTTTGCAAATCTAGACTTGTTCTCGGATTCCTAGTTTTGGTGCGTAGCTCTCTATGTACGTGGGCTCTCGAATTCAAACTAAATTGCCCAAAGAAATCACGAATGGACTAGAGTATTCCCAGCCAATCTATACTCTAGCCACCGAGCCCAGTGACTTTATGAGATTCCTCATCCATTACTCCAGGGAGGGACAGATATCTTCACGCAGACACCCTCTCTGCTGGGCACCGGCGGTTTCAGCGCCTAGCCTCTTTGCACTGGCAGTCGATGCCGATTTTCAGAATGCACCTTTCCAATAGCGTTCCTGGCAAAGATAGATCAATACGTAGATAAGATCTGTGTTTCACTGCTCCACCAATTGGATACCAAATCTGGACAGTGGGCCACCCCTCGCCCAATAAAGTGCATCAGGCTCTCGTTAAGCAGCTGCAGTCTGCCAACTACGACTAAGTTTTGGGTCACTCCACGCCCTGTTTTATGGGCCTCCAACCCAAAGGAATGCTAACCACCCCCCCCCCCCCCCCCGTGCTTGCTAAATTCTGTTCTAATGGTCTCGATTGGACCCTTTCCCAAGCCCGCGAATAATCGATCGCCTCCGACTAGCGAAGTGCCGAAACCCAATACGAAAACTGCGCAGTGGGCCCGATTTCTGCACTCGCGATCGAAACAGCTCAGCACCCTTGATCGCAAACTTATGTTTGGGGGTCTGTTGAGATCCCGGAAGTGCCCCCAATGTAAATAGCTCATTCTAAGCTTCCCCCCAGTCTAGTTTCAGTCAAAAATCACTGTCAAGCACTTGCACATCTAAACTTTATTTGGACAAAACACAATTACAGTTCCCACTACTGTCCAAAACCACCGCGGGTTAGATCCTCTTATCTGCCTGATCAAGCCCTCTTGGCCTCGCTCAAACAGAGACACTCCAGAAGGTCATGCAGTAAGCGCTCTCCCAGAAGATCAACACAGGACCTCGTGGTAGCGGGCTTTTATAGGTCGCTGGACCTTGAGGGGCCGAACCATATAGGGTGGTCTCTTTGCAGTCCAATAACAAATATCGATTAACCCCATACATGACAGACATTTCCCTAACCCAATAATACAGTGGCTAATACATTGTATTCAAACAGTGTTTCTCAGAGGAAACGAACATCGCAACATGTGCCCTGATATGCAAGAAAACCAGACAAGGCTCAATACTTAATCCAATCAACATCCAGCAAAGTAAAGCTTTGCAACATTATTTACAATGTCTGTGTCTGGTTTGCATTCATCTAATCCATTCTATGCATTTTGCACCTAATTGTCAGGGTCTGCAGATGTTCCAATCTCTTCCTGCAGCTCCGATCTAGGCTCTAGACAAACTGGCACCATTCTGCAGCTTGTCCCATTTCTACAGAAAACACTTTTAAATTGACCAAATGGCCTTGCAGCCCAAAAGCCTTTACTCAATTTTAGTGTCCTAGCCTCTCCAATTTGGCTAGGATTAACATTAGCAGTTCCTTGTTTTGACATTATAATTACATTAATACATGGTGTTAAATCATAGGTTGGTGTTGCATTACAGTGCTGGCGACTTTAGGCATTTATTTCTTACATCTTAACTTATTACCCAACTTAACATCTTAACATTCCAACAACTATCAGGCACTTGAATACTGCCAGAGGAAGTAGTTCAGAAAGGTATACAAAAAACATTTAAAAGATGTATGGACAGAAACATGATAGGAAAGGTTTCGAGGGACATCGGCAGTTGTATAGGGCTGTGGTGAGACCACATCTGGAATATTGTATACAATTTTGGTCTCCTAATTTGTGGAAGGACATCCTTGTGATTGAGGCAGTGCAACGTAGGTTCATGAGATTGGTCCCTGGGATGGCGGGACTGTCATATGAGGAAAGATTGAAAAGACTAGGCTTCTATTCACTGGAGTTTAGAAGGATGGGGGGGGGGGATCTTATAGAAACATGTAAAATTATAAAAGGACTGGACAAGGTAGATGCAGGAAAAATGTTCCCAATGTTGGGCGAGTCCAGAACCAGGAGCCACAGTCTTAGAATAAAGGGGAGGTCATTTAAGACTGAGATGAGAAAAAACTTTTTTACCCAGAGAGTTGTGAATTTATGGAATTCGCTGCCACAGAGGGCAGTGGAGGCCAAATGACTGGATGGATTTAAGAGAGAGTTGGATAGAGCTCTAGGGGCTAGTGGAGTCAAGGGATATGGGGAGAAGGCAGGCACGAGTTATTGATAGCGGACGATCAGCCATGATCACAATGGCCTCCTCCTGCACCTATTTTCTATGTTTCTATGTTTCTAAATGTAGGCAAATGGAACCAGCTTAGATGGGATATCTTGGTCAGCATGGAAGAAGTGGGCTGAAGAGCCTGTTTCTATGCTGTGACTATGAGTGCAGCACAGTGGCTCACCCACTCCGAGTTGCTGACTTACAGCACCAGATCCTGACCTCAGGTGCTGTCTCTACAGAGTTTGTACGTTCTCCCTGTGACCGCGTGGGTTTTCTCCAGATGCTCTGGTTTCCTCCCACATCCTAATGAAGGGGTGGGTTTGTAGGTTAATTGGCTTCTATAAATTCCCCCCTAGTGTGTAGGGTGCAAAGGCAGGATAATATTGAACTGGTGAATGGGTGGTCATTGGTCGGCGGGGACTTGGTGGGCCGAAGGGCCTGTTTCCGTGCTGTATCTCTAAACTAAACTACCCGATTGCAAATCCACCCCTGCATAATATCTAACGAAGAATAGTACCAAGTGACGATAAATGGGTGAGGTTTGCTGAAAGGCCGACTGGTAAACATTACTGGCCTTAAACAAGAACGACAAACTTGAAACATAATTTGATCCACGGGCACCTATTAAGGTCTGACCACATTTTGAAACACTTCCTGATGACTAGTCGGCTGTAATTGTGAATAATTGGGAATGGATGTCGGAGCAGACTTCTGACCACTGTGTTACTGTCTAGGTTCTGTATCTTTCAATCTTGTCTCCTCTTTAACCGGCTAATGAGAGATCAGGTTGTCGAGCCAGGAATAAATTGATGGCCACAGTTCCAAGGAGGACCCGCGAGTTCCATCTGTGATTGTTGTCCTGGGCCAGAGCACATTTACAGATCACATTGCAAATTGGTGCTCGTGCATAATGCTCTGTGTCGCTGCAAGGTAAAGACTGGCGTATAACAACCTCAGGCACAAGGGACTGCAGGTGTGGGAATCAATGGCAAAACACAAAGTGCTGGAGGAACTCAGCGGGCCAGGCAGCATCTGTGGAGGTGGTGTTTTGTGTTGAGCTTGAGTTTAGTTTATTGTCACGTGCACCGAGGTACAGTGAAAAGATTTTGTTGTGTGCTAACCAGTCAACGGAAAGACAATACAGGGTTACAATAGAGCCGTCCAGTGTACAGGTACAGGACAAAGGGAATAGCGTGAAGAACAATTAGTGTAAGATAAAGTCCAGTAAAGTCTGATCAAAGTTAGTTGGAGGGCAGTGGGGGCTAAATCACTGGATGGATTTAAGAGAGAGTTAGATAGAGATCTAGGGGCTGGTGGAATCAAGGGATATGGGGAGAAGGCAGGCACGGGTTATTGATAGCGGACGATCAGCCATGATCACAATGAATGGCGGTGCTGGCTCGAAGGGCTGAATGGCCTCCTGCACCTATTTTCTATGTTTCTATGCTTCTATGTCTCCAATGAGGTGGATAGTAGCTCAGAACTGCTCTCTAGTTATTGGTAGGATGGTTCAGTTGCCTGATAACAGCTGGGAAGAAACTGTAGCTGAATCTGGAGGTGTGCATTTTCACACTTCTGTGCCTTTTGCCTGATGGGAGAGGGAAGAAGAGGGAGTGGCCAGGGTGCAACTCCCTGATTATGCTGCTGGCCTTGCCGAGGTAGTGTGAAGTGTAAATGGAGCCAGTGGTTGGCCTGTGTGATGGTCTGGGCTGCGTCCACAATTCTCTGCAATTCCTTGGGGTCTTGGATGGAGCTGTGTTCAAACCACGATGTGATGCATCCTGATAAAATGCTTTCTCCGGCAGTCCCGATTAGGACCATTCAATCACGTACAGCATTGGGTCAATGACTCTATGGGTGGGCTGTACTGTGCACTTATACCTGAATAGAAGTCATAGACAGGCAACCACTATTAAGCCATTTATTTATTTCAATAAACAGTTAATTTTTTAACTCAGTGATACAGGCAGCATCTGTGAAGAGAATGGACAGGTAACGTTTCAGGTTGGGAAACAAAGGAAAGGAAACAAATAGCTGAGCTGCTGAGTTCCTCCAACACTGTGTGGTTGGCGATGTGGATGATAACTAGTGAGTTACTGACCATTTCCCTACCCTGACACACCAGCTGAGGATGCCTCTCCACATTCACTTGCTCACTCTACTGGTTGCAGTTCCACCATGTTGTAAGTAAGCACAGCACAGTGGCGTAGCTGGTTTAGCCGCTGCCTCGCGCGTCAGAGACATGAGTTCGATCCTGACCTCAGGTGCTGTGTGGAGTTTGTACATTTTCCCTGTGACCGCTTGGGTCAGGGGTGGGGAACCTGCGGCCTTAAGGCCTCCTAGGCCATTAAGTGCGCCTTTGGAATGAATCCAAATTTTGTAATTGGCCAAATAAAAGATGTCATAAAATGGAGAATCTCTGTATTTGCAAAGCCTGCTTGGGCTCTTTCTGTGAAAGTTGCAAGCTGTGAGTCCCAGCTCCAAGGAGTCTGGACCCTAGATGGAAGTTGAGGATAAGGTGAAGTCCAGGTGTCCTTCCATTTGTTAATATGTATGAGGGTTTTGCTGAAGAGCTGAGCAGGTTTGCAAGTGCATGATTAGGATGAATTAGCCCTCAACGTAACAGAACAACTTCACAAAATACTCCAAAAGGAAAATATATATTATTCAATCGCTTTGGATGAATTAACTGATACTACTGACTCGGCGCAGGTTTTATACTTCATTCGAGTCATAACAGAAGATTTTCTTTGCTACGAAGAGTTACTCGCTTTGGGCACTCTTACGGGTAGAACACGAGGAATAGATTTCTTCAACAACTTTCAAGATAAATATCGTGAAGTTGGACTGGATTTGTTTATTTTAGTGAGTGTATGTACAGACGGCGCACCTTCGATGACAGGAAAAGGTGAAGTGTTTATTGCACAGATAAAAAAGGTATTATCAGATCCAGATGCTCTCATTTCTTTTCATTGTATCTTACATCAGCAAAATCTCTGTGCTAAATCTATTATTTTAAGTGACACTTTGCAACAAGTTACAAGTATTGTTAACTATATTCGTGCAAATGCAACACGGCATCGTCAGTTTCGTAATATTCTAAAGTTGGACGATGAGGCATTCAGTGTGAATTTGCCGTATCATTGTAAAGTGCGTTGGCTATCGCAGGGACAGGTGTTAGCAAAATGTTTATCTTTGCGAGAACAGATAGTTAAATTTCATGAAGAACAGAATCAGCAAGGTGAATTATTGAAAGAGGATTTCTATAGAAATACTGCATTTCTGTGTGATATCGTCAAAGCAAAATGACTTGAATGTTTCTTTGCAAGGTAAAGCTAAGTCTATGATATGTGGCAAAAAAAATCAAACATTTCAAAAAAAGATATATTTTTTCAAAACTTTAAAATGAAATTTCGGATGATCATTTTCCCCAGTTAGCGAAGGTCATTGATGAGCAGGAGGATTCATGTGAATCATTTGAAGAATATGCAGCTGTTATAAACTTATTAATTAAAGAATACAATGAAAGGCTCACTGACTTTGAGAATCATGACATCACACTCAAATTAGCATTTCAACCTCACCTAGTTGATGTCTCCAAGGCTCCTACAGAGCTACAGATGGAATTGATTGAGCTCTCAGAAGATGACATTTTAATGTCCTTATTTGATGCTAAGAAAGATCCAATTGAAATATGGAAAATGCAGTAAATACCCACGTCTTGCATTTCAACCACTTATTGTTGCAAATCTACATTCTCCACCTACCCCAAATCAAGACGCCCTTAAGGTCACAAATGTCGGATACCCATCTAGAAGATCAGCTGAAATGGCGTACCTCCATGTTGCAACCAAACATTCCAATGCTTTCCCACAAAAAGCAGTCACAACAAAGTCATTAAAAGGTTACTTAACTTTAGAATGAACACAATGTTTTCATTTTCTAGAAGTTAGTACATAGTAGTTAGATTTTTACACAATAATGTACATTTTGAAGTATATTTAATTGAAGTTTCTAGGATGCAGCCTTATTAGATTACAGCTAACTTAAAGCGACATTCCAACATGAAAAGGTTCCCCACCCCTGGCTTGGATTTTCTCCCGCGCTCCGGTTTCCTTGCACATCCCAAAGACGTGCAGATTTGTTTAGTTTAGTTTAGTTCATGGTCACATATTCCGAGGTTCAGTGTAAAGCTTTTGCTGCGTGCAATCCAGTCAGCGGAAAGACAATACATGATTACAAACAAGCCGTTTACCATTTGTAAGTGAACAGGTCTCCGTAAATTGCCCCTGGTGTGTAGGGAGTGGATCAGACAGTGGGATAACACAGAACTAGTGTGAACAGGTGATCGCTGGTCGGCGTGGGCTTGGCCTGCTGGGCCTGTTTCCATGTTGTACATGGCAGCAGCGCCTTTACTTCCTGAGGAGGTTCAAAAAAGCCCACCTGTCCCCCCCAGATCCTGACCAGCTTTTACCGCTGTACCATGGAAAGCATCCTGACCACCTGCTTTACGGTATGGTGCAGCAGTTGCACCGTAGCAGACAGGAAGGCACTACAACGGGTGGTGAAAACCGCCCAGTACATCATCGGTGCCCCGCTCCCTGCCATGGATGCCCTCCACCGAAAACGGTGCCGGGAAGATCATCAAAGACCCCTCCCACCCTAACCATGGACTGTTTGCCCTCCTACCATCAGGGAGGCGGTACAGGAGCCTCAGGTCCCGCACTAGTAGGATGAGGAACAGCTTCTATAACAACACCATCACACTGCTGAACTCGGAGTCCCGCCGATAGATTTCTCCAGTCTCTCCGTCCACATTGTCTGCAGTCTGTATTTATTTCTACATTGCTATTACTACGAACTGACGCTAAACTGCATTTCGTTGTACCCATACTTGTATCTGTGCAATGACATTAAAGTTGAATTGAATTGAATAGTACATCTAAACTTAACATTCATTTAAGGCATTCATTCCTGTGAAAGGCCTGTTTCCACACAGTATCTTTCAGTCAGTCAATCAATCAATCAAACAAACAATTGATAAGTATACGGAACAGTGACTGTCGCTGAGATATCGTGGCGATGCTGTTTAAACTTTAGACTTTAGACATACAGCAAGGAAACAGGCCCTTTAGACCAGCGATCCCTATACACTAACACTATCCTACACATTGGGAACAATTTACAATTTTAGAGAAGCCAATTAATCTACAAACCTGTACGTCGTTGGAGTGTGGGTGGAAACCGGAGCATCTGGAGAATCAGGGGGAATGTACAACCTCAGTACAGACAGCGCCCGTAGTCAGGATTGAACCCCGGTCTCTGGCGCTGCAGAGTCATAGAGTGATGCAGTGTGGAAACAGGCCCTTCAGCCCAACTTGCCCACACCGGCCAACAATGTCCCAGCTACACTAGTCCCAACTGCCCATGTTTGGTCCATATCCCTCCAAACCTGTCCAATCCATGTACCTGTCTGACTGTTTCTTAATAGGCACCAACTCTACCCTGCGCCATCGTGCCGCCCCTGTTTGTTGTGACAGTGGATGACAGGAGAGTACGTTGCCATCACTACAAAGTTAAACATACTTATCACGCTTCCTGGCCACGTGACACTAATTGTGCGTAGTGGCAAGCAGCACATGTCTGAGGATGAAATGCATCTTTTTTCCCTTCTTCCGAGCAGACACTGAACAGTAAATGTCACCCTTGACTCACCTCCTCATCCTGTCTCCAGTTGCTGTGGTGAAGATGGAAGCGCTGCCAGGGTTTCCCCTCACGTTCTGTGGGGTCGCTCTCTTTCCATTCGACATGTCATGGTGATCACAATGAAGCTAGACTTCTGTCCCTCACAGTGCTGCCACGGCTGCCTGCAATATTGGTTTGATAAAGCTCTTTGCTTTGTGAGGAGCTGTAAACTGTTGCACAAGAGGTGACAAAGTGAGGCTGATGCTGCAGAGAGAGAGAATGGCCATTGCTGATAATCGGCCACACATAAATGTTTTGAAAGGGTGTATTTTAAACTTTATATGTATGTTTTTGCTTGTTGTTTTTACATGGTTCAATGATGGTCACACATATCTGGACATGGTGGATGCATAGAGTCCATACTCAGTGTGTAGGGAGGAACTGCAGATGTTGATTTAAACCGAAGATAGACACAAAAATCTGGCGTAACTCAGCGGGTCAAGCAGCATCTCTGGAGAGAAGGAATAGGTGACATATTGGGTCGAGACCCTTCTTCAGAGTGGGAGTCAGGGGAAAGGGAAACTCGAGATATACACAGTGATCTGGAGAGGTATAGAACAAATGGATGAAAGATATGCAAAACAGTAGGATGTTGCAGAACCCTCGAGGCAGAGAGGGGGAGAACTTCTTCAAGGTAGGCATATCTCCTCCTTGAGGAGACTTCTCAATGGAGCAGACAAAATGTGTAGCAGGTAGTTGAGGCAGATACTATAACAACATGTAAAAGATATTTGGACAGGTACATGGATAGAAAAGGTTACCCATCCACGTACCTGTCCCAATGTCTTTTAAATGCTGTCATAGTCCCTGCCTCATCTACCTTCTCTGGCAGCTCGTTCCATATACCCGCTACCCTCTGTGTGAAAACATTGCCCCTCAGGTTTGTAGTGAACTTTGCCTGTCTAACCTTACAACTATTTTGTTTTTGATTTCCCTACCATGGGTAGAAGACTGCATTCACCCTATCAATCCTCTCATGATTTTATACAGCTCAATAAGATCGCCCCTCAGCCTCTTGCATTCAAGGAATAAAGTCCCAGCCTAACCTACCTCTCACTGTAGCTCAGGCACTGGAGATCGAGGGTGGGGTGGGAGAGCATAGCCTCAATTGAGGGATGCCTTCGCATTGACCCATAGCATTTGCTGCCTTCATTCCACTGCTTTAGAAGGGCAGACATCCATCTAACAAGAAACAAAAAGGACTATCATGTGAGGATTTAATTCTTGGGGAAATGTTTCATGAGCCACAATGGTACGTGTTGATAGATTGCATGAGAATGATGCCAGATTAATCAGGGCTTTTAGGTTCCCAATTAATGAAGGAGATATAAATAGTTGTATCAGAAATCCTCCGCGTTTCATTCATTACCCCATTTTGTGCAAGGGAAACGTTGGATTACTAAAAGCATTTGATATTATTTAAAAGCAAAAAATGTGTTTGGTCTCATGGCCGTTTTTTTGTAAATGCGCAAACTAACTGATGCAAAACGCAAATCCAACCCGCTGTTATTAGGGTCTCTAATTTGTGAAATGGTCTAATTCTTGCGGCCGCACATTGGTCAGGGTGATGCTTTGAACACTGTGATCTTTCATGTTGAAGTCGGGCAGAGAGAGACACTGAGCAGCAATTGTTCCTTGATTCCAAATTTATAGACCCAGGCTACCTACCAGTCCCCCCCCACCGAGATAAAGGTTGCAGAGTAACTTTATTTATGCAATATTGCATGTATTTTTTTAATGGGGGTGCGCACTAGCTATGCTAAGCATCCTTTGATCTTCTATCTCTAGTTTGCAGTATCTGAGTGCCACCACTGATATGTGCTGTCAAAAAGAGACTGGGGCTGGGAAAAGTTCAACTTGACAAGAACAAGCTGTCCCCCCGGCTTGCGGTGAGACTTCAGAGCTGAGGGTCTGGTAGCCAGCAACGTGCTCTTTATCACTGTGACTGCAAGAGAAGATGGAGACACAGTAATGCCCAGGCCAGTCGTTACTTGGCAGTGGGGAAGGCATGTTAACTGTCTGAAGAAGGGTCTCCACCTGAAACGTCACCCACTCCTTCTTTCCAGAGATGCTGCCTGTCCCGCTGAGTTACTCCAGCATTTTGTCTCCATCTTCGGCTTAAGCCAGCATCTGCAGTTCCTTCCTACACATTAATTGTTTTCATTGCTGGGTGCTGATAGTGTGTGCTTCATGTCATCTTTTACCTAGCGCTCGCTTTTACATCTACTTTGTAGTGCTGCTATCAGCATTGACAATCTTCTGATCTACCTTTCTAAAGCTGTCAGACGTGGATAACTTCTTCTTTGAATAAGCTGCAAGCTGCATCAATAAGGCAGCAAATGTTCCGAACAATATCACTCTTCTTCCACGAATGAATGCGTATTTTCCCAAAATTGAACAACCAATTATTATTTTTTTATGAGGAGAATATAATCGTTGATTTTTTTTATTCTTTCTCTGTTGTGTACCACATTTTCTTTGGTCTCATGACTTAAAATTGCATGACAAATCCAATTCTTAAGTGATAGGGAAATGAGACTGATTATACACAGACAAAAGATAAGCAAGGAGATTTAACAAGATTTTTCTGCAAGCAAATGTCACAGTTAAATGGCAAAGTAAGTAAATACGGTGCCAAATGTGGTACTAAACCGTAGTGACAAGCTTTGACCCTTCGTCTGTGCCAATATCATTTGCAGGCACGGTGTGCTGATGACATTTAGATACACCTCTCCTCCATCTCTTATCAATCCCCCTCCGCCCCAGTCTCCTCTTTTCTGGTTACTGTTCGATGCCCACAACTGGACAAGTCATAACTTCCTCCAGTACAACTTGGGCAGCTTACAACCCAGCGGTATTATTTCTCTAATTTCATGTACCTCCTACATTCCGTCACCAATGCCATTGCTTTGCCCCACTTTGCCCGTCCAGTTTCTTTAAGCCAATACCTTTCTTAATTTGTAAAGAACATTAGATGCTGTTTAATACACAAAAGGACACAGAGTGCTGGAATGATTCAGCAGGTCTGGCAACATCTCTGCAGAACATGGATAGACGATGCCTCAGGTTACCACCCAGTGTGAAGAATGATCTCAACCCAAACCTTCACCCATCCATGTCCACCAGAGAAGCTGCCTGACCCGCTGAGTTACTCCAACACTTTGTGACCTTTCTCAATTTGCTGCCTGTTGTGTCAGACTCAGTTTGTGTGTGCAGAAACAAAAAACTGCAGATGCTGGCTTATAAAAGAAGACACTCTAGTGGGGAGGGGGGTATGAGAAGCCTCGACAGGAGTGGTGGGGACACGGCAGAACCTGGCAAGTGGTAGGTGGATACATGTGAGAGGGTGGGAGATGAGTGGAGTAAGTGACAAAGGCTGGGGGTGAAAGGAAGACAAGAGGTTGTCAGATTAGGAGAGAGGAAGAGTGAAATGTAAAGCCAGAGGGGGGCATATTAGTTTAATTTAGAGATATTGCGCAGAAGCAGCTACTTTGGCCCACCGAGGCCACACCAACACCCTTTACATTAACTCTGTCCTATACACTAGGGACAATTTACAATCTATAGAAGCCAAATTTAACCTACAAACCCGCATGTCTTTGGAATGTGGAAGGAAACCGGAGCACCGGGAGAATACCCATGCGGTCACAGGAAGAACATACAAACTGTACCGACAGCACCCGTAGTCAGGATCGAACCTGGGTCTCTACTTTTGTAAGGCAGCAACTTCACCGCTGTGCCACTGTGCTGCCGATATAGGTGCAAGGGAACCGAGGGAAGGGGAGCGAGGGGCAGGATAGTGGGACAAATGGGTGCGCTGGGAGGAATGGGGGAGAGAGTAGCGTGGGATGAGGCAATTTGCGACTTTGATTCCAGTATCTGCAGTTCCTTGTATCTCCTTGGGCTCCATGATGGTGACTTCCACTATCAAATAGTCTACTGACACTCACCATTCTCATAGTTATAAAGTCATAAAGTGATACAGCATGAAAACAGGCCCTTCGGCCCAACTTGCCCACACCGACCAACATGTCCCATCTACACTAGTCCCACCTGCCTGCGTTTTGCCAATAGCCCTCTAAACCTGTCGTATCATTTTACCTGTCTAACTGGTTCTTAAATGTTCCAATACTCCCCACTTCAACTACCTCCCCCAGTAGTTGTCCCATTCGCCCACCACCATCTGTGTGAAAAAGTTACCCCTCAAATTCCAATTAAATCTTTCCCCCTTCACATTATGTCATCTGCTTCAAAGATTTGCTACTTATTTGAGATGGAGATGGTGGGCTGATATCAGTCGACATTTATCCCAGAATCAGGGAGAAGAGAGAAGGCTGGGCAAGCAGCCATTACCACAAGTGGGGAAGGGTACCATCAGGGTCATTCAACTCATGGATGATACACAGTTGCGAGAAATTGAGACACATTTTGGTCATTGCGTCTTGTGAATGGAGTGAAACTTTGCTCACAACAACTTTACATGTTGAATGGGGTTGAAGTATTATAAATGATCAGGAAATGTCACATTTGTTTCAGTAATCCATCATTCTCTTTGACACAAATGAGGATTTTGATCAACGTCAGTTATCTTGGCTCATCATTCTCTGGTCACCCAGCTACTGCAAGGAGCCAATACTCAAGGGTGATTAATTGTCATATGTACCGACAACGGAACAGTGGATTCTTGAGATAGTCACAAAGTGCTGGAGTAATTCAGTGGGTCAGGCAGCATCTCTGGAGAAGGTTTCAGGTCGGGTCCCTTCTTCAAATTGAAAATGAAATTCTTATTTGTAGCAGCTCAACAACCCTATAAATATGATACACACCAGTATATAATACACAAAAAAATCTACACATTAATGACCACAAGACGCGTGTCAAAAACCTAATGTCCTTAGTCCAACCAAATATGGTCCATAGAAGTTCCTAGATGAGGTTAGTGTTGTTCAGTGTTCAAGAGTCTGATGGTTGTTGGGATGAAGTTCATTCTTAAACCTGGTGGTCACAGTTTTCGGACTCCTCTATCTTCTTCTCAATGGTAGGAGTGAAAAGAGAGTGTGGTCAGGGTGGTGTGGGTCATTGATGATGCTGGCTGCCTTATCGAGGCAGCGCCTCCTGTAGATCCCTTCGATGGTGGGGAGGTCAGTACCCGCCATGGACTGGGCCGTGTCTACTACTGTCTGTAATCATGTAAGGATGTCCTTATGTATAAGAAGGAACTGCAGATGCTGGTTTGAACTGAAGATAGACACAAAAAGCTGGAGTCACTCAGCGAGACAGGCAGCATCTCTGGAGAGAAAGAATGGGTGACATTTTGGGTTGAGACCCACCTTCCGACTGAGTTATTCCAGCTTTTTGTGTCTATCTCAGGATGTCCTTAAATTGAAAATGGTGCAAAAGAGATTGACCATGACGTTATGCGGGCTTGTGGAGGAGTTATAGGGAGAGGTTAGATAGGCTGGGACTTTGAGGCATGGGAGGCTGAGGGGTGACCTTATTGAGGTGTACAGAACATGAGGTGGCATGGATAAAGTGAATGCTCACAGTCTGTTTCCCAGGGTAAGAGATTTTAAAACTAAGGAGCACAGGCTTAAGGTGAGAGGGGAGAGATTTAAGAGGGACCTCATAGGCAACTTTTTCACTCAGAAGGTAGTCCATATCTTGAATGATTTGCAAGAGGAAGTTATAGAAGCGGGTACACTTGCGACTTTTAAAAATCATTTGGAAAACTATATGGATAGGAAGGTTTAAGAGGGCAAAATGTGGGCAAATGGGATTATCACAGTATTCCAACTTGGCCAGCATGGACAAGGTGGGCCGAAGGGCCTGTTTCCATGCTGGGTCTATATCTAGATAGTAATAAACCATCCATTCTGAAGGAACTTGAGGATTTTATTTATGTTTTAAGGCAACTGAAGTAAATGGACATGACATGGAACCATGAAGGAGATATAGAAGCCTCTGTTTAACATTTTTGAAGGAATTATAGTATAAGATCAGGGAATGGTTGATGTTATTCGCCAGTACAAAGGAAAGAAAAACAAGAAATGAATTAAGGAATAACAGGCAAGTTCACTTACCATTCATAATGGGAAAAATGGTTGAGAGCATTTTATGAGATGCTATCAATGTTCACTTAAAGAATAAAGGAGCCATAAGGAATAGTCATCATAGGTTTAGAGGCAATAGTTCATGCCTCACAAATTCAGGAGCATTCTTTGAGCAGGTAACTAAATGAGTAGGTACTGTTTTACCTACTGGTTTCCAGAAGGAATTTTGATGAAATTCCAAATGCATAGCTTCCAAAAACAAGAAAGGCTCACAGAATTACTGACAAATTAAGGTGAAAATTGACTTGACATAGAAAATAGCAAGTAATCTTAAATAGAAAGTGAAGTCTTTGTGGCATTTAATTTGCATAATAATATTGCTATATCTATTGACTTGGAGGATAATGCTTTGTAACCAATGTAGAGCATAGAATATGGACGGTGCAGCACAGGAACAGGCCCTTCAGCCCACAATGTCTGTACCGAACATGATGCCAAGTTAACCAATCTCATCTGCCTGCACATGATCCATATCACTCCATATCCATGTGCCTATCTCAAAACCTTTCAAAGGTCACCATTGTATCTGCCTCCACCACCAGCCCAGGCACCCACTACCCTCTGTGTATGGAGATGTCCTGCCCTCTCACCCTAAACCTGCACCCTCTAGTCTTCGATATTTCCTTCCCGGGAAAAATATTCTGAGGGTCTACCTTATCTCTGCCTCTCATAATTGTATATACTCAGTATCGTGATATATATGTGCAAATGAGAACCAATCCATGTGTTAACTTTCAAATTCTGTTGTAAGAAGAGGTGATGTTTGTCTGTTGGTTGAAGTGAGTATTGTTAGTCATTTTAGACTTTGGAGATACATCATGGAAACAGGCCCTTCGGCCCACCAGCAATCATTCCGTATACTAACCTACACACACTTGGGACAATTTTATAACAACTTACCAAAGCCAATTAACCTACAAACCTGTACGTCTTTGGAATGTGGGAGAAAACTGGAGCACCTGGTGAAAATTCACGTGGTTACAGGGAGAATGTACAAACTCCATACAGACAGCACCCGTAGTCAGGATCGAACCCGGGTCTCTAGCCCTACAAGGCAGCAACTCTACCGTAGCGCCACTCTGCCACCATTAAATGCTGCAGAACTTGATGATTATTTATGTGGGTCCCAATTTTAGAATCAAATTCTTCCTGATCAGTTGAAACTCGTGGCCCAAACACTCTGCTTCTGATCAGCGTCAGACACTGGTCTCATTCCCACAACAACTATCACGTAATTGTCAATTTGGTCTGAAGACTGCTTTGTGTGGAGGGCCCATGAACCCATGGTTCATACGTGGACAAATAGAATGAAAGTCTTGGCAATTATTAATGGAATTTAGGGAGTTACTGTTTGGGCTAAATGTTAATTTTGTTAGCACAGCATGTGGCAGCTCATTCTTTCAGATGTCGGTCAAATGTAATGAATATTCCAGAACAGGATCAGTGAATATTTTCCCTGGTAAGCTGTCTTCCTCACTTGCGATTGTTTTTTTTTTCCTCTCCAGAATCATCCTGTGTCGAGAAGTTTCTCTCGAAGGACTGGAAAGAGAAGATGGCCGGACTCAATGCAGGGGAGATTCTTGGCGAGATCAAAGGTAGTCACCATTCTGAAATGTTGCTCGGTTCTTCGGAGGAAACTATTTATTGTGGAAAACATCCAAACACAATGGAAAATAAACAAACAGTCAAGATGTGGTAATTAATCTCTTTCGCCTTAGTTGTTTCCCTCTGCCACATGTCAAATCTTAACTTTGTTAGGTCTAAAGGGCATTGCCTTGAACAACCACAATGGATATCAGCTTAAAATATTCATCAGAGGCACAAGGAAATGCAGATGCTGGAACCTTGGGCAAGACACAAACTACTGGAGGAACTCAGCAGGCCGGGCAGCATCTGCGGAGTGAATGGACAGGTGATGTTTCGGGTCAGGAACCTTCTTCAAAATGATGAAAAGTCGCCTATCCAGTTGCTCCGCAGATGCTGCCAGGCCTGCTGAGTAACTCCACCACTGTGCCAAATATTCACCAGTTGACCGACCCGGACTACATTAGCAACAATTTGGTCCAGATTTTTGTCTGAAATAGCCCCTTGTTATTTTGGTAACACCTCAAATGCAAAGAAAGCTCCCTCACTTCTTGTCTATATGATTCCATTTTCTTTTAAGCCTCTCCTCTTTTCCCCTCAATAAATACATGTGGAAACCTTTCCACGTGCCCGAACCTCCGTGAAGCTCAGCACCAGGCAAGTAAAGCAGCTCAATTGAATGGTCCCTCCTCAATCACCTAAACAACCATTCCCCCCACTACTGATGTGCAGTGTCTACATATGTGCACCATCTACATATGATTATTGACCCGGTTAAGGGCCTGTCCCACTGTACGAGCTAATTCAAGAGTTCTCCCGAGTTTGCCCTGATTGAACTCGGAGAATTACGGTAATAGTCGCTCATAGGCTCTCGTGGGCATTTTTCAACATGTTGAAAGAATCTTCACGAGTCTTCCCGAGCTTACCGCGTTTCCCGAGTACCTGCCGTTAGCGTTACGAGCCGCTAAGAGACGTCCCGAGGTCCGACTGACCGCTACGTACATTCTACGTGCTTACCATGAGTTTGAATTTTTTTTTAAACTCGGGAGAGCTCTTGAATTACCTCGTACAGTTGGACAGGCCCTTTACTCTAACACCACCTCCAAGGCCCATGAGGACAAGGGCAGCAAGTTGTCACATTTTGTGCTCATCCATGATTATGTTGCCTATTGTCTACAGCACCAAGTCCCATCCATCCATCATTCCATTGTGTTTGGCGGCTATTGTTTAAGCAGTGTTTCATTGGCATCCACGTTTTCAATCAGTACATTGTGTTGACCAATTCTAATACTATTATCCTTTCTAAAACTCTTTAAGGACCTGATGTTCTTCCAGTTCTTTTCTCTTTATTATCCTTTCTGTTAGTTTAGTTCAGATACTGCATGGAAGTAGGACCTTTAGCCCACTGATTCCATGCTGCTCATCGATACTCATTCATACTAGTTCTATGTTATCCCACTTTCTCATCCACTCCCTACACACTAGGGGCAATTTACAGAGGGCCGATTAACCCACAAACCCCGCACATCTTTGGGATATGGGAGGAAACCCACGTGGTCACGGGGAGAACGTGCAAACTCCACACAGCCTGTTGCCGAGGACAGGATTGAACCCGTGTCTCTGGCACAGTGAGGTGGCAGCTCTACCAGCTGCGCCACTGTGCCACCCCCACTAATCATTCCTCCATAAGCAACCACAGTTCAATTGCCGAGACCTTAACACTTGCACTTTACTCTCTAAAACCCTCATTCTATCACTTTGACCTCCATCTAGACTCTACTGGTAACAGACTGTTGCCTGGATTAGGGAGCATTCGCTATGGGGAGAGGTTGTACATACTTGGATTGCTTTCTCTGGAATGCTGGAGATTGTGCCGAAACCTGATAGAAGTAAAATTAAATTATGAAAGTCCCAGATAGGGTAGACAGTCAGAACCTTTTTCCCCTAAGATATAAATGTCAAAGCGTAGAGGGCACAGCTTTAAGGTGAGAGGGGCAAAGTTTAAAGGAGATGTGCAGAGTAAGTTTTTTATACAGTGGGTGATGAGTGGCTGGAACGCGCTGCCAGGGGTGGTGGTGGAGGCAGATGCCATAGTGGTGTTGGAGAGACATTTAGCTAGGTGCATAGACATGCAGGGAATGGAGGGATACAGATTACGTATAGGCTGATAAGAGTTGATCTAGGCATCATGTTTGGCACGGGCATTGTGGGCTGAAGGGTCTGTTCACGTGCTGTACGTCGGTGTTGTATGAATGGAGAGATGCAAGAGCCCTGGCCAAGCCTCTCGCTGTGTGCTGGTCCCAGAAACAGATCCGCAATCACTCATTACAATTGCTGCACTCTATTAAACCTCCACTCCAACAGCAGCATCCCTTACATTAACTGTGCTCGTCTGAATATCACTATATATCCTATTCCCTTTCCCCCGTATCAATACACTATGGCCGGCTCAATTGCAATCATGTATACACTGACTGGATAGCACACAATAAAACACTTTTCACTGTAGCTGCGTGACGATATACTAAATGAAACTAAATTAAAATAAAATAAAATAAAATCATATATGGATCATGTGCAGGTAGAGCATAGACATTGTGGGCCAAAGGGCCTGCTCCTGTGCTGTACTGTTCTGTGTTATGAAGTAGACAATGTGCACTCACACAAGGCATAGTCATTGGAGTGAGAGAAATGATTTTATAAAATGAGCAAGAGTTCAAAGTCAACGATCGAGGGCAGTTTTGTCACCTTAACCCCCTTTGCCACAAACAGAAGAGGACCCCCCAGTGAGAAGTGAGCATAAGAGGATATCAGAGCACTGGAGAAGTTGTTGAAAGGATGGTTTAAGTCTTGGAACTATAAGTAAACTGTATGTTTAGCACAAAGCCTTTTCCACGAGCTTTAATGCAGATACTGAAGGAGAATAATGCCACAGCATATCTCGTGGTGAAGTCAGTAGACATAAAAGGGCCAGCATTTGTTAAAATCGAACCAAGAAGACACAAGCGTCCAAAATAGATTTCCAAGTCCTTCGTAAAGTCATTCATTTATAAACCTAATGTTTGTCACCTATTTCATTATTTGAATATGGATTTAGTTTATTTTAGAGATACAGCGTAAAAACAGGCCCTTAGGCCCACTGAGTCCACGCCGACCAGCGATCTCCCGTTCACACTAGTTCTATGGTTTCCCACTTTCTCATCCACTCCCTGCACACTAGGGGCAATTTACAGAGGGCCTGGTGTTGTGCAATGTTTCTGTGCTGTATCTCTATGCAGTTTTGTGCAGTGTTCACGAGCCTGATGGGAAGAAACTGATCCTGAACCTGGAAGTTGTGGTTTTCAGACTCCTGCACCTTCTTCCCAAAGGCAGGAGTGCAATGTGGTCAGGGTGGTGTGGGTCTCTGATGATGCTGGCTGTCTTTTTGAGGCAGTGACTCCTCTAGATCCCTTCGATGGTGGGGATATCAGTACCCGTGATGGAGCGGGCAGTGTGTGGTGGGGAGGTGAGTACCCGTGATGGAGCGGGCAGTGTGTGGTGGGGAGGTGAGTACCCGTGATGGAGCGGGCAGTGTGTGGTGGGGAGGTCAGTCCCCGTGATGGAGCGGGCAGTGTGTGGTGGGGAGGTCAGTACCCGTGATGCACCAGGCAGTGTCCACCACTATCTGTATTTTCCTTTGTTCCTGGACATTTGTGCTGATAAACACATCAAGGTTTATGGGGTAAAGGCAGGAGAATGGAATTGAGAGGGAAAAGTAGATCAGCCATGATTGAATAATGGATCAGGCGTTAGGCCGAATGGCCTAATTATTCTCCTATGTCTTATGGTCTGATAAGTACATATTTTAAGATGTAAAGTCACCTCTTCAGCATCTGATCATTTGTTCTTCTTTGCCAGAATTGGGTGAACTGCTTCTGTCAGGGTGGTAGACACAAACTGCTTGAGTAACTCAGCGGGTCAGGCAGCATTTCTGGAGAAAAGTAATAGGCGACGTTTTGGGTCGAGACCCTTCTTTAGGCTCAGGGGAAAGGTAAATGAGAGATATAGACAGTGATATAGACAACTGAATTAAAGATGTGCAAAATAGTAGCAATGATAAAGGAAACAGGCCATTACTAGCTGTGGGCCGGGTGAAAACAGGTTACAGACAATGAGATTCATCAAGATGTCTTTGAAACTAGTACAACAACGTGGGTGGGGGAGGGATATATATATATATAGAGAGAGGATGCAGGGCCTACTTGAAGCTAGAGAAATCAAAAGTCACCCACTGGGTTGTAAGCTGCCCAAGCGATAATATGAGGTGCTGTTCCTCCAATTTGCGTGTGGCCTCACTCTGATAATGGAGGAGGCCCAGGACAGAAAGGTCAGTGTGGGAATGAGAAGGGGAGTTAAAGGATGCGTTGTCATCTTGGATTTGCTCTGGCCTCCATGAAAAATGCAGCAGGGCAGGTTTTGTTTAATGGCTACGCAAGGAACTGCAGATTCTGGTTTACAAAAAGCAACACAAACTGCTGAGGTACAGTGGCTTGCAAAAGTTTTCATACCCCTTGAACTTTTCCACATTTTGTCACGTTACAACCACAAACGTAAATATATTTTATTAAGATTTTATTTAATACACCAACACAAAGATGCACATAATTGTGAAGTGGAAGGAAAATGATACATGGTTTTCAAATCTTTTTACAAATAAAAAAACTGAAAAGTGTGGCGTGCAAAAGTATTCAGCCCCCTATACTCTGATACCCGTAAATAAAATCCAGTGCAACCAATTGCCTTCAGAAGCCACCTAATTAGTAAATAGAGCACTTGTGTGTAATCTAATCTCAGTATAAATACAGCTGTTTTGTGAAGGCCTCAGAGGTTTGTTAGAGCACATTAGTGAACAAACAATGTTCCTTGGGCATCATGAAGCCCAAGGAACACACCAGACAGGTCAGGGATAAAGTTGTGGAGAAGTTTAAAGCAGGGTTAGGTTATAAAAAAATATCCCAAGCTTTGAACATCTCACAGAGCACTGTCGAATCCATCATCTGAAAATGGAAAGAGTATGGCACAACTGCAAACCTACCAAGACATGGCCGTCCACCTAAACTAACAGGCCGGGCAAGGAGAGCATTGATCAGAGAAGCAGCCAAGAGGCCCATGGTAACTCTGGAGGAGCTGCAGAGATCCACAGCTCAGGTGGGAGAATCTGTCCACAGGACAACTATTAGTCGTGCTCTCCACAAATCGGGCCTTTATGGAAGAGTGGCAAGAAGAAAGCCATTGTTGAATCAAAGCCATAAGAAGTCCCATTTGCAGTTTGCCACAAGCCATGTGGGGGACACAGCAAACATGTGGAGGAAGGTGCTCTGGTCTGATGAGACCAAAATTGAAGTTTTTGGCATAAATGCAAAATACTATGTATGGTGGAAAACGAACACTGCACATCACCCTGAACACACCATCCCCACTGTGAAACATGGTGGTGGCAGCATCATGCTGTGGGGATGCTTTTCTTCAGCAGGGACAGGGAAGCTGGTCAGAGTTGATGGGAAGATGGATGGAGCCAAATACAGGGCAATCTTGGAAGAAAACCTGTTAGAGTCTGCAAAAGACTTGAGACTGGGGCGGAGGTTCACCTTCCAGCAGGACAACAACCCTAAACATACAGCCAGAGCTACAATGGAATGGTTTAGATCAAAGCATATTCATGTGTTAGAATGGCCCAGTCAAAGTCCAGACCTAAATCCAATTGAGAATCTTTGGCAAGACTTGAAAATTGCTGTTCACAGACGCTCTCCATCCAATCTGACTGAGCTTGAGCTATTTTGCAAAGAAGAATGGGCAAAAATTTCAGTCTCTAGATGTACAAAGCTGGTAGAGACATACCCCAAAAGACTTGCAGCTGTAATTGCAGCGAAAGGTGGTTCTACAAAGTATTGACTCAGGGGGGCTGAATACTTTTACACGCCACACTTTTCAGTTTTTTATTTGTAATAAAATTTGGAAACCATGCATCATTTTCCTTCCACTTCACAATTATGCACTACTTTGTGTTGCTCAATCACTTAAAATCCTAACAAAATACATTTACGTTTGTGGTTGTAACGTGACAAAATGTGGAAAAGTTCAAGGGGTATGAATACTTTTGCAAGCGACTGTAACTCAGTGGGTCAGGCAGCATCTCTGGAGAACTTGGATAGGTGATGTTTCAGGTTGGGAACCTTATATTCTGCATGGGTAGCGCACAACGGTGAATTCTCCAATTTCAGGTAACCCACAAACCACCCCCCACCCCTTTTATCTTTCCTACCTTCCCTGTGCCAAACCTGGATTCACACCCATTTATTTTCTTCCTCCTCCCCCATTCCCTTCAATCTCTACTCCTTCCTCTGGCTTCACAATTCACACCTCGTCTATTCTTATCTCACACTTTTTATCTCTTAATCTCTGACCTTCGTCCAACCACTTATCTATATAAAAAAACACCTCTCAGTTTTTTCCTCCCACCCCTGCCATCACGATTTGTCTAAAGAAGGGTCTGAAACGTCACCTATCCATGTTCTCTAGAGATGTCGCCTGACCCTCCAGATTACTCCAGCACTCTGTGTCCTTCTTTGTAAACCAGCATCTGAAGATCCTTGTGTATACTCCATAGAAACATAGAAATTAGGTGCAGGAGCAGGCCATTCGGCCCTTCGAGCCTGCACCGCCATTCAATATGATCATGGCTGATCATCCAACTCAGTATCCTGTACCTGCCTTCTCTCCATACCCCCTGATCCCTTCAGCCACAAGGGCCACATCCAACTCCCTCTTAAATATGGCCAACGAACTGGCCTCAACTACCTTCTGTGGCAGAGAATTCCACAGATTCACCACTCTCTGTGTGAAAAACGATTTTCTCATCTCAGTCCTAAAAGACTTCCCCCTTATCCTTAAACTGTGACCCGTTGTCCTGGACTTCCCCAACATCGGGAACAATCTTCCTGCATCTAGCCTGTCCAACCCCTTAAGAATTTTGTAAGTCTCTATGAGATCACCCCTCAATCTTCTAAATTCCAGCGAGTACAAGCCGAGTCTATCCAGTCTTTCTTCATATGGAAGTCGTGCCATCCCAGGCATCAGTCTGGTCAACCTTCTTTGTACTCCCTCTATGGCAAGAATGTCTTTCCTCAGATTAGGAGACCAAAACTGTACGCAATACTCCAGGTGTGGCCTCACCAAGACCCTGTACAACTGCAGTAGAACCTCCCTGCTCTTGTACTCTAATCCTTTTGCTATGAATGCCAACATACCATTCGCTTTCTTCACAGCCTGCTGCACCAGCATGCCTACTTTCAATGCCTACTCCAGGGATGTTGCCGGGCCCACTGAGTTACTCTGGCATTTTGTGTCAGGTTCTGTTTCATTTTACTTCAGGCGAGAAATCAAAGAAATTACCTTTCAGTGAAACTGCAGCAAAATCATCCAGTTTAAGCATTTGTGAGTCTGGTTATGTGAGGACTGAACAAAGATCTTCCAAAGGCTGCTTTAATCAACCTTGCGTCTGTTTATGGGTTCATGTCTCCAACAGGGAACAAAGCACTGGGGAACCACAGGAAGCAAGTTGGTAAAGGGACCATATACAATGTCATATATTGCACTATCATGCAGCCTTGAGCTGAGTGAGATTTGTTTTTTGAGTAATTTCAATGTATTTCAACTAAAATAGAGTGTTCTTCAGAAATTACTTTAAAATATTTGCCTAACACCTAGAACTGTTCTTAATATTGATTTAATTCAAGCATCAGGGGATGTGAAGAGGATGTTAGGAGGTTGCAGGGGGACCTGGACAGGTTGAATGAGTGGGCAGATGCGTGGCAGATGCAGTATAATATAGGTAAATGTGAGGTTATCCACTTTGGAGGCAAAAACAAGGGGGCAGATTATTATCTCAATGGGGTTAGGTTAGGCAAGGGGGAGGTGCAGCGAGACCTGGGCACTGAAAGTTGGCGTGCAGGTCCAGCAGGCAGTGAAGAAAGCTAATGGAATGTTGGCCTTCATAACAAGAGGATTTCAGTATAGGAGTAAACAGGTTCTTCTGCACTTGTACAGGGCTCTGGTGAGACCACATCTGGAGTATTGTATACAGTTTTGGTCTCCTAATTTGAGGAAGGACATCCTTGTGATTGAGGCAGTGCAGCATAGGTTCATGAGATTGATCCCTGGGATGGCGGGACTGTCATATGAGGAAAGATTGAAAAGACTAGGCTTGTATTCACTGGAGTTTAGAAGGCTGAGGGGGGATCTTATAGAAACATATAAAATTTTAAATGGACTGAACAAGCTAGATGCAGGAACGGTGTTCCCAATGTTGGGATTAGTCCAGAACCAGGGGCCACAGTCTTAGAATAAAAGGGGGGGTAATTTAAGACTGAGGTGAGAAAAAACTTTTTCACCCAGAGAGTTGTGAATTTATGGAATTCCCTGCCACAGAGGGCAGTGGAGGCCAAGTCACTGGATGGATTTAAGAGAGAGTTAGATAGAGCTCTAGGGGCTAGTGGAGTCAAGGGATATGGGGAGAAGGTAAAGGCACGGGTTATTGATAGGGGACGATCAGCCATGATCACAATGAATGGCGGTGCTGGCTCGAAGGGCCGAATGGCCTCCTCCTGCACCTATTTTCTATGTTTCTATGTTTCTACCAATTGTTATGTTCTCATTATTTGCACTTTTCCAATAATGTTGGCAAGGTCTTCATGAACGTATCATATTTAAGATTTCTTAAAAGTTAAAAAAACTATATTTTCCACTTTTTTTAAACTTTAATTAGTGGGAAGGGATTACTATTGAAGAAGGGTCATGACCCAAACGTCACCTCGTTGTAGAGTCACAGAATCTTACAGAGCGGAAACAGGCCTTTCGGCTCAACTTGCCCACACCGACCAACCTGTCCCATCTACACTAGTCCCACCAGCTGCGTTTGGCCCATATCTACTGAAACTTGTACTGTCCGTGCACCAGTATAAATGCTTCTTTAAGGGCCTGTCCCACTTACGCGATTTTTTTCAGTGACTTGCCGTCACCCATCATAATCGCAGCAGGTCGGCAAAAATATTCGACATTGAAAATCCAGTGGCGACCAGAAAAAGGTACGACTCTTTGGGCGACTACACGCGACCAAACAGGCTTCACCATGACCATACAGACGACAGGGTGACGCCTGTATGGTCACGAGTAGTGGCCCAAAGAATCGTACATTTTTCTGGTCGCCACTGGATTTTCAACATGTTGAAAATTTTCAGCGACCAGCTGGGACTATGACGGGTGCTGGCAGTCTCTGAAAAAATCGTGTAAATGGGACAGGTCCTTCATCTGCCTCATCTAGCTCCTGCGGCAGCTCGTTCCATACACCTACTACCCCTTGTGTAAAAACAGTTTCCCTCAGGTTCCTTTTACATCTTTCTCTCCTCTCCTTAAACCTCTGTCTTCTGGTTCTTGATTCCCCTACTCTGGGCGAGGGACCTATCCATGTTCTCCAAAGAGACCAGCTGAGTTACTCCAGCACTTTGTGTCTTTTTTGTAAACCAGCACCATCAGAAAAAAGCTATCTTCTGCATATCTTTTTTTTGTTATATCTCCGAGAGGAGACACCGGTTAAACTGATTAATTCAGCAATTAAGTCACTGCTTTGCACGGAAGTCTGATGATTGTGGTAAAGATAGACACAAAAAGCTGGAGCAAGGTCAGGCAACATCTCTGGAGGGCATGAATAGTGTTCTGAAGAAGGGCTGGGACTCTTTTTCAGAACACTTCTCCCCTCTCCCCCTCCCTACCCCATCCCCTGCCACCTTCACCCCTTCCTCTGGCTTCATATCTCACTTCTCTTTTCTGTCTATCTCACAACTTTTTGATTTATTTTCATCTCTGGCTGTCTACCCATCTGCCCATAACCCCCCCCCTCCCCTCGCCTGTACCCCAACTCTCACACGCCAAGCTTTGTCCCACACCCACCCACCCACCTCTTTCCCGGCTTTTCCACCCCCCCCCCCCCCCCCCCACCACCGGAATCGGTCTGAAAAAGTGCCCGAAACGTCACGTATCCATGACCGCCAGAGATGCTCTTTGACCCGCTGAGTTACTCCAGCACTCTGTAACCTTTTACTGGTGAAAAAAATCACACGGATATAATTCTGTACAAAAAATATATGATGGACCCAACTTTAATAGAAGCTAAGAAGTTGTATTATGAGGATTAAGACATATTTTCTAAATTGGTTATAATTAATTTGTACAAACCTTCCTATTTATATACTTTTGAATATCATTAAATTGTCTAATTGTAATTGCCTTTTTGATATTCTAATTATTATGTCTTATAATTTAATATTTCACTTTGTGGGGTGCCTGAGGCAGTGATATCACTGTCAGGCAATTAACAGATTAAGCATGATTGATTTAACCTGTTGGTCTCGGCAAACAGAGGGACCACGTTTAGGAAGTACAAGTTGCAGTGTGAGAAAATTAATTCCTAAACATCAGAGGATATTAGTATTGTACCGTTCACTTCACTGAAAACATAATGTGAGACACAAGAATGTCCCGAGAATGTGGCGTCACATGTAGATAAGGTGGTCAAAAAGACTTTTGGCACCTTGGCCTTCATCAGTCAGAGTACAGAGGTTGGGAGGTTATGTTGCAGTGATACAAGACGTTGGCGAGGTCACACTTGTATTGTGTTCAATTCATCATCTCTCGGTGACGTTTCGGGTCGGGACCCTTCTTCAGACCCGGTACAAAGAAGATTAACCAGGATAGTGCCAGGACTATTTTGTTTTGCCCAGAGTTGGGGAATCGGGAATCAGAGGACTGTGGTTTAAGGTGAGGGGGGAAAGATTTATAGGAACCTGAGGTGTAACGTTTTTACACAAAGGGTGGTGGGTGCACTGCACGAGCTGCTGGCTGAAGTAGTTGAGGCAGGTAGTTTCCCAACGTTTAAGAAATATTTAGACAGATACATGAATAGGATAGGTTTAGAGGATATAGGCCAAAAACAGGTATGTGGGACTTGTGTAGATGGGGCATGTTGGTTGGCATGGGCAAGTTGGGCCAAATGGCCTGATTCCCGCTGTATGACTAGATCGTCTCACCCACCTCTCTGCCACATAATTTTTAGTTCTAATGGTTTTCTTTCCACAGATGCTGCCTAACCTGCTGAGCATTTCCACCATTTTCTGCTTCTTTTCAAGCTATATATAAAGGTTGGGAGTAAGGTCTTGGCCAATTTCTAAGATCTCAGGTGAAAATAGGGTGGCACAGTTGTGCAGCGCTAGAACTGCTGCCTCATAGCATCAGAGACCAAGTTCCTGACTTCGATCCTGAGCTCGGGTGTAGTCTGCGCGGAGTTTGAACGTGCTCCCTGTGACCGCGTGGGTTTCCTCCGGGTGCTCTGGTTTCCTCCCACATCCCAAAGATGTGCGGGTTTGTGGGTTAATTTGCCCTCTGTAAATTGCCCCTAGTGTGTAGGGAGTGAATGAGAAAGTGGGGTAACATGGAACTAGAGCAAACAGGTGATCGCTGGTCGGCGTGGACACGGTGGGCTGAAGGGCCTGTTTCCATGCTGTATCTTTAAACTAAATGAAACTAAACTAAAATAAACTAAACAAAACTAAACTGAACAGAGCATGAAGAGCAAAGTACTTCAGCAGAAAAAGTTGCAGCAAGTTCACAATCTCCATCAGATCGTAAATGTGCCTGGCTCTTAGCTCAGCAGATTATGGGATGTCCCTGGACTCTGTGATAGTTGCTTAAGTATCACTATCATATCAGCCTCCATTGGTAAAGCAGCTGCCTCACAGCGCCAGAGACCCGGGTTCGATCCTGACCTGGGGTGCTGTCCATGTGTAGAGTTTGCACCTTCTCCCAGAGACCGCGTGGGTCTCCTCCAGTTTCCTCCCACATCCCAAAGATGTGCAGGTTTGTAGGTTCATTGACCCTCTGTAAATTGCCCTCAGTGTGTAAATGGTGCCACTGTGCCACTGAGACAGGACATCTTGGTCAGGAGAAGCACCAGAATGGCGCAGCGAGTAGAGCCGCAGTCTTACAGCGCCAGAGACCCTGACCTCAGTGGCTGTCTGTGTGGAGTTTCCATATGTCCTGTGACTGTGTGGGATGTTTCGTTTTCCTCCCATAAAGATGTGCAGGTTTGTAGGTTAATTTGCCCCTGAAAATTGCCCCTAGTGTGTGGGGAGTGGATGAGAAAGTAGGGTGACATAGAACTAGTGTGAACGGGTGATCGATGGTTGGCGTGGGCTCAGTGGGACGAAGGGCCTGTTTCCATGCTATATCTATAAAGTTAACTGACTGGAGGAGATGGGCCGAAGGGCCTGCTTCGGTGCTGAATGACTGCTGAAGTGATTAAACAATAAAGGCTGTCTGTCCATTTTGGTTGTAAAGTAGCTGAAGATTCCTTTGGTATGGGCAGGCAGCAGCAGTCAGGTTAATTGTGTGTTTTCATGCCTGGCTGTGTGTATCAATCAGGGGGAGTGTGGAATCTGGAGATGGTATCTTGTGTACAAACCACAAAGTAAAAAAGACACAGCCTGGCTGCTCTCCAAGCCACGAAAACCAGAAGTAAACTGGAGCAAGGTGTGTGCGTACAGTAGCTTATGCTTCATTTTAACTGCTGCTCTGGCATCTCCCCCAGGGTAAGACATTGGCTTTGACATGAAAATCAAAGCAATCAAATGGGATCTGAAAGAATACAGCACTGGGAGAGTTGCCACAAACTTAATTATTAACTAACCCTGGATATCGGTCAAACAAAAGAGCAGGCGTTGCAAAGAAATATAGGGACACATTTCCATTGTGCGATATTGATAGCAGAATCACTGTTGTTTTACTGTGGATCATCAAATTAAGAGATAGCATCCATGTGATATCTCTCTCTGCATGAATATATTGATTTGTTTTTGCGGAAAAATTGATGAATAATTATGACGGAGTGATGTTAAGCGATGGTTAATGGAACCAGCAATCTGAAGTAGTGCAGGAAGGAACTGCAGATGTTAGTTTAAACCGAAGACAGACACAAAATGCTGGAGTAACTCAATGGTTCAGGCAGCATCTCTGGAGAACAGGAATATGAACAGTCTGAAGAAGGGTTTCGACCCGAAGCATCACCTATTCCTTTTTTCCAGAGATGCTGTCCAACCCGCTGAGTTACTCCAGCTTTTTATGTCTATTTTCAGTGTGAAGAAGTGTCGTGACCCGGAACGTCTATCCATTGGCCGGCACAGTGGCACAGCGGGTAGAGCGCTGCCTCATGGCACCAGAGACCCGTGTTCAATCCTGACCTTGGGTGCTGTCTGTGTGGAGTTTGCACATTTTGCCCGTGATTGCGTGGGTTTCCGTCGGATGCTCTGCTTTCTTCCCACGTACATAAGACGTGCTGGTCTGTTAGTTATATGTCCATCTTTAAATTGGTCCAGTGTGTAGGGAGTGGATGAGAAAGTGGGATAACTTAGGACTAGTGTGAACGGGTGCCCATACTGCTTCTCTAATTAACGATCTATGTCCTCTAGATATGCTGGCTGAATCATTGAGTTACTCCAGCACTGCTTTTCCTTTGTAAACTATCATCTGCAGTTCCTTGTCTTCAGCAGTTAATGCTAAGAGAAATGTAAATATAATTTGGAGTTAATGACGCCCGTGAATAGAATAGGTGGGCAGACCAGGGATCTGAAATCTCAGTGCGCCTCTATGAGGGACTCTATAGTGGTGTTCAGGTCAGGGATTTGATTTACAAAAGAGAAAATTTGAGGATTATTGGAGAGTTCGTACGTCAGTGGGACTTTAATTTCTCAAACAATCTTCCAATTCCATGCAAGGTTCTCAGTCGCATTATATTACCAATACATTATTGCTTCAGACACATTGCTGGGGTTAGGTTTCAGATCCAGTCCTCACTTAATTAAATTTTTGGAACTTTTCACCCGCCATTTTCTTCTCACCTTTCCTGAGTCATAGACCAAACCTCTTAACTTGTGCATTGTTATGTTCAGGTGATGAAGTGTGTTGGTAGACTGCTTGATATTTATGGAGTAAGGGGCTCTAGCGACGGGTAGAGTGGTGCAGCGGGTAGAGCTGCTGTCTGTCAGCACCAGAGACCCTGGTTCCATCCTGACCTCGGGTGCTGTCTTTGTGTTGAGTTTGCACCATCTCCCTGTGACCGTGTGGGATTTCTACGGGTGCTCCGGTATCCTCCCACACCTCAAAGACATGCGGATTTGTAGGTTAACTGGCCCTCTGTAAATTGCCCCCAGTGTGTAGGGAGGGAGTGGATGGAAAAGTGGGATAACATGGAACTAGTGTGAACGGGTGACCAATGGGCGGTGTGGACTCGATGGGCCACAGGGCTTATTTCCATGCTGTAACTCAAATCTAAACTAAACCAATGGAGTGCTTGCCTACATTATCTCTTCAACACTCTAAGGCTAGAGGACAGTAATCAACAGAATATAACTCGTTTTTATTTGGCTATGAGCCCAAAACACGCTGCACATGTAACACCTGTCCCTCGCCTCCATCCAGGGACTCCAGCAGTCTTTATAGGTGCCCCTCCTCTAACCACATCTCCTGCATCCGGTGCTCCCAATGTTGTCTCCTGTACGGCAGTGAGACCAAGTGTAGACAAGGCGGCTGAGCTATTATCTGAGCTCCTATTATCCTGCCCCTCTTCCCCACCCACCTCTCTCCATCCATCCATCCATATCCCTCACACTGGCTTTATAGTTCACTCCTCTTCTTTCCTTATCTGGCACCCTGTTGTCACCTTTTCACCTCCAGCTGTTGTCACTTACAGAGTGTGTGGGAGGTCAGTACCCGTGATGGAGCGGGCAGTGTGTGGTGGGGAGGTCAGTACCCGTGATGGAGCGGGCAGTGTGTGGTGGGGAGGTCAGTACCCATGATGGAGCGGGCAGTGTGTGGTGGGGAGGTCAGTACCCGTGATGGAGCGGGCAGTGTGTGGTGGGGAGGTCAGTACCTGTCTTGAACCATGAAAGTGTTCGATGAGCAGGTGAGATTCAGATTGTTGCACTCCGAGAGAACTTTCAACAACAACAGCTATTACAGTGACCTTGGAAATGCAGACACTAAACAAGCTGTTTTTCATCAATTTGACTTTTATTTTAGCTTGTAAGAACGCTCTGCCTCTTTTGTTCAAGCCAAGTTGCTTTTATGTTTTATGCTAACCATCCCATTATTTTGTTAGACAACAGGATGAAGGGGAGGGGAAAGGATAGACAAGAAGTGTTGGAGTAACTCAGCGGGCCAGGCAGCATCTCTGGAGAACATGGATAGATGATGTTCTGGGTTTTGACCCTTCTTTAGACAGGATATAGTCTGGCAAGTGATAGGTGGATACTGGTGAAGGGGAGAGGGTGGGTTGGTTGGCAGGTGGTTGAACAAAAACCAGAGATGAAAAGACAAAAAGTGGGAGATGAGGAGTTAAAAACCGTGGTGCATCATGAAGCCAGAGGAAAGGAGCAGGTGGAAAGTGGAAGGGGGGAACTGGGTGCACACAGAGGTGGGGCACAGGGGGTTGAAGGGGGTGGGGGAGGGGGATGTTAGTATGAAGGAACTGCAAATGCTGGTTTACACCAAAGGTTGACACAAAATGCTGCAGTAACTCAGTGGGTCACGTAACATCTCTGGGGAAATGGAATAGCTCATGTTTTGGGTCAAGGTCCTTCTTTGGACCGAGAGTCAGGGGAGAGGGAAACTAGGGGTATGAAAAGATACAGATCAAACCAGAGCCGGCACCGATGACCCAGGAAAGGTGGAGCCCACAATGGTCCATTGTTGGCTGTGGAAGAGGTGATAACAAAGGGATACATGGATGTGAACAGTGGGACTGGCAGGATGACTGGGATGGGGGAGGGGATGTAGAGAGAGGGAAAGCGAGGGTTACTTGAAATGAGAGAAGCCAATGTTCATACCGCTGGGGTGTAAGCTACCCAAGCAAAATATGAGGTGCTGCTCCTCCAATTTGTGCTGGGCCTCCCTCTGACAATGGAGGAGGCGCAAAACAGATAGATCAGGATGGGAATGGGAGGGGAGTTAAAGTGTTTGGCAACCGGGAGATGTGGGTCAGTTACCTACAACTGGAGAATTCAAAGACTGGCCTTGTTTATGTTTGGAGGCTGTTTGAAGTCTGAGATTAACTTTCCATGTGCACCTTGTCATAAGAGCGTCTCCATACGTGGCCAGGCTGAATATTTTGCTCTCTCGGCAGGCCTCCTTCTACCATGCGTTATAATGCAACACAATCGCAGCATTTATAATTCTTAATTCACTGAATATGGGGTAGCAGCGTATGGTAACCTCGACAATCGCTAACTGATACTGCTGCAGAAAGAATTCCAGTGTTCATTTCTTTTTATATATCAAAAAAAATCAATGAAATTAGTCATAATGGCTCAACAGCCCTGACTAAAAGGATGATAAGATAATACAGTTCTTTGTGATGTTTTTTTTTACGCTCAAATCTTTTATCTTTATTATTAACTTGGGACGCATCAAAGAGGAACAAAAACATATTTTATAAAGTATGTGCTTCCAACGGAGGGGGAGGTGAGGGAGGGTGGAGTGAGAGGAAGTTAATAGAATCCCTTTGCCACCCGACACAAAATAAAAAGCTTTTATCTTTTGTCGAGCTTCGATTCGATCAGGCTTTTTTTTTGTTGTTTCCTGCTTGTGTTTTTTTTCGTTGACTTTTGCTGCCCTTTTACAGATGCTCATTGTTGTATTTTGGTTTATTAAAAAAAGGCAGAATCAAAAGCAAAATGGGAGCAGAAGTGGATGTTAAATGCCGGCTACCCCTCCCTCTGAGGTGAGAGGTCCGGCCCACCATTGCTGTCTGCTGTACCATCGTCACCGAGTCAACTCCGACCCGCGTGCAGATCTAGTGTGTCCCCACCGCTCCTTCTTAAATGGAGAAAGCTCACTCTCTGCCAAGAACCGGCCAAAGTGAAAATATGCAGCTGTTTATAGAAGTACTTACATTTGATAATATTTGCCTGTTGTCCAGCTGACGGAAGCCAAAATAATTGTGCATACTTTTATCCTTTGAGGGAACAGTCTAGGGTGTGTTGGCCGCTTCGGGAACATTGATTTAATCAGGCAGAAAAGGGCGTGGGGTAGAGTTGCTGCCTCACAGCGACAGAGACCCGGGTACGATCATGACTACGGGTGCTGTTTGTGTGGAGTTTGCACATTCTCCCTGTGATCGCGTGAGTTTTCCCCGGGTGCTCCGGTTTCCTCCCACATTCCAAAGACGTACAGGTTTGTAGGTTAACTGGCTTCTGTAAAATTGCCCCTTGAGTGTAGAATAGTGCTGGTGTGTGGGGTGATCGCTGGTCAGCGTGGACCCGGTGGGCCGAGGGGTCTGTTTCCATGCTGCATCTCTGTACAATCACCTCTCAGCCCTTGCCCTCTGCAGTACGCATCCTTTTGGGTGGTCTCAACTATTCCAAATTTTGTTCGAGAATCCGAGGACATAGGTTTAAGGTGAGGGGGTAAAGAATTAATATGACCATGAGTGGCAACATTATCACACAGAGGGAGGTGGGCGTATGGAGCGAGCCGCTGGAGGAGGTACTGTAGTTGAGGCAGGGACTATCAAAACATTTAAGAAACATTTAGACAGGTACATGGATTGGACAGGTTTAAAGGGATAAGGGCCAAATGCAGGCAGGTGGGACTAGTGCAGATGGGGCATGTTGGTCAGTGTGGGCAAGGTTGGGCCAAAGGACATGCTTCCGTACTGTATCGCTCTGTGACTGTATGACTGAGCTGTATTTGCCAAAGTGCAGTTAGGAGCGCTGTGTTTGTGAAGTGCTCCACAGAGTGGGTTACCAATATCATTTGGCAATGGTGAGCAGGAAGGGGAAGGAACACCATGCTACATCTCACGGAGATGTGAGATGAAGGCTCTGAAGCATATGGAGCGGTGGGTCTGCCAAGGGTCACGGCAACAGGGAAGTGGGGCGCAGAGAGAATCACTATCACCGTATGAATATTATCACCATCGCCGAGCAACACTGAAAGATTCACCATGTTCTATGTCAGAATGCCTTTGGTCTGTGTTTGTGATCCCAGCAGATTGTCTCTGCAATGGTACCGTGCCAAGTGTGCTGCGTTTGGTCTCTCTCTGTTTCCTACTTCAATTTAACCGGCAGATGGGTGCATCGTCCCTGTGTGTCTTTCACCATCAGGTCAGGCTAGATTGATTTTATGGGCAGCCAGCTCTCTTCTCTTGCACTGACACCTACTCTGCCATCCACACTAGCATCTTGCAATCTGGTGCAAGGCTGGAAGATGGGAGCCGGTGATATGCTCAGCCTGTAGCTTCTCATCTCAGGCTCCCACAGTTAGTGCAGCCTTTATCAAGGAAGGAACAAGAGCAAATTTGGCAGAATTCTAGTATTATTACAACGTGGCTTAAATCCAGCACCGAGAATTTATGAGCAGCGCAGTGGAGCAGCTGCCTCACAGCGCCAGAGACCCGGGTTCCATCTTGACTACGGGTGCTGTCCGTGTGTGGAGTTTGCACGTTCTCCCTGTCACCACGTAGGTTTCCTCCCACATCCCAAAGACGTGCAGGTTTCAAAGTTACTTGTCCCTCTGTAAATTGACCCCAGTGTGTAGGGAGTGGAGGAGAAAATGGGATAACATAGAACTAGTATGAATGGGCAATTGATGGTCGGTGTGGACTCTGTGGGCTGAAGGGCCTGTTTCCATGCTGTATCTCTAAAGTGAAACTAAGCATTTAGAATGAATCTAAGAAATGTACATTAGTGTGAGAATGGACAGATTACCAACAAGTGAATGGACTTGCTTTGGTAAAAATGCATACCAATAGTTAAAATGTCTCCATGGATAGAGAAACAGAGTTAACATTTCACATTCGAGTACATCAAACAAAACATTGTCAGCACAGTGGCGAGCAGTAGAGCTGCTGCCTTGCAGTGCAGAATGAGTTACAGGGAGAATGTACAAACTCTTTGCAGACAGCACCTGGGCATCTGGTGCTCTGTCCCATTGTCCACATTTCGTCTATATCCCTCTAAACCATTTCTGTCCATGTACCTGTCCAAATGTCTTTAAAATGTTGTTATAGTACCTGCCTCAACTACCTCCTCTGGCAGCTCGTTCCATTTACCCACCACCCTCTGAGTGAAAAAGTTGACCTCGGGTTCTTATTAAATCATTCCCCACTTACCTTAAACCCATGCCCTCTTGATTCCTCTGCCCTGGGAAAAAAACTCTTTTTAATCTTTTAAGATCTCTCTATGTCGTTTACTTTTAGTTTGATCTCTCTCACATTTTTCTCTGTATTTGATACTGTTCTGTACTCTTCACTTCTCTGCTGCATCAGCAGTGACGAAATCAGTCATATCTTCCTCTAAATTCATTCTCTCTCACAAATTTGTGCAATTTATTAATCCTTCTGTTCATCTTTCTTTCTGTAATTTGTACTTTTAAAATGACAGAGTTCCCTATTGCCTTATCATTGCTTCCTAATTTTTGCAAATCATGTGGTCCATTTTTAATGAACATTGCCTCGGTAAAATTAGTTGTACGGCTTGGACCTGCAAGTAGAGGTTGGAACAACAGATTGGTTTCTTTGGAGCGTCAGAGGTTGAGGAGAGACCTGATAGAAGTATATTAAATTATGAGAGTCAATGATAGGTAGACCACCAGAACCTTAATGTGAGAGAGGAAGGAAGAAGTGTCTGAAGATGGGTCTTGACCCGAACCGTCACCCATCAATCATCTCCAGAGATGCTGCCTGACCTGCTAAGTTACTCCAGCACTTTGTGTCCCAAGGTTTAAAGGAGATCTGTGGGTAGGGTTGCCAATTTTCCCACTCCCAAATAAGGGACAAATTCCCGACGGCAATTCGTTGACCGATTTGGCTGTGGCTGGGGGAATGATGATTGGCCAGGGTGATGGACTGCACACAAAGTCCAGCTGGCAGGTCAGCTGAGGAGTCTTGGCCCGTGCCGCGCGACGTTGCGCGCATAGTCCGGCACCCCATCCAACTCATGAACCGATGATCGGCCATGAGGTAGAGGGGTATTGGTGTCGGCGGTAATGAAGGTCCAAAGGTCAGACAGCTAGCCGGACTGCCGATCGACGGGGCCACGGGCGAGGACCTGTTGCTGCACTCCATGGACTGCACTACGTCGGGACGGGTGAGGCCGGGCCGGGCCGGACGCGGCGCTCTGACCCGACAGTCCCCTCAACCCGTGTAATAGCTGTTAAATGCAGGACAAGGGCGATCCCGTATGGGACAAATCAATTTAGCCCAACATACGGGATGTCCCGGCTAATACGAGACAGTTAACAACCCTATCTGAGGGGTAAGTTTTTTTTAATAGAGGGTGGTGGGTGCCTGGAATGTGCTGCTATGGATGGTGCTGGAGGCAGATATGATAGTGGTGTTTAAGAGCGATTAGGTAGGCACATGGATATGCAGGGAATGGAGAGATATGGATCATATGCCAGCATTGTAGATAAATGTATCTTGGCAGTATGTTCTGCATGGCCATTGTGGGCTAAAGGGCCTGGTCCTGTGCTGTACTGAAAGAGAAAGGAAAAATTAAATATTTTTGCAAATGGACGCTCACTCTAGAGACAGCCAGGGAGTGAATGGCAGAATGCATAACGTTTTGAGGGTTGTTAACATATCAGCATGCTTTGAATGCCATTGTTACCCTTGGCTTTGCATTCCTTGGGTTGGAATAGAATGGGGCAGCACGGTGGTGCAGTGTGGAGTTGCTGCCTTACATTGCCAGAGATCCGGGTTCAATCCTGACTACGGGCGCTGCCTGTACGGAATTTGTATGTTCTCCCCGTGACCCGCGTGGGTTTCCCCCCACAACCCAAAGACGTGCGGGCCTGTAGGTTAATTGACTACGGTAAAATTGTAAATTGTGTGTAGGATAGTGCTAGTGTACTGGGTGATCTCTGGTCGGCACGGACTCGATGGGCCGAAGGGCCTGTTTCCGCGCTGTATCTCTAAAGTCGAAAGTAAAGTCTAAACTATAAGATATTTCTGTGCAAATAATTTGGACCACAATCTATTCATTTGGGATAAAATAATTGCTTGGGTCTTTCAGGGAAGATAATTCTTAATGGCGTGACACGACCCTTCAGGTGGTTCTGAAAGAGTGGACGATGTGTTGTTTTTAGTAGCTGAGGCTCTCAGTAAATTGCTGTGAATACACCCAGCAGTTGACAGCTGTATTAAGACAAACTGCCCCTTCTCTGACAGATAAAATAAATCAGGTGTTTAGTCAAATTAAAATACTTCTGCTGAACCGGGCTCTCGGGAGCAGCGATCCACCTGACAAATCCAAGAGAAACTAAAGACAGATGCGCCTTGATATTATTTTAAGGACCTGGTAAAAAAAACTTAACACTTTAAGTGCCATTTCAATCTCTATCTGTCCTCCCCACACATTCCCACAGGGCATATATTTCTCAGAGCTGACGGGAATCACCGTGTCTGCACTGCCTTGAAGATTGTGTGGGAAGGAAGTGCAGATGCTGGGGCATTATGGGCTCAACCCTTCCCCACGTCATCTGCTGCCGGCGCTGTTTAGCTCTGGCCTTGTCTTGACTCCAGTCTCCCCCCCCCCCACCTCCCCCCACCTTTACCATTCAGTCTGAAAAAGGGTCTCGACCCGAAACGTCACCCATTCCTTTTCTCCAGAGATGCTGCCTGTCCCGCTGAGTTAATCCAGCACTTTCTGTCTATCTGCCTTCAAGACCATTGAGCGATTCGTGAACTGTAAATTCAAAGACACAACCCTGCTTTATCCAAGTGTGATCCTGAAACGAGTGGTGTAGAACGATGTGCTTCAGTGCTCTCTGGCTTAGGGTTGGAGGAAGGCTGCTGCCTTACGGTAAAGCCCCTGTCCCACTGGATGAGGTAATTCACGAGTTCCCCCCGATTCGAACTCGGAGAATGTCCGTAGCGGGTCCGTAGGAGTTCGTGGATGTCTCGTAGTGGCTCGTAAAGCTAATGGGAAGAATAAAAAGTAACAATTTTTTTCATCACGAGTATTTTTTTACTTGTGGACATTTTTTGCAGGGATGAAATCCCAGAGACTCGAGTTCAACCTGAACTGCAGTGCACAGGGCTTTGCCTCCGAACCCATAAGAAACTGTGGATGGATTGTGAAGAAAGGGGTCCCTCTCCCCCTGCTCAATATTTATTTGTCTGATTGCATTTATATATAAATATATATATATATATATATATATACATGTGTGTATATATATATATATATATATATATACACACACGCTCATACACACATATGCATATATATGATATATGCATGCGTATGTGTGCGCTGCGTGAGTGCCTGTGCGCGTCTATATGTATATATATATATATATATATATATATATACATATGTACATATATAAACACACAGAAAATACATAAAAGCTGGAGTAACTCATCGGGACAGGTAGCATCTCTGGAGAGAAGGAATGGGTTTCGGGTCGAGACCCTTCTTCAGACACATATACACAGATGTATGCATATATACACACACACACAAACACATATATATACTAGACCAAATGGGACCCGTTGGCTCTCATCCCCTGAACGCGCGGGGGGGGGGGGGGGGGGGTGGGTTGGGGGGCGGCCTGCGCTGACACACACACACTAACCACTCCCAAATGCACACATACTAACCACCCCCATTGATATTATATTAATATTAGTGATTGGCTCCTTTTACCACATCCCCACCCTATCCACTCACGCATAGCCCCCAACGCGTGGGCGCGTCTGGAGAGGAAGAGGGGGGGTAGAGAGAGAGGGCAGAGAGAGAGGGGGCAGAGATAGAGAGAGAGGGGGCTGAGACAGAGAGAGTGGGCAGAGTCAGAAAGAAAGGGGCAGAGACAGTGAGAGAGGGACAGAGACGGGGGTGGGGAGAGGAGGAGGACGGGGGAGAGGAGGAGAGGGGAGAGGAGGAGGAGGGCGGAGAGGGACCTGACCCGAGACGGAACCGACCCGAGATGGACCCGAGAACTCGTTCTTCATTCGCAGCGCATACCACACAGCGCATGGAACACCGTGCGCAGATTCCATTGTGACGTCATCAGCGAAAAACGCCGATCTTTTTCAAAGTTTTTTCAGATTTGTGAACATTTTCATTAATAACTTGAGAAATAAAGCGTGAATTTTTCAGATAAGGCGATTTCGGACTGCACGGGATAAATTTCTATTGGAATATGTAAACATTTTACCATTAGTGCGTCGAGTTTTCAAGAAGATGTGATTAAACACAAACAAATAAACACACACACACACACATCCAAGATAAGAGTTTTATAATTATAGAGATACACTGCACATTTTCATTTGTTTATTATGGGTTTGACAGAATATGATGTTTACAAGTAAGAATTTCATTGTTCCGCTTTGGGACATATGTTCATAAGTGAGAAGAGCAGAATTAGGCCATTCGGCCCATCAAGTCTACTCCGTCATTCAATCATGGCTGATCTAGCTTTCCCTCTCAACCCCATTCTCCTGCCTTCTCCCCATAACCCCGACACCCGTACTAATATGATGATAAAACACTCTTGACCACTCTTGACCCTAGAATAAGCATTCTCACCTGAGACATGACACTTAAGTAGTGAGGTCAATCAATGTGAGCTGCGTGGGGCAATGGTTTGTTATCTTTATTTTTCACTTTATAAATCATACTATCTTACCGATCCCAGTTATCTCTGCAAAAAAATGACATAAATTGCTGGAGTAAGTCAGCATCCCTTCTCTAAGGGTCCTGACCTGAAAAGGTCACCTATCCATGTACTCCGGAGATGCTGCCTTAGCCACTGAGTTATTCCTGAAGCGTCACCTATCCATGTCCTCCGGAGATGCTGCCTGAGCCGCTGAGTTATTCCAGTACTTTGTGTCTGTTTTTGTAAACCAGCATCTGCAGTTCCTTGTTTCTGCACTTATCTCTGTGCTTGCCTTCAGAATAGGTTAGGTGTCATGGCACCAGACGGCTCGTACCTGTTGACAGAAGGAACTGCTGATGCTGGTTTACAATGGCTCAAGCAACTCAATGGGTCTGGCATCATCTCAACAATAGTAGTTCAGTAGAGCAGTTCTGATCTACTATCTACCTCATTGGTGACTCTCGCACTATCTTTGATCGGACTTTGCTGGCGTTACCTTGCACTAAACATTATTCTCCTTATCATGTATCTACACACTGTGAATGGCTCGATTGTGATCATGTATTGTCTTTCCGCTGACTGGTTAGCACGCATCAAAAGCTTCTCACTGTACCTTAGTACGCGTGACAATAAACTAAACTCAAACTGAACTAGGGAGAACAAAAGGCCTGGGTTTTCCGAATCTTGCTGGAAATTAGTTTGAGCTATTAAGGGATCAATACTGGTCCTAACTCCCAGGGGAACAGAACAGGCAGCATCTCTGGATCACCCATTGCTTCCACCCAGAGATGCTGCCAGTCCTGCTGAGTTACTCCAGCGTTTTGTGTCTATCCCCAGTAGAACAGAAGTCTGTCTCACAATGTAGTCATTTGTTGTGTACAGTTTATACTCTCTAATATCTTAAATTGACCATTATTTACAGAGAGGTAGATAAATGCAAGTAGGGCAGTTTCTCGTGACAATACTGCTTTAATAACCAATAAATGATCGTGAGTAATCTGTGTGGAATTATTATAATTTAATTACACTAATAAAATATTGATGGTAATTTTGCAAGCAAGCTGACACATCTGAAAGATTATGCAAAGCAGATCTGAATTTTCTAAGTAATAAATGATCAATGTAACATAAAGTGAGTCCAGATATTGCTATTGATTTATGCAGAATAATACAGGATGTATGGAATATAGTCATTATACACAATTTTGTACACTTTACCATATAATTTTGACTGAGACAATGAAGTTAAGGAGTGACAACATCGCACACAAACCGCTCCCACAGAATTGGCATTCTTTGCTTCTGTATTGTAAGCTTTAGTGGCGATAGACAGGAATGGTTTCGTCCCAGCTGCTAGCAGGCAACTGAGCCGTCCTCTCACAGCTAGAGTGCGGTCCTGACCTCCCATCTACCTCATTGGAGACCTTTGAACTATCTATAATCTGACATTATCGGACTTCAATGTTATGACTTTGCACTAATTTTCAAGGCATGACTATAAGTACTTGAACCCACAGAAACATAGAAAATAGAAGCAGGAGTAGGCCATTCGGCCCTTTGAGCCAGCACCGCCATTCAATATGATCATGGCTGACAACACTATTAGAATGTGGTCATGCAGCGTTAGCGCTGCGACTGTTTTGGGCTGTTATCCATTTGTGTGTTTCACTTGTGTGAATGCTGAGGGGAATGAAGTAACGGTTTGATTGATTGAAAGAAAGTGCATGGAAACAGGCCCTTCAGCCCACCATGTCCAAGCCAACTATCGATCACTTATTCACACTTTCTCATCCACTCCCTGCACACCAGGGGCAACTTACAGAGACCACTGTAGTTTAGTTTAGTTTAGTTTAGAGATACAGCATGGAAACAGGCCCTTCGGCCCACTAAGTCATTGCCAATCAACCAACCATCGATCACCCGTTCACACTAGTTCTCCCACTTTCTCATCCACTCCCTACACACTAGGAGCAAGGTACAGAGGGCCGATTAACCTACAAACCCCCACATCTAAGGATATGGGAGGAAACCAGAACACCCGGAGAAAACCCACGCAGTCACAGGGAGAACATACAAACTCCACACAGACAGCACCTGAGATCAGGATCGGGACGCGGGTCACCAACGCTGTGAGACAGCAGCTCTACCCGCTGTTTCACCGTGGTGCTAGAGATTTAAGTCTTCCTGTACATACATAGCGAAAAACGCTGAAGGGATTATTTGTTCGTCCTCATCGAAACATTCTGAACAACATCAAAGACAAGAATTTATTTGGGTTTCCCAGGAAAACAAGATAGTAACTCTTTAAAGGGCACATTAACCCTGATAGCTTCTAATCTCAGGACAAATAGATTTGGTGGACGGATGACATCAGTAACGTGATACATCCATAGCCTAAAATCGTTCTGTGCTGATTAATTAATGATAGCACAGTCTCTTGGTACCTCAAATATTTTACATATGTGCAGTGTAATGATTATACCAAAATAAATTCAAGGTCTAATCATGATAGATACAAGAAGCTGGAGTAACTCAGCGGGATGGGCAGAATCTCTGGGGAGAAGGAGTGGGTGACACTTTGGGTTGAGACCCTTCTTCAGACTCAACAGTCCCGATCAAATTTAGAAAGCAGTTGAAGATTTTTCTTATCATTTGATCTGACCTCAAGTGAGAATTTTCAAGTAAGAATGTTATTGTTCCATTTCAGGGGATATAACTTTCTCCTGTATATCGGTGAGTACACGTGCAGGCTCGGCGATCGTTTCGCTGAACACCTCCGCTCAGTCCGCCTAGACCTACATGATCTCCTGGTTGCCAAACACTTTAACTCCCCCTCCCATTCCCACACTGACCTTTCTGTCCTGGGCCTCCTCCACTGTCAGAGTGAGGCCCAGCGCAAATTGGTGGAACAGCATCTCGTATTTTGCTTGGGTAGCTTACACCGCAGCGGTATGAACATTGACTTCTGTAACTGGAAGTGGCGGAAGTTCCGGAAGTGGCGGCTGCGGCTCGTCTGCAGTCCGTTTGTCTTTTCTGTTTTTGGTTTTCTTCTGTCCCGTTTTTACAGTTTATTTCAGTTTATTTAGTTGTGTATGTGTGGGGGGGGTGGGTGTAACATGGTTTTTGACTCTTCCTTCGGGGGGGATGCGCCCTTTCCTGCCGTCTCCCCCGTCTCCGTGTCGGTCTGCGCTGAGGCCTATCGCGGAGCTGGCGGCCTCCAACTGCGACCGACCTTCAGGCTGCGGAGGCAGAGCCAGGACTTCCCAACGCGAGGCTGGCTGACTTCGGGGCTGTGGTTACGGGGCGACCCAACTTCCGACCCGACTTTGGAGCCTCGGAGGCTCGGCCGCGGGCAGTGGACGACATCATCGGGAGCTCGAGTTCTGTTTTCCGAAGCTCCCGCAACTACAGCTGCGTCCGCTGGACTGGAGGGCGGCAGCTTCGACTGCCCCGGGCCGCGGAGTTTGAACCGGGCCCGTTTACGGAGCACGGATTCAGCCGCGGGACTTACCTACCATCACCCGGCAGGGCCACAACATCGGAGGCCTGGATCGCCTCAGCATAGAGGGAGAGCAAGGAGGGAAGAGACAATGACTTTGGGACTTAAACTGTTGAGTGTTTGTTATTTATTCTATGTTATGACTGCAGGCTAAACCATTTCATTGCACTGTAAAGTGCAATGACAATAAATTAACCATATAACAACCATATAACCATATAACAATTACAGCACGGAAACAGGCCCTCTCGGCCCTTCCAGTCCGTGACGACCATTTGTTTTCCCCTAGTCCCATCTATCTGCACTCAGACCATACCCCTCCATTCCCTTCACGTCCATATCACTTTACTTTTAAATGTTAAAATCGATCCTGCCTCCACCACTTCTGCTGGAAGCTCATTCCACACAGCCACCACCCTCTGAGTAAAGAAGTTCCCCCTCACGTTACCCCTAAACTTCTGTCCCTTAATTCTCATGTCATGCCCTCTTGTTTGAATCCTCCCTACCCTCAATGGGAAAAACGTATCCACGTCAACTCTATCCCTTTCATCATTTTAAAGACCTCAATCAAGTCCCCCCTTAACCTTCTGCGCTCCAAAGAATAAAGACCTAACTTGTTCAAATTAAAAAAGAAAAGAAAAGAACTTCAAGTGACCCTTGCGTTCCTTCTCTCTCCATCCCTCCCCATCCTGGTTCACAACTAGTTTGACTGTCCTCCTGATTACATTTTACTTTGGATGCCCTGTTGTTAGCTTCCCCTAGCTAAACATGTATTCGACATTTTCCTTGACATACGTCCCCTTTGATCTATCGTTTTCACGCCTTACACTTCCTTATCTTTCTTCCTTCTCCACTGACTTTCAATCTGAAGAAGCGTCTCGACCCGAAGCCTATTCCTTCTATCCACAGATGCTGCCAGACCCACTGAGTGACTCCAGCATTTTGTGTCTATTTGTGACAATAAATGACTCTTGACTCGTGATTCAATGCTTAAATATGTGTAATCACTCACACTGACACATTATTCTCTTCATCTTGCGTCACTGTGGTTGTGTCACTGTGATTGTAATCATGTATAGTCTTTTCATTGACTGGTTAGCATGCAACAAAAAAAGTTTTCACTGTACCTGAGTACACGTGAAATAAACTATACTAAATTAAAACTAACAAAGTTCAAAGTCATCCTAGTTTTGCATCCATTCCCTTCACAACATAAGCAACGTGCAGAGGCCAAATCACCCACAACCCACAAGACCATAATACACAGGAGCAGCATTAGGGCATTCAGCCTATTCAATCATGGCTAATCTCCATTCTAACCCGCACGTCAATAGGATGTTAGAGGAAACCGGAGCACCTGGAGGAAACCCACGTGGTCAGAGGGAGAATGTGCAAACTCCACACAGATAGACAATGCCCCAGAGCAGGTTTGAACCCGGGTCCCTGGCGCTGTGAGGTAGCGACTCTACCTATATACTGCCAAATATATTCAGCCTCTCAGATGCTATTTAGGTCCAAAACAGAACAATGAGTTGCTATAATGGTCAATTTGCCTTCATGCCACCTCAGCAAAAGCCATTACATACAGGAGAAAACAACAGTGCAACATACACCATAATCTCCGATTTCAGCTGCTGTTGTGGCTTGCCTCCACTTTGATGTCCAGGTTCCTGATATCTGAACCTTTTATAACAGCCATTCAACTCACCAACATCTATTATTACGCGCATAATATCTTTGTTGGACGAGACAAGTAAACTTGCCAAGATTCAGCGTCAGCCAAGAACATAATGTGCGAAAACATTTGGTGCAAATCCAGTTTTCAAGTCAGGCTTCAAAGAAACAAAAAGCTAACATTTGTCTGAAAGTAGAACAAATTAAGATTGTGAAATGCTAATGGTGATGATACTGGTGCGTTTTGTGTGGAGAAAACGTTTCTACATTCTTTTATTGTTCCTCATTAGTATATCACCTGCATGTCTTAATCTGCTGTTTGCAAAAAGACAGAAATTGGAAAGACTTTACAATACCTCTTTCTAGCTGTTTGTTACTAACAACTGAATTTTTTTTAGCCACTTAATTCTTCAGTATGAAGAATTGGTATTGTATTCATAGACACTTGAGTATTTAAAATACGCCATGTGAATTTTACAAACGGTGTAGCTGAGATCTTTTAATAGGTCCTCACCTTCACTTCCTTTCAACTCTATTTGATCACCATTATGTGAAAACCATTACTGGAAAGCAGAACTTACCCTGTAGACGCTTGCCGCGTGTACAGCGGCGACACGGTGGCGCAGTGGTAGAGTTGCTGCCTCACAGCGCCAGGGACCCGGGTTCCATCCTGACCACAGGTGTTGTCTGTACGGAATTTGCACTTCCTCTATGTAACTGTGTGGGTTTTCTCCCAGTGCTCCGGTATCCTCCCACACTGCAAGACATACAGGCATCAGTAAAAATTGTAAATTGTCCCAAGTTTGTCGGATAGTGCTAGACAGCGCGTACATGGTGGGCCGAAGGGCTGTTTCCCCGCTGTATCTCCAAAAAAACAATTTTCAAACTAAACATTACTAGAAAGCAGAACTTCTCTCTTCTTGCCAAATGTAATGTTCAGAGGTTTGGGAACAAGATTGTCTGAAGGATATAAATAGTGGTGAAGACAGTGGCCTGTTGCTTGCTGAAAGTGCATTGCCATAGGAGAAACTGAACCAAGACACCACCCACATTTTCCTTTGATTTTCATCTCTTTTGATCTCTTCCACTTCCTTATCTCTGTAACTTGCTCTCTCCTGACACTCAGTCTGAAGAAGGGTCTCGACCCAAGACATTACCTATTCCTTCTCTCCAGAGATGCTGCCTGTCCCGCTGAGTTACTCCAGCATTTTGTGTCTATCTTCGGCATCAAAATAACATCTGCACTTGCTTCCTAAATAAACCAAGACAGGGCCTGAATCTGGTGGTGTGCGCTTTCAAACTTCTGCACCTTCTACCCAATGAGAGCGGGGACAAGATGGAATGACTGGGGTGGGGCAAGTCTTTGATTATGTTGGCTTGCTTTCCAAAGGCAGCATTAAGTGTAGATGAAGTGTGTGGTGGGGAGTAGGTCTGTGTTCTGGACTGGGCCACATCCATAACTCTCTGCAATTTATTGTGGTCTTGATGCAGCACTGCTTCAGCACTGCTCTGCGGCACTGCTCTGCGGCACTGCTCTGGGCACTGCTCTGGGCACTGCTTCAGCACTGCTCTGCGGCACTGCTCTGGGCACTGCTCTGGGCACTGCTTCAGCACTGCTCTGCGGCACTGCTCTGGGCACTGCTTCAGCACTGCTCTGGGTACTGCTCTGGGCACTGCTTCAGCACTGCTCTGGGCACTGCTTCAGCACTGCTCTGCGGCACCGCTCTGGGCACTGCTCTGCGGCACTGCTCTGGGCACTACTCTGCGGCACTGCTCTGGGCACTGCTCTGGGCACTGCTCTGGGCACTGCTCTGCGGCACTGCTCTGCGGCACTGCTCTGGGCACTGCTCTGGGCACTGCTCGCGGCGCTGCTCTGGGCACTGCTCTGCAGCACTGCTCTGGGCACTGCTCTGGGCACTGCTCTGCGGCACTGCTCTGGGCACTGCTCTGGGCACTGCTCTGCGGCACTGCTCTGCGGCACTGCTCTGGGCACTGCTCTGCGGCACTGCTCTGCGGCACTGCTTCAGCACTGCTCTGGGCACTGCTCTGGGCACTGCTCTGCGGTACTGCTCTGCGGCACTGCTCTGCGGCACTGCTCTGGGCACTGCTCTGGGCACTACTCTGCGGTACTGCTCTGGGCACTGCTCTACGGCACTGCTCTGCGGCACTGCTCTGGGCACTGCTCTGGGCACTGCTCTGGGCACTGCACTGCTCTGGGCACTGCTCTGCGGCACTGCTCTGGGCACTGCTCTGCGGCACTGCTCTGCGGCACTGCTCTGGGCACTGCTCTGGGCACTGCTCTGGGCACTGCTCTGGGCACTGCTCTGCGGCACTGCTCTGGGCACTGCTCTGGGCACTGCTCTGCGGTACTGCTCTGCGGCACTGCTCTGCGGCACTGCTCTGGGCACTGCTCTGGGCACTGCTCTGCTGTGATTCTTGTGTTGGCCTGTCCCACATACGCGATTTTTTCAGCGACTGCCGGCACCCGTCGTGGTCGCAGCAGGTGGCGAAAAAGTTCAACATGTTGAAAATCCAGCAGCGACCAGAAAAAGGTACGACACGTTGGGCGACTGATCACGACCATACAGGCGTCACCCCGCGACATGTTGACACATGACGCCTGTATGGTCGTGAATAGTCATGTTGAAAATTGTCGGCCAGCTGCTGCGACTATGACGGGTGCCGGCAGTCGCCGAAAAAATAGCGTAAGTGGGACAGGCCCTTAGGACTTTGGAGTTGGGATTTGTAGTCGGATCCTTGTGACCCAAAGGTAAGTAAACTATCAATAGTGTATTACTGACAGCCAGGTGTATTTAAGGAACTGCATGGTCCTTGTAATACTTATACCTAAAACTGACAAAGGCAAAACAGTTATAATGGGTGACTTCAATCTACATATAGATTGGGTTAATCAAATTGGCAGGGGTGCTGAGGATTATTTGGAATGTATGCGGGATAGTTATCTAAATCAACATGTAGAGGAACCAACGAGAGAGCAGGCTATTTTAGACTGGGTTTTGAGTAATGAGGAAGGGGTAGTTAGCCGTCTTGTTGTACGTGCCCCCTTGGGCAAGAGTGACCATAATATGGTTGAGTTCTTCATTAGGATGGAGAGTGACATTGTTAATTCAGAAACAATGGTTCTGAACTTAAAGAAAGGTAACTTTGAGGGTATGAGACGTGAATTGGCCAAGATTGACTGGCAATTAATTCTAAAAGGGTTGACGGTGGATATACAATGGAAGACATTTAAAGACTGCATGGATGAACTACAAAAATTGTTCATCCCAGTTTGGCAAAAGAATAAATCGGGGAAGGTAGTGCATCCGTGGATAACAAGGGAAATCAGGGATAGTATCAAAGCAAAGGATGATGCGTACAAAGTAGCCAGAAAAAGCAGCATACCAGAGGACTGGGAGAAATTCAGAGACCAGCAGAGGAGGACAAAGGGCTTAATTAGGAAAGGAAAAATAGATTATGAAAGAAAACTGGCAGGAAACATAAAAACTGACTGCAAAAGTTTTTATAGATATGTGAAGAGAAAGAGGTTAGTTAAAACAAATGTAGGTCCCTTGCAGTCCGAAACAGGTGAGTTGATCATGGGGAACAAGGATATGGCGGACCAATTGAATAACTACTTTGGTTCCGTCTTCACTAAGGAAGACATAAATAATCTGCCGGAAATAGCAGGGGACTGTGGGTCAAAGGAGGAATTGAGTGAAATCCAGGTCAGTCGGGAAGTGGTGTTGGGTAAATTGAATAGATTAAAGGCCGATAAATCCCCATTGCCAGATAGGCTGCATCCCAGAGAACTTAAGGAAGTAGCTCAGGAAATAGTGGATGCATTAGTGATAATCTTTCAAAACTCTTTAGATTCTGGAGTAGTTCCTGAGGATTGGCGGATAGCAAATGTAACCCCTCTTTTTAAGAAGGGAGGGAGAGAGAAAACGGGGAATTACAGACCAGTTAGTCTAACATCGGTAGTGGGGAAACTGCTAGAGTCAGTTATTAAAGATGGGATAGCAGCACATTTGGAAAGTGGTGAAATCATTGGACAAAGTCAGCATGGATTTACGAAAGGTAAATCATGTCTGACGAATCTTGTGGAATTTTTCGAGGATGTAACTAGTAGCGTGGATAAGGGAGAACCAGTGGATGTGGTATATCTGGACTTCCAGAAGGCTTTCGACAAGGTCCCACATAAGAGATTAGTATACAAACTTAAAGCATACGGTATTAGGGGTTCAGTATTGATGTGGATAGAGAACTGGCTGGCAAACAGGAAGCAAAGAGTAGGAGTAAACGGGTCCTTTTCACAATGGCAGGCAGTGACTAGTGGGGTACCGCAGGGCTCAGTGCTGGGACCCCAGCTATTTACAATATATATTAATGATCTGGATGAGGGAATTGAAGGCAATATCTCCAAGTTTGCGGATGACACTAAGCTGGGGGGGCAGTGTTAGCTGTGAGGAGGATGCTAGGAGACTGCAAGGTGACTTGGATAGGCTGGGTGAGTGGGCAAATGTTTGGCAGATGCAGTATAATGTGGATAAATGTGAGGTTATCCACTTTGGTGGCAAAAACAGGAAAGCAGACTATTATTTAAATGGTGGCCGATTAGGAAAAGGGGAGATGCAGCGAGACCTGGGTGTCATGGTACACCAGTCATTGAAAGTAGGCATGCAGGTGCAGCAGGCAGTGAAAAAAGCGAATGGTATGTTAGCTTTCATAGCAAAAGAATTTGAGTACAGGAGCAGGGAGGTTCTACTTCAGTTGTACAGGGTCTTGGTGAGACCACACCTGGAGTATTGCGTACAGTTTTGGTCTCCAAATCTGAGGAAGGACATTATTGCCATAGAGGGAGTGCAGAGAAGGTTCACCAGACTGATTCCTGGGATGTCAGGACTGTCTTATGAAGAAAGACTGGATAGACCCGGTTTATACTCTCTGGAATTTAGGAGATTGAGAGGGGATCTTATAGAAACTTACAAAATTCTTAAGGGGTTGGACAGGCTAGATGCAGGAAGATTGTTCCCGATGTTGGGGAAGTCCAGGACAAGGGGTCACAGCTTAAGGATAAGGGGGAAATCCTTTAAGACCGAGATGAGAAAGACTTTTTTCACACAGAGAGTGGTGAGTCTCTGGAACTCTCTGCCACAGAGGGTAGTTGAGGCCAGTTCATTGGCTATATTTAAGAGTGAGTTGGATGTGGCCCTTGTGGCTAAGGGGATCAGAGGGTATGGAGAGAAGGCAGGTACGGGATACTGAGTTGGATGATCAGCCATGATCATATTGAATGGCGGTGCAGGCTCGAAGGGCTGAATGGCCTACTCCTGCACCTAATTTCTATGTTTCTATGTTTCTATGTAATGGGATGTCTACAACCCCTCCAGCTGTGCATTAAGTAAACAAGTCATCATCGCTTGTTGGTGATTGAGATAACCAGAGAGGAACTGGCAGGGATATGGATGAAGAGATGAGGAAATGGCCCCCGAGAGATAATCAACTAAAATAGTCAGGAGTCATGAGGCAAGAGTTGCCCTGTGTCCCAGATAGAAGAATGACATTCTTACTCGCAGCAGCACAACAGAATATGTAAACATAGTACACAGTAAACAATATAATAACCAGGACAAAAAGTTATATATGTGTGTGTGTATATATATATAACACTCTGAAGTAGAGTCTCGACCCAAAACGTCACCCATTCCTTCTCTAGATTTGCTGCCTAGCCCGCTGAGTTACTCCAGCATTTTGTGTCTGCATTATATACACATATATACACATAGCAAGATGGATTCAACAGTGGCTGAATGGGAGATGTCAGAGAGTAATGGTGGATGTCTGTTTGTCAGGTTGGAAGCCAGTGACCAGTGGGGTGCCTCAGGGATCTGTGTTGGGTCCACTGTTGTTTGTCATGTACATCAATGATCTGGATGATAGGGTGGAAAATTGGATAAGTAAGTATGCAGATGATACTGAGATAGGTGGTGTTGTGGATAATTAAGTAGATTTTCAAAGTCTACAGAGAGATTTGGGCCATATGGAAAAGTGGGCTGAAAGATGGCAGATAGAGTTTAATGCTGATAAGTGTGAAGTGCTACATCTTGGCAGGACAAATCAAAATAGGACGTACATGGTAAATGGTAGGGAATTGAGGAATGCTGTGGAACAGAGGGATCTAGGAATAACTGTGCATAGTTCCCTGAAGGTGGAATTGCATGTAGATAGGGTGGTAAAGAAAGCCTTTGGTGTGCTGGCCTTTATAAATCAGAGCATTGAATATAGGAGTAGGGAAGTAATGTTAAAATTGTACAAGGCATTGGTAAGACCAATTCTGGAGTATGGTGTACAATTTTGGTCGCCTAATTATAGGAAGAATGTCAACAAAATAGAGGGAGTACAGAGGAGATTTACTAGAATGTTGCCTGGGTTCCAGCAACTATGTTACAGAGAAAGGTTGAACAAGCTAGGTCTTTATTCTTTGGAGCGCAGAAGGTTAAGGGGGGACTTGATTGAGGCCTTTAAAATGATGAAAGGGATAGACAGAGTTGACGTGGATAAGCGTTTCCCATTGAGGGTAGGGAAGATTCAAACAAGAGGGCATGACATGCGAATTAAGGGACGGAAGTTTAGGGGTAACGTGAGGGGGAACTTCTTTACTCAGAGGGTGGTGGCTGTGTGGAATGAGCTTCCAGCAGAAGTGGTGGAGGCAGGATCGATTTTAACATTTAAAAGTAAAGTGGATAGGTATATGGACGGGAAGGGAATGGAGGGGTATGGTCTGAGTGCAGGTAGATGGGACTAGGGGAAAATAAATGGTCGGCACGTTCTGGAAGGGTCGAGAGGGCCTGTTTCCGTGCTGTAATTGTCATATGGTTATATGGTTATATACACACACACACATATGGAAAGGAGCTGCAGATACTGGTTTAAACTGAAGATAGACACAAGAAGCTGGAGTAACTCAGCAGGATAAGCAGCATCTCTGGAGAAAAGGAATAGGTGATGTTTTGGGTCAAGTCTGAAGAAGGGTCTTGATCCCACACGTCATCTATTCCTTTTCTCCAGAAATGGTGCCTGACCCGTTGAGTTACTCCAGCATTTGTCTACGTTCAGTTTAAACCAACATCGGCAGCTCCATCCTATACAGTATATATATATATATATATATATATATATGTATACGTGTATATGTGTGTGTGTATATATATATTTTGGGTCGAGACCCTTCTTAATATTCCTCAGATTCGCCATCCTCTAACTGAACTAACTGAAGAAATTCCTCCTCATCTCCTTTCTAAAGGAATGTCCTTTTATTCTGAGGCTGTGCCTCTCCTAGACTCTCCCACTTTGAAAACATCTCTTCAAATCCACTCTATTCAGGCCTTTCACTATTTGATAAGTTGCAATGAGGTCCCCCATCTTCTAAACTCCAGCGAGTATCAGCCCAGTGCCGTCAAACGCTTATATATTAACCCAATTATTCCTGGGATCATTCTCATAAACGGCGGCACCATGGCGTAGTGGTAGAGTTGCTGCCTTACAGCGCCAGAGACGTGGGTTCGATCCCGACTATGGGTGCTGTCTGTATGTAGTTTATATGTTCACCCTGTGACCTGCGTGGGTTTTCTCTGAGATCTTTGGTTTCCTCCCTCACACTAAACACATACGGTTTGCAGGTTAATTCGCTTGGTGTAAATGTAAAATTTTCCCTAATGTGTGTAGGGTAGTGTTAATGTGTGGGGATCGCTGGTCGGTGCGGACGCGGTGGGCCAAAGGGTCTATTTCCACGCTGTATCTCTAAACTAAACTAAACTTCCTGTGGACCCTCTCCAATGCTAATAGTGTACTACTGGCAGCCAGGTGTATTTAAGGAACTGCATGGTCCTTGTAATGGGATGTCTACAACCCCTCCAGCTGTGCATTAAGTAAACAAGTCATCATCGCTTGTTGGTGATTGAGATAACCAGAGAGGAACTGGCAGAGATATGGATGAAGAGATGAGGAAATGGCCCCCGAGAGATAATCAACTAAAATAGTCAGGAGTCATGAGGCAAGAGTTGCCCTGTGTCCCAGATAGAAGAATGACATTCTTACTCGCAGCAGCACAACAGAATATGTAAACATAGTACACAGTAAACAATATAATAACCAGGACAAAAGGTTATATATGTGTGTGTGTATATATATATAACACTCTGAAGTAGAGTCTCGACCCAAAACGTTACCTATTCCTTCTCCAGAGATGCTGCCTAGCCCGCTGAGTTACTCCAGCATTTTGTGTCTGCATTATATACACATATATACACATAGCAAGATGGATTCAACAGTGGCTGAATGGGAGATGTCAGAGAGTAATGGTGGATGGCTGTTTGTCAGGTTGTGATATGCCATCTATGTGTGATATACCAATAAATTTTAAACAACGTGAATAAGTCTGTTGATTGCTCTGCCTACATCGAAACAGCCGCCTGCCAACACTCAAACATGAAAACAGTCATTAAATCGATAATGCATAAAATGGTTTACCTCACAAATTTTCAAATACTAGCTGCTCGCTCGGATAATTTATACATAATTTTACTTTTGTATATAATCATTTACAACTGCAGGATAATAATTAGAATTTCGAAGGGCATGTGGCTTATTGCAAGTGTCGTCTATCTTCAAACGTAGGAAAACAAATTGCAGAATTCAGGCATTCTGAATGTTCCTACACTTTGCGCAATGATATCTCGGGAAGTTAACATATGTTACCTGAGACTCAAAGAATTGCAGATGCTGGTTTACAAAAGAAGACCCAAAATTCTGGAGTATCTCACTGAGTCAGGCAGCATCTCTGGAGAACATGGATAGGCAATGTTTGGGGTCATTGAGCTGTTAAATTTTACTGTACCTCGGTACAAATGACAATAATAAACCTAAACTGAAGTACAAACTGCAGTTGAGTTGGTTCTGAAGGGGAAATAAAAGGCTTTAGCTTCTTTATTGTGGCTGAGCTCACATCTCTCGCACGGGACTGCGTGTGTGTGTAGGTGTAAACAGCTGGCCTTTGCTAACAGCTGCACTTCCATTATTTAAGAGCTCTCCGTTCCTCAGGAGATTGAATTTGTCCATCCCAGTCTACAGCTTTTAAAAGTTGCAAAGAGAAGCATATACTGGCTGCTTGTTATCTTTTTTTTATTACCTGGAACATTTGCCTGAAGGCAGCCTTGGGCAGGCTTGTACGAGCCAAAGAAGTGTTATTGACGTGGCACCTCATTCTCTCTGCTTCAGAATTTCGAGCAACAGGAGATGTACTGAGCACGGTTTTAATGGCGCCAAACCATAGGCAAGTTAGGAAGCATTTCCCAACAAATGGTGCTGGAAGATAAGGCTCACGCATTGTCACCCGCCCATCTTTCAAAGCCCAGACCATCACACAAACCAGCCTGTGGAGGAAGGAACAGCAAATGCTGGTTTAATCTCTCAGTCTGAAGAAGGGTCTCAACCTGAAAAGTCTCCTATTCCTTTTCTCCAGAGATTCTGTCTGACCCGCTGAGTTACTCCAGCATTTTGTGTCTATCTTCGATACAAAACAACCTCCCTTTCATTGACTCCATCTACACCACGCTACCTCAACAAGGCCAGCAGCATCATCAAGGCCCAGTCTCACCCACTCCCTCTTCTCCCCTCTCCCATCGGGTAAAATGTACAGAAATGTGAAAACGCACACCTCCAGATTGAGGGACAGTTTCTTTTTTTTTTAGTATTAATAACTTCAGAAGTTATTCTAAAAATCTCAATCCAGAAATTCTTAATTTTTATACAATTTGCAAAAGTAGGTGTTAAATTAGCCTCTGGATGCTGACATTTATCGCAGATAGAGGATATCTGTGGAAACATTCTATTCAATTTAACTTTGGAGTAATGTAATCTATGTAATACTTTAAATTGTATTAAAGCATGTCTGGAGTTTAGCGAGCGTTGATGTATATATTGTAAACTTTTGTCCCATATATCTTTTGTTATGTATTGATTTATTTCATTTTCCCATGTATGTCTATATGATTCCGTCGATGGTATCTCGCTATCTAAAAGGGTATTATAAATATAAGTTGTTAATTTTTCTGTATTAGGATGCTTATTCAGACATTCATCAAGGATTTCTGGTTCTTATAATTCTTATATTTCTTTATTCCTATAATCTCGTGTATTTGATTTAACATAATCTCTGAGTTGTAGATATCGAAAAAAAATATTTGAGTGTAATCCATAAATCTGTTGCAGTTCCTGAAATGAAAGATAAGTGCCTTTCTTATAAAGGTGTTCCATCTTTTTGATTCCATAGTTTTTCCATTGCATAAAGCCTTCATCCAGCATGGAAGGTTTGAATAAGGGATTGTTTACAATAGGGAGACAGAGTGGTATATTATCCAGTTTTAGAGCCTTTTTAAGTTGTTTCCAGATTCGTGTACCACTATATATTATAGGGTTTTCCCTTAAGGTTTTTTAATGCAATTTTGTCGGTGCAAATATAATCAAACTGATTTTAAAAGATAAACAATCCTCCTTTTCCATCCTTAACCAGTCTGGTTGTTGATCCATTTCCTCCAGCCAAAAATTCATGTTTTTAATATAAACTGTCCAAAAATAAAACAGAAAATTTGGTAGAGTTAAACCTCCATTAATCTTTGATTTACATAAATGTTTTTTATTTATTCTATGATTCTTGTATTTCCAGATGAAACTTGTAACAGTAGAGTCTACTTTAAAAAAAAAAGATTTTGGAATATATATCGGGATTGGCTGAAATAAGTACAGTAATTGCGGCATAAAAACCATTTTTATAGCATTAATTCTACCGAACATTGAAATAGGGGGTGTTTTCCAGTATTGAATATTCTTATTTAGTTTATTCAGTAAAGGTGGGAAATTTGATTTAAATAAAGAACTATACACCTTAGTTACATAAATACCTAGATATTTAAATTTTTCTTCAACTATTTTAAAAGGCGATTGTTGTAGTATATGTAAATTGTGATCCGTTATTGGCATGATTTCGCTTTTATTCCAATTAATTCTCTATCCTGAGAACTGACCGAATTGAGTTAATAGATTTAATAAATTTGGAATACTAATTTCTGGCTTTGTAATATATATTAGTACATCATCTGCATATAGAGAAATGTTATTCATTGTATCTTTAGTATTGTATTTCTGGATTAGATCCGACATTTTCTGCGAGTGGTTCAATTGCTAAAGCGAATAATAATAGAGATAATGAGCATCCTTGTCTACAACCTCTGGAAAGATTAAATTTAGTTGATAACATTTGGTTTGTTAGTATTCTAGCTGTTGGGTTAGAGTATAATAATTTAACCCATGTACAATTGCAATTGAAATTGAAATTTTTCCATCACTGAAAATAAATATGGCCATTCTACTTGATCGAAGGCTTTTTCAGCATCTAGCGAAATAATTGCTAGGTCTGCATTAGCAATTCTATTTGAATATATAATATTAAATAATCGTCTAAGATTGTAAAATGAGTGACGTTTTGGGGTAAAACCTGTTTGATCAGAATGTATTAATTTGTTAATTACTAAGCTCAATCTATAAATAGGATTTTAGTTAATATTTTCTGATCAGTATTTAATAGAGCTATTGCTCTATATGAGGCCGGGTCTTCCAGATCCTTATCAGTTTTAGGTATAAGTATTATTGGAGATTCATTTAAAGTTTCCGGGAGTTGCTGTTGAGTATAAACTTGTTTATACAGTGTTTGTAAGCGTGGAGAAATCAGATCATAAATTTTTTTATAGAACTCAGAACTTAGGCCATCAGGGCCGGCGGCCTTTCCATTTTTTAAAGATCTAATTGACTCTTCAACATCTTTAGTCGTTATTTCAGCTCCTAATAATTCTTGCTCTTGCAGATCTAAGCCTTTAAGGACAGTTTCTTCCCAGCTGTTATCAGGCAATTGAACCATCCCACCAACAACTAGAGAGCAGTCCAAAGCTATTATCTACCTCATTGGAGACCCTTGCACTATCTTTGATTGGACGTTACTGGACTATATTTTGCACTAAACATTATTGCCGTTATCCTGTTTCTGTACAGTGTGGACGGCTTGACTGGAATCATGTATTGTTTTTCAACTAACTGGCTAGCACGCAACAAAAGGTTTTCACTGTACCTCGGTACACGTGATATTAAACTAACCCCAAAGTCAAACTCCTGGAAGGAGTGCAGAGAAGATTTATGAGGATGTTGCCAAGTCTCGAGGGCCTGAGCTACAGGGAGAGATTGGGCAGGTTAGGACTTTATTCCTTGGAGGGCAGGAGGATGAGACGTGATCTTATAGAGATGTGAAAAATCATGAGAGGAATAGATCGGGTGAATGCCTATGTTAGGGTGAGTGCCTACCCTTTTACGCAGGGTAGGGGAACCAAGAACCAGAGAACGCAGCTTTAAAATGGGAGGGGGTTGAGTTTGAACTGATTGTATTTGTGTATCGTATAATTTGAACTGTTGAGATAGAATGCAACACAAAGATTTTCACGGTACTTGAGTACACGCCATGATAATAAACCTAAATCTAAATCTAAAGGGGAATGATTTAATAGGGACCTGAGGGGCAACTTTTTCACTCAGAGGGTAGTGGGTGTATGGATCAAACTGCCGGAGGAGGTAGTTGAGGCAGGTCCTATAACATCTTTTAAAAGACATTTGGACAGGTATATGGATAAGAAAGATTTAAAGGTTCATAGTCTGTGGAAGGGTTTCATCCCGAAACGTCACCTATTCCTGTTCTCCTTAGATGCTGCGTTACACGCTGACTTACACCAGCACTTTGTATCTATCAAGGTTTAGAGGGATATGGGCCAAACACAGGCAGGTGGGACTGGAGTAAATGGGGCAACATTGTCGGCATGGACAAGTTGGGCCGGAGGGCCTGTTTCCAATCTGTATAACTCCATGACTCTGTGACTGTGTGACCATGTGACTGTATGCCTCTGTGTTTCTGTGACTGTATGTCTCTGTGACGGTGTTACTGTGTGACTCCATATCTCTGTGTCTCTGTGACTCTGTGTCTCTGTGACTCTGTATCTACATGTCTCTGTGACTGTGTGATCCCGTGACTCCATGTCTCTGTGTCTCTGTGTCTCTGTGTTACTATGTGACCGTGTTATTGTGTGACTCTGTGCCTCCTTGCACTAACCCCGTGTTGCCCCTGTGCGCAGGTACACCGGAGAGCCTTGCGGAGAAGGAGCGCCAGCTGTCCGCCATGATCAACCAGTTAATCAGTCTCCGGGAGCAACTCCTGGCTGCACACGATGAGCAAAAGAAGTTAGCAGCGTCGCAGATCGAGAAACAACGGCAGCAAATGGAGCTTGCCCGCCAGCAGCAGGAGCAGGTGAGTGGAGGCATCAGCCCATCTTCATACTCCAGCGCAGCCTAGACCAGCAGAGCACTAGAACAGTGGCCCACAATGTCCGTGCCAACCAGGATGCCAAGTTAAATGAATTTCCTCTGCCTGCACATAATCCATATCTCTCCATTCCCTGCATATCCACGTGACAATCTAAAAGCCTCTTAAACCCCACTATTGTATCTGCCTCCACCACCAGCTTTGGTAGCACGTTCCAGGCACCCACCACTCTCAATGTTAAAAAACCTACTCCGCACATCTCCTTTCAATAATGCCCCTCTCACTTTACCCCTCAATGCTGCAGAGAAAACAATCCTAGCTTATCCAACTTCTTGTAGCAAATGTCCCCGAATCCTATTACAGTACAAAATAAGGAACTTGCTTCTGAAGAAGGGTTTCGGCCCGAAACGTTGCTTATTTCCTTTGCTCCATAGATGCTGCTGCACCCGCTGAGTTCCTCCAGCAATTTTGTCTACCTTTGATTTTCCAGCATCTGCAGTTCCTTCTTAAACAGGAAGTCAATGTTAATAGGGCAGCACAGAGGTGCAACGGTAGAGTTGCTGCCTGACAGCGCTAGAGACCCGGGTTCGACACGGATTTTGTCCACACGGAGTTCGTATGTTCTCCCTGTGACCGCGTGGGTTTTCTCCAGGTGCTCCAGATTAATCCCACATTTCAAGATGTCCAGGTTTGCAGATTAATTGACTTCTGTAAATTGTCCCTAGAGATAGAACTAGTGTACAGGGTATGCTGGTTGACAGGGACTCAGCGGCCGAAGGGCCTGTTTCCACGCTGTATCTCTAAACTAAATGAAACTGCTCTAAGTTCTAAATCATTCCCTCATCATGTCAATGAATCTATCCCTTTGAAGAAAGTCCATCGATGTAGCTGAAGTTAAGCAGGAAAGGGTGCAGAGAAGTTGCCAGGACTCGAGGGCCTGAGCTATAGGGAGAGGTTGAGTAGGCTGGGAATTTAATTCCCTGGAGCGCAGGACAATGAGGTAGCGATCGTATAGAGGTATATAAAATCATGAGAGGACCTAAAAATATGTGGACACACAGTCTCTTGCCCAGAGTGGGGAAATCGAGAACCAGAGGACATAGATTTAAGGTGAAAGGGGAATGATTTTATAGGAATCTGAGGGATCACTTTATCACACAAAGGGTGGTGGGTGAATGGAACAAACTGTCAGAGGCGGTAGTTGAGGCAGGTACTATCCCAACATTCAGGAAGCCTGTAGACAGGTACATGGGTAGGACAGATAAGAAGAATATGGACCAAACGCAGACAGGTGGGGCAAGTGTAGCTGGGACATGTTGGTCAGCATGGGCAATTTGGGCCGAAGGGCCTGTTTCCAAGCTGCATCACTCTATGACATGACTGCACCCACTCTGTAGTCACTACAGAGTGATGGCTGCCTTTCTAGCCAGGGCTTATGACAGAAATCATATTGACATTTGCAACCTTCTGTAATAGAATGCAGTGTATAATACGGCTCATATGTTGAGCTTGTTTTAATCAGCCTCAGATCACCAAGCTTCCCGTGTCCAAATATTTGCCCACAAGCGACCGTATACACTCTTCTTATAATGGGAAATAAGGTACGAGAATACGTACAAAATAAGAAGTTAGGATGTCATTTAGATATGCATACACGACACAGTAATTAACTGTTGACACTTGTGAATAAGCTAGCTTAAATTAATCTTGACACATTTGCAGACGAGTGATATCTTACAGTGAACACTTTGTAATTATATTTGAAAATGAAAATTAAATGACACTTAAAACTGGGTTGTCATGCTTGATGAAGCAAGAATGTAGTTAGATGGATGAGCGCAATAAAAACAATTTGTTTCTCCCTTGTCGGTAGCCTATTTGAAACGGCAAAAAAAGTTATGTTTTGATTTATTTTGTTAATTTTGTTTTATTTTTTAAAAATCTTTTTTTTCCTCTTTTTCAGATCGCAAGACAACAGCAGCAACTTTTGCAGCAACAGCACAAAATCAACCTCCTCCAGCAGCAAATCCAGGTCAGTCGGTGCACAAAAAGGGTGGGTGATGGGGGGTGTCACCACTGCACCCATGGGTCCAGGTCAAGAGAAAGTCAAGAGTGTAGGAAGCAACTGCAGATGCTGGTTTACACCGAAGATACACACTAAATGCTGGAGTAACTCAGCGGGACAGACAGCATCTCTGGAGAGAAGGTACAGGTGACGTTTCAGGTCGAAACACTTCTTCAGAGAGTCAAGAGTGTTTTATTGTCCCAGAGAGAACAATGAAATTCTTACTTGCAGCAGCACAACAGAGAATGTAAACATAGTACACTGAAAACAATATAATAAACGAGAAAATGAATATACAGGTATACACACAGTGTGTGTGTGTATATATATATATATATATATATATATATATATGCACACATATACATACATACAAAAGGTAGACACACAGTGTGTGTGTGTGTATGTATATATATATATATATATATATATATATATATATATATATATGCACATATATACATGCACTCATATACATACATACAAAAGGTAGACACAAAAAGCTGGAGTAACCCAGTTGGAGCAACATCACTGATGCTGTCTGACCTGCGAAGTTGCTCCAGCTTTTCGTGTCTATCTTTGGTTTAAACCAGCATCTGCAGTTCCTTCCTACACATACATATATAAATGTGTGTGTTTATGTGTGTGTGTATATATATAATATATAAATATACACACACACATACGTACACATAAAACCCCCCAATATTATTGCATAAAGACAAAGCCTCTGTATAGAAGAATGTGGATACAGAGTAGTGAACAAAGAATATGTTACTCTTTGTGTGCTCGTCACAGAAGTGAATATGTAATCACACATACAGTCGCTCCACTCTTTCATACCTCTCCCTTTATCATGTATCTGTGCTCTGTGAATGGCTCGATTGTAATCATGTATAGTCTTTCCACTGACTGATTAGCACACATCAAAAGCTTTTCACTGCACCTCAGTATACAATAAACTGAACGAAACTATTAATTATGGGGGTATAAATCAACATATTAGTAAAAATCCTTCCAAGCTCATAACCAAATTAAATGCAGGCCAAATGTGTAGGAAGGAATTGCAGATGCCGGTTTACACCGGCGAAAGAAACAAAATGCTGGAGTAACTTAGCGGGACAGCAGCATCTATGGAGAGAAGGAATGGGTGACGTTTTGGGTCCAGACCCTTCCTCAGACTGAGAGTCAGGGGAGAGGGAGAGTAGAGATATGTGGAAGGGTAAAGTGTGAAAATGTCAGATCAAAGCTGAGGATCAAAAATGTAGAAAGGATAATTCTACATGAGGGGAAGGTATAACGAGGTATAACATCAGCAAAATTAATCGGGTGAATCAACAGTGAAACTAGTCAGAGAACTAAGGTGGGGGAGGGATGGAGAGAGAGGGAAAAACAAAGGTCACTAGAAGTTAGAGAAATCAATTATCATACCGTTGGGTTGTAAGCTGCCCAAGCAAAATATGAGGTTTTGTTCCCCCAAATTGCCTGCCCCACTGAAGTTTTAGTGTTAGTTTAGAGATACAGCACGGAAACAGGCCCTTAGGCCCACCAAGTCCGCACCGATCAGCGATCCCCGCACATTAACACTATCCTACACACACTAGGGACTATTTTACACATGCAACAAGCCAATTAACCTAAAAACCCTACGTCTTTGGAGTGAATTTTGTGTCTACCTAAGTGTCGGCTAGGTGAGATAAAGAATTTTAAAGTTCCCATCAAAGATCTAACCATGTTGGTGCGAGGAAATTCTAAAGAAAAGCTCGTGGAGCTGAAATGTTCAGCTCTTTCATTATGATTTCTCATCAGTTACTCAGCCAGCTCTCTTGATTAGATTTGACGAATTTCAGTGATAGATCTCAATATAGAGAGAATTAAAACGTGACGCCGTATCTTCGCTTGGTTTGCTTCCATTTCTGCCGCACATGTGCTGCTCAAATAACACGTTTTATTTTAAACTAAATTCCGCTCAGGTCCTTTTTAACAAATGAAAGAATCAAAATTTTCTGCAAATTACAACACTAATTATTTGTTCAGTTTTTGCATTACTTTGCAGCAATGTGTGAGGAACTTTTCACACGTATTGAATCTGCAGGGAGTTAGCAAACTAACACCTGTAAAACACATTTCTTCACAAATTCTTTGTACATTTCAGTTCACGGTGAGTTGCTCCAGTCTTGTTAAATAAAAGGACAGATGATGTGTAATATGATTATTTTTTTTTAATTTTAATTAGAATACACATAAAGTTGTTTGGACCCTTATCATGGTTTGCGTTGAATGCTGGAAAGAAGCTTTGTCCTACCTGTGGAAGCTGACTCTTCCTAAGGACTTCTTTATATCACATGGCTCCTGTTAATGAAATTTGCTGGTCTTAAGTTTAGTTTAGTTTAGTTTAGAGATACAGTGCCGAAACAGGCCCTTTGGCCCACCGAGACTGCACCGACCAGCGATCCCCGCATATTAACACTCCCCTACACGCACAAGGGCATATTTTACATTTATACATTGATACCAAGCCAATTAAACTATAAACCTGTATATTTTTGGAATGTGGGAGGAAATCTAAGATCTCGGAGAAAACCCCCATGGTCACAGGGAGAACGTGCAAACTCCGTACAGACAGCACCCATAGTCAGGATCAAACCTGGGTCTCTGCCGCTATAAGGCAGTATCTCTACCACTGCCTCAATCTTCAATCAGTACTATAACCCCAACTAAAATCAGTCTGGACTCTGACCCGATACATCAGTTATCTATTCCCTCCACAGATGCTGCCTGATCCATTGAATTCCTCCAGCACTTTGCGTTTCGCTCAATCTCCAATTAGTACATCACGACAGGAGAGATCAGGTTCTACAGCTAAATCAACTTGCTCCCACTCAGACCAGGCCAACCTATGGAAAGCAGCCATTCAGCTGAGCACGAGATGTATTTTAAAATAACATGGACACAGGGAATTGTCGATGCTAGAATCTTGAGCAAATCACCAAGTGCTGGAGGAACTCAGCATGTCAGGCCGCATCTGTGGACAGAATGGACAGATGACGTTTCGAGTCGGGTAAAATGTCATGTGTTCATTTTCCATCACAGGTGCTGCCTGGCCTGCTGAGTTACTCCAGCAATTTGTGTTTTGGTTTTGATTCAGGTCTTGTTTAGTTTGCATATATCGCTAACAGATCTCTGCTGAGAATAACCTGCTCTCTGCAGTTTTATATACCAGTATCAGTCAGCACTGACAGGAGAGGAGACAGGGGAGAAAACACCTCTCATAGATCACTCAACGTGATCTTCATTGAAACTCACATCTATCATGTTGTAACATTTACTGGTTCAGGAGCTTTCAAGTTATCCAATGTGTTTCCTTTCACTTGTCGTTTCATTTTATATTCTCTTCATTATTTTGCTCGTGAATTTACGATGCTGCAGTCTGAGATACATAGATTCATAGAGCCACACAGCATGGAAACAGGCCCTTCGGCCCATCTCATCCACGCCAACCAAGATGCTCTATCTAAGCTAGTCTCATTTGCCTCATTTAGCCCTTATCCCACTAATCATTTTCTATCCATGTCCCTGCCCAAATGTTGTTTAAGTGTTGTTATAGTATTTGCCTCAACTATCTCTATATCTCTCGTTTCCCTGATCCCTGACCAGTCTGAAGAAGGGTCTCGACCCGAAACGTCGCCTATCTCCTTTGCTCCTTAGATGCTGCTGCACCCGCTGAGTTTCTCCAGCTTTTTGTGTACCCTCGATTCTCCAGCATCTGCAGTACCTTCTTTAAAAAAAATATCTCATTTGGCAGCTCATTCCCTATACCTACCATTCTCTGTGCATAAATATTGCCCTCTGCTTCCTATTAAATCTTTCTCTTCTCATCTTAAACCTACTGTATGTCCTCTGGTTTTTCATTCCCCTACACTAGGTAAAAGACTCTGTATTCACACTATCAATTCCCCTCATGATTTCATACACCTCTATAACATCACCCACCAGCCTCCAGTGCTCTAAGGTACAATGTCCTTGTCTGCCCAATCTCTCCCTATAGCTCAGGCCTTGGAGTCCTGGCAACATCCTCGTAATTCTTCTCTGCACCCTTTCTAGCATAATGACACCCTTCCTACAGCAGGGCGACCAAAACCCAACACAACACTCCAAATGTGGCTTTGTGCAACTGTATCATATCATTCCAACTTCTATACTCAAGGGTCATGCCCCAAAATGTTGCCTATCCATGTTCTCCAAAGATGGTGCCTAACCCATTTAGTTACTCCTGCACTTTGTGTCATTTTCTGTACTCAATACCTTGACTGATGAAGGACAATGTTTAGTTTTTTTAGTTTAGTTTCAAGATACAGCGTCAGATGCCAACGATCTGCGGTAAAGTTGCTGCCTTTACCACAGATCGCTGGCATCTGACCAGCGATCCCCACACATTAACACTATCCTACACAAACTCGGGACAATTTACGCTTATACCAAGCCAATTAACCTACTATGGATGGATAGCCATACATCTTCGGAGTGTGGGAAGACACTGAAGATCTCAGAGAAAACCCACTTGGTCATGGGGAGAACGTACAAACTCCGTTCAGACAGCACCCGTAGCTAGGATCGAACCCAGGTCTCTGGCGGTAAAGCGCTGTAAGGCAGCAACTTTACCGCTGTGCCCCTGTGCCACCCTGTAGCAAAAGCTTGTTTACCACCCTCTCCACCTGTGTGGTCTCTTTCTGGGAACCACCAGATACCTCTGCTCGACAGCAATCCCTTGGGCCCTGCCATTAATTCTGAAAAATAGATTTAAGAAACTACAAATAGAAAAAGTCCATTCTGGCTATCAGTGTATTAAGTGACACTTAAAATGTACACTAATGCCGTTATGGATTTTAATGTTATGGGAGAAATCTCTCTGTCAGTATTTACTGATCTCTAAGGGCTATCAAGTGAATCAATATTCATTCACTCACACAATCCTCCCCTCATCCCTTCAGCAAGGCAAGAAATGTCAAGTGCCAGTTCCGGTGGTTTAACCCTTGCTTTAGAGTGCATGTTGTGTAGAGAAAGATAGACACAAAGTGCTGGAGTAACTCAGTGGGTGAGGCAACGCCTTGGGAAAACATGGACAGGTGACGTTTCACAGAGTGATGGAGTAACTCAGAGGGTCAGGCAGCATCTCTGGAGAACACGGATATGTGATGTTTCGCGTCACTTATCTAAGCATTATCAGAGGTTGGATTGGATCAACAATATTAGTAGCAACATATTTAGTTTAGTTTATCATTGTCACGTGTGCGGAGGTGCAGTGAAAAGCTTTTTGGTGCGTGCTATCCAGTCAGCGGAAAGATTAAACATGATTAAATCAAGCTGTCCAGGGTGTACAGATGCAGGATAAAGGGAGTAACGTTTAATGCAAGATAAAATCCAATACATTCTGATTAAGGATCGTTTAAAGGTCTTCAATGAGGTACAGCGGAGATCAGGACTGCTCTCTAGATGGTGAGATGACGGTTCAGTTGCCTGATAACAGCTGGGAAGAAGCTGCTGAATATGGAGGGGTGCGTTTTCACCCATCTCTACCTCTCGCCTGATGGGAGAGGGGAGGAGAGGGAGTGACCTTGGATAAATAGGTGCAGCAAACAATGAAACGCCACCTATCCATGTTCTCCAGAGATGCTGGCCCACTTTCCCGAGCTGCTCACGAATTCTCACGAGTTTTCCCCTTGATTCAAACTTGGAGAATGTTCGTAACGGGTCCGTAGGAGTCCGTAGATATATCGTTACGGCTCGTTATGTCAGCCGTAGGTACTCGGGGCATTAAATGTTGCAATTTTTCTCCTCCCAACTATCTTTTTACTTGTGGACATTTTTTGTCATGCTGGAAAAATCGTCCCGACTTACCTGATGCCCTGAGTACCTACGGCTGGCGTTACGTGAGCAGCTCGGGAAAGTGGGACAGGCCCTTAACCTGCTGAGCTACTCCAGCATGATGCTGCGGTCTAACCAGCACACACAGTTCCTTGTGACTACATAATGCCAGGAAGCGAGCCTTTGATTTTTACAGAAACTAATCTGACAAGCAGAAATTTGCAGAGTCCCTGTTTTATCTTACTATCCTTTGGTGTCTCTATAGAATCTGTTTGTTGTTCTCTATCTGTTGCCTCAGTGATCATGCTCCAGTCAATTGAAGTTGGGTTACAGAAGTGAGTGAGAGCAGGTGGATAAGGTAAGATAGAGAATGGCTGGGTGTTGCAGGATTGAGGGGGGCCTCGTTAAATCGTGATGTTATGGGTTTGATCTGCACTGTCATGCCAGTGAGCCAAGACTGCGTACTGTGTTTGTCAGGGAAAGGGTAACTCAAGAGTAATGATAATTATTCTCAATGCATCTGGAGGCCGTAGGTTTCTCTCTTATTTATCATGTAAGTGATCTCTTACCAATGAGCTCAGGTAGCCAATGTACATGTTATAAATCAAGGCAGCTAAAGAAACCTGACACTTCAATTGGAACAGTCGCGCAGCGGCCTGATGCGACTTTGAAAGCCACCCGCAGATTTAAACAGGACAAACAGGCCCTCTACATTGCCATTCTTAAAGTGAACTTCACAGGTTTAAAAGGCGCAAGGAACTGCAGTTTTTGGTTTACAAAAAAGACACAAAGTGCTGGAGTAACTCAGCAGGTCAGGCAGCATCTCTGGAGAACATGGATATGATCCTCCACCTCTTGTTTCCCTTCCCCCTGACTCAGTCTGAATAAGGGTCCCAACCTGAAACCTCACCTATTCCTTCTCTCCAGAGATGCTGCCTGCCTCACTGAGTTACTCCAGCATTTTGTGTCTATCTTCAGTATAAACCAGCTTCCTTTCTATACATTTTATCCAGCTGTGTATTTGTCTGTTGGTTATTTTTTAGGTATACTGAAACTTTATTTGTTCCTTATTATGGGTTTTACAGAGTAACACGTTTACATGTTTGTTGTGCTCCTGCAAGTAAGAATTTCATTGATCGGGGGTTTCGGGACAAATGACAGTAAAACAGGGCCCGACTCGAAACAACAACTATCCATGTCCTCCTGACATGTGCTGCCATCTGACCTGCTGAGTTACTCCAGCACTTTGTGTCTTTCTTTTCTTCACAGAGTAACATGAAAATTCTGTGTCCGGGGTTATGGGGAGCAGGCAGGAGAATGGGGTTAGGAGGGAAAGATTGATCAGCCATGATTGAATGGCGGAATATGCTTGAGAGGCCAAATGGTCCAATTCTGCTCTTATCACATGAGCTTATGACTTATTACAACATAACATTTTTTTAATACTTGTACTCACTGGAGTTTTGATACTTCCTCCCCCTTTAAAGAGATCAAAAACAAATCCAACAATTAACTTTTATTTTTAACAGGCTGTCACTAATTAACCAAAAGGGCAGCTAATTGAATGGAAGCCTGTCTTTCCCTTTGAAGTGCAGAGTGGCATTTGCAGTTGTCACAAAATGCCCAGTGCGCTCTCGAGCACCATAACCGACTTCATCAGCTCCGGCTCCCTACCCCCCCGAGCCTCCAACCTCATCGTTTCCCAGCCCCGCACGGCCCGATTTTACCTTCTCCCCAAAATCCACAAACCCGACTGCCCTGGCAGACCCATTGTCTCTGCCTGTTCGTGCCCCACCGAACACATTTCCACATACCTTGACGCCATCCTATTCCCCTCCCCACCTATGTTCAAGACACCTCAGACACTCTCCGTCGGCTCCGTGCATTCCATTCTCCAGGCCCCCATCCTCTCATCTTTACCATGGACGTCCAGTCACTCTACACCTCCATCCCCCACCAGGACGGTCTCAAAGCCCTCCGGTTCTTCCTCGACCAGAGGAGCAACCCATACCCGTCCACTGATACCCTCCTCCGCCTAGCAGAGTTGGTCCTTACCCTCAATAACTTCTCTTTTAACTCCTCCCATTTCCTCCAAACACAAGGCGTAGCTATGGGCACACGCATGGGCCCCAGCTACGCTTGCCTCTTTGTTGGGTACGTCGAACAATCCTTGTTCTCGGCGTACCAGGGCCCCATCCACGACCTCTACCTCCGTTACATCGACGACTGCTTTGGTGTCACCTCCTGCACCCACACACAACTGACTGACTTCATCCATTTCACCACCAACTTCCATCCGGCACTCAAATACACTTGGACCATTTCCGACATTTCCCTACCATTCCTTGACCTCACCATCTCTATTGCAGGTGATACACTCCTGACTGACATCCACTACAAACCAACTGACTCCCACAGCTACCTGGACTACTCTTCCTCCCACCCTGCTTCCTGTAAGGACTCCATCCCCTATTCCTAATTCCTCCGTCTACGCCGCATCTGCTCCCAGGATGAGGTGTTCCACACAGGTCATCAGAAATGGCCTCATTCGTCAGAGATCGGGGATTCCCCTCCCCCACTATAGATGAGACTCGCACCAGGGTCTCCTCCATACCCCGCAACACTGCCCTCTCTCCCCATTCCCCCACTCGCAAACAGGGCAGAGTCCCCCTGGTCCTCACCTTTCACCCCACCAGCCGGCAAATATAACACATAGTCCTCCGCCAGTTTCGCCACCTCCAACGTGACCCCTCCACTCGCCACATCTTCCCATCTCCCCCCCTGTCTGCCTTCCGCAAAGACCACTCCCTCCGCAACTTCCTTGTCAATTCTTCCCTTCCCTCCCGCTCTACCCCTTCCCCAGGCACTTTCCCTTGCAACCGCAAGAAATGCTACACTTATCCCTTCACCTCCCCCCTCCACTCCTTTCAGGCACCCAAGCAGTCCTTCCAGTCCGACAGAGGTTCACCTGCACCTCCTCCAACCTCACAAAAGTTTTTATCGATATGTGAAGTGCAAAAGATTAGTTAAAACAAATGTAGGTCCCTTGCAGTCAGAAACGGGTGAATTGATCATGGGGAACAAGGACATGACAGACCAATTGAATAACTACTTTGGTTCTGTCTTCACTAAGGAAGACATAAATAATTTGCCGGAAATAGCAGGGGATCGCGGGTCAAATGGAGGAAATGAGTGAAATCCAGGTTAGCCGGAAAGTGGTGTTAGGTAAATTGAATGGATAAATCCCCAGGGCCAGATAGGCTGCATCCCAGGGCACTTAAGGAAGTAGCCCCAGAAATAGGGGTACTTCCTTAAGTGCCTAGTGATAATTTTTTCAAAACTCTTTAGATTCTAGAGTACTTCCTGAGGATTGGAGGGTAGCTAATGTAACCCCACTTTTTAAAAAGGGAGGGAGAGAGAAAACGGGGAATTACAGACCAGTTAGTCTAACATCGGTAGTTGTGAAGCTGCTAGAGTCAATTATTAAAGATGGGATAGCAGCACATTTGGAAAGTGGTGAAATCATTGGACAAAGTCAGCATGGATTTACGAAGGGTAAATCATGTCTGACGAATCTTATTGAATTTTTTGGGGATGTAACTAGTAGAGTGGATAAGGGAGAAGCAGTGGATGTGTTATATCTGGACTTTCAGAAGGCTTTCGACAAGATCCCACACAAGAGATTGGTATACAAACTTAAAGCACACAGTATTGGTGGTTCAGTATTGATGTGGATAGAGAACTGGCTGGCAGACAGGAAGCAAAGAGTAGGAGTGAACGGGTCCTTTTCACAATGGAAGACAGTGATTAGTGGGGTGCCGCAAGGCTCAGTGCTGGGACCCCAGCTATTTACAATATACATTAATGATTTGGACGAGGGAATTAAATGCAACATCTCGAAGTTTGCGGATGACATGAAGCTGGGGGGCAGTGTTAGCTGTGAGGAGGATGCTAGGAGGCTGCAGGATGACTTGGATAGACTGAGTGAGTGGGCAAATGCATGGCAGATGCAGTATAATGTGGATAAATGTGAGTTTATCCACTTTGGTGGCAAAAACAGGAAGGTAGACTATTATTTGAATGGTGACCAATTAGGAAAAGGGGAGATGCAGCGAGACCTGGGGTCATGGTACACCAGTCATTGAAAGTAGGCATGCAGGTGCAGCGGGCTGTGAAGAAAGCGAATGGTATGTTGGCATTCATAGCAAAAGGATTTGAGTACAAGAGCAGGGAGGTTCTACTGCAGTTGTACAGGGTCTTGGTGAGGCCACACCTGGAGTATTGCATACAGTTTTGGTCTCCTAATCTGAGGAAAGACATTCTTGCCATAGAGGGAGTACAGAGAAGGTTCACCAGACTGATTCCTGGGATGGCACGACTTCCATATGAAGAAAGACTGGATAGACTCGGCTTGTACTCGCTGGAATTTAGAAGATTGAGGGGTGGTCTCATAGAGACTTACAAAATTCTTAAGGGGTTGGACAGGCTAGATGCAGGAAGATTGTTCCCGATGTTGGGGAAGTCCAGGACAAGGGATCACAGTTTAAGGATAAGGGGGGTACACAAAAAGCTGGAGAAACTCAGCGGGTGCAGCAGCATCTAAGGAGCGAAGGAGATAGGCGACGTTTCGGGTCGAGACCCTTCTTCAGACTGGTCAGGGATCAGGGAAACGAGAGATATAGACGGTGATGTGGGGAGATAAGGAACAATGAGTGAAAGATATGCAAAAAGGGGGAAGTCTTTTAGGACCGAGATGAGAAAATCATTTTTCACACAGAGAGTGGTGAATCTGTGGAATTCTCTGCCACAGAAGGTAGTTGAGGCCAGTTTGTTGGCCATATTTAAGAGGGAGTTGGATGTGGCCCTTGTGGCTGAAGGGATCAGGGGGTATGGAGAGAAGGCAGGTACAGGATATTGAGTTGGATTATCAGCTATGATCATATTGAATGGCGGTGCAGGCTCGAAGGGCCGAATGGCCTGCACCTGCACCTAATTTCAATGTTTCTATGTTTCTATCTACTGCATCCGCTGCTCCAAATGCCAGATGATCTATATCGGTGAGACCAAGCGGAGGCTTGGCGATCGTTTCGCCGAACACCTCCGCTGGGTCCGCAATAACCAACCCAACATCCCGGTGGCTCAGCACTTCAACTCCCCCTCCCATTCCGTATCCGACCTCTCGGTCCTGGGCCTCCTCCACGGCCAGAGTGAGCAACACCGCAAGTTGGAGGAACAGCACCTCATATTCCGCTTGGGGAGTCTGCATCCTCTGGGCTTGAACATTGAATTTTCTCAATTCTGTTAACCCTTGCTGTCTCCTCCCCTTCCCACCTCTCCCTCAGCCCTCGGGCCCTGGCATTCCCTCTCTCTCTATCTCTCCTCCCCCACCCTAGTCGCACCAGCTTCTCATTTTCACACCACAAACAGCTTACAATGGCTTGTTCCCTTTATCATCGATATTTTTTTGCATATCTTTCATTCATTGTTCTTTATCTCTCCACATCACCGTCTATATCTCTCGTTTCCCTGATCCCTGACCAGTCTGAAGAAGGGTCTCGACCCGAAACGTCGCCTATCTCCTTCGCTCCTTAGATGCTGCTGCACCCGCTGAGTTTCTCCAGCCTTTTGTGTACCCTCGGTTCTCCAGCATCTGCAGTTCCTTCTTTAACACAGTACGCTTGTAACTTGGCTTCTCTGTCATTTTCAATTTATCTGTGGAATACCAAACATGAGGTCAGAGGTGTATGCCCTTGGGACATGGAGAAAGTGTTTGTAGCGGTTCTGGTATGGGTGTGATGCATTCTGCTGCTAGCTCACATGCAGGTAGGTGAGTTCAGAATGTCTCTTTAAAGGTGGCACAATGATGGTCGAGCTGCTGCCTCACCACGCTAGAGACATGGGTTCACTCCTGACCTGTCTGCGTGGAGTGTGGTTTCACTTTCTCCCTGTGACCATGTGGGTTTCCTCCGGGTGCTCGGGTTTCTTTACATTAGACTTTGGACATTATAGATACAGCACAGAAATAGGCCCTTCGGACCACTGAGTTCACGCCAACCTGAACTAGCATTATTCGACACACTAGTGACGACTTACAATTTTACAGAAGCAAATTAACCTACAAACCGCCACAACCTTGGAGCATGGGAGGAAACTGGAGCATCTGGGGAAAACCCACAGGGTCACAGAGAGAAGGTACAAACAGCACCTGAGGTCAGGATCGAACCCAGGCCTCTGGCGAGTGAGGCAGCAGCTCTACTGCTGCGCCACCGTGCCGCCCCACCCCCTGTCTTTAGTCTCCGCTTCCAAATGTACACAGCAAAGCACTGTTAGAAACAGAGGGACAAAGATGTCCGTTGTCTTGCGAGATGCAAATTAATTTGAAATCATTAGAATCTTTAAGCAAATAAATTGAAAGGCTTTCAGAAGGTTGGAAGGTGTTTGTAAGACTACTGTGTTAATTTAATTTTTATTGGCCTGAAAGTGTAGCTTACTTAGAATGAAGACAGTGCCTCTCTGTATGTAATAAGCTGCCATATGGCAATGGTGTGTTTCAGTATAAGATAATGTGTCACTAGTTTGAGTGTAACCAGTAGGGTGGGGTTAAGACTCACTTAATTACTTGTACCATACCCTATTATGGTTTTCAAAGCTACATTCCAGTTTGTTTTAAAGTATTTCAAAGTTCAGTGTGTACCACTCATATCTGGGTGGAACCTCGAACAACATAGCTTTTCGATAACTACTGCATGTGAGACCACACTGCAGTTATTGATAAAGTGTAGTTGGAACATTGATGACTTCTCATATCAAAAATTAACACTGGCAAACTCAAATAAAGTTTAGATGTGGCACAGTGGCGCAGCGGTAGAGTTGCTGCCTCACAGCGCCAGAGACCCTGGTTCAATCCTGACTACTGACTGTGTGGAGTTTGTACCTTCTCCCTGTGACCGCATGGGTTTTCTCCGGGTACTCCGGTTTCACGTACAGGTTTGTAGGTTAATTGGCTTCGGTAAAATTGTAAATTGTCTCGAGTGTGTAGGATCGTGTTAGTATAAGAGGTGATCGCTGGTCGGGGCGCGGACTTGGTGGGTCGAAGGGCCTGTTTCTGCAATGTAACTCGAAACTAAACTAAACGGAGCTTGAGATGTCATTTCTAATTATAGTCACATAAATCAGAATAACATGTGCGAGCAACACAAGGAAAGTGGATATGATAAACTACAAATTCATAAAGTGGGCTTGAGGTGGATTAGCCCAAATGTACATAAAGGACATTTCATGAAGGGATAATTAATCAGGAAGAGGTCAGAAAGACTTGGTATATTTTGGATGATTGAGAATTGTTGGTCTTCTTTAAACAAGATAGATAGGAAATCCTGTTTGAGATTATATCCACTGATCATACAACCATGATTTAAATCCAGTGTTAACTCTCATATTGGAATGGAATGCTTTATGGAGGACTCTCATTGTGTTTTAAACATTGTACAGTGACACTGACAAGAAAGCTTTGTCAACAGGATCCTTGAAAAGGATTTGATGCATATCTGAAGGATTGAGTTTGAAGGATTCCGATATAATGGGTCTGTCGCACTTGGCGATTTTTCAGGCAACTGCCGGCGACTGTCATAGTCGTAGCAGGTTGCAGACAAACCGGCGACAACCTACATCATCCTGGCAATAACCTACGACAGCACCTACGTCAGTAGAAGTCAAGCTACGCTCAATGGCGTCAAACTCACTGTTGAAAATTTAGCGGCGACCAGAAAGATGCTACGACTTTTTGCGCGACTGAGGAGACTACTCCCGGTGAACATGTGGCGACAAACTAGTCGTCTGTGGTTGCTTAAAGAATCGCCTCCGTAGGACAGGCCCATTACTTTCATATATTTATTCAATATTAAAAGCCAATAGTTCTTTGTAGGATAAGTTCACAGGTTTCCAAATACAGCTGGTAGAGCCACTACTCACAGCGACAGAGATGCAGGTTCAATACTGATCTCGAGTGCTGTCTGTGTGGAGTTTGCGTGTTCTCTCTGTGCTCCCGTTTCCTCCCTCATTCGTTGTTCTATCTTCATTTAATTCTGGGGTTAGTCCTGTGTCCTTAATTCTTTATTGTAATGGGGTGATGTTCACTGTTAACAGCAGGAAAGGTGATCTAATAATAATAATAATAATAATAATAATAATAATAATAATAATAATAATAATAATAATAATACTTTCTTGATCCCCTCGGGGAAATTCAAAAATTCAGTGATCTACCCACTCTGTCCATACATGTGTCTTCCTACTCCTAACTAGAACTTGAGTTTAGTAATATTAAGGCCCTGTCCCACGATGCGAGTTCACCCAAGAGCTCTCCCGAGTTTAAAAAAAAATCAAACTCGTGGTAAGTACGTAGAATGTACGTTGGAGCTCGTAGCGACTCGTAACGCTAACGGCAGGTACTCGGGAAATGCGGAAAGTCGTGATGTTTTTTCAACAGTGTGAAAAATTTCCAAGAGTAAAAATTACTCGTGACTCGTACCACGAGTTTAATTTTTTTTTAACTCGAGAGAGCTCTTGGGTGAACTCGCATCATGGGATAGGCCCTTAATAGTGGAAAGAGCAAAATCCACCAAGAGTCTAGAATTTAATTGCCATACGTAATTATAAGCAAAGGAACAGTTAAAATCTTACCTGCAGCTCTGACATTCTTTTCTCTCTTCTCTCTCTTGACTAAGCACAATGGCGGTACAGTTGCTGCCTCACAGCACCAGAGACCCGGGTTTGATCCTGCCCTTGGGTGCTGCCCGTACAGAGTTTTCTCCCTGTGACCGTGTGGGTTTTCTTTGGGTGCTCTGTTTCCTCCCACATCCCAAAAGCGTGCTGTAAGGCAGCAACTCTACTGCTGCACCACCGTGCCACCCATCCATTATCAATCCCAGAAACTTGAGCAGATTCGAGTGGAGGGTTTGTGAGCGGCTAGCAGGAAAGATTATATCTCTTTTTGGAAACCACCTAGGAGTAAATAATATTAAAACCGCCCCCTATGCTGTGTGTCTGAAAAAGCCACAATGTATTAAAAGCAAACAACAAAAAAATGGATATTTTAAATTCCACCACCAGTTTGTGTCTGGAAGCATTGATTTATTCAGACTGTTATTTCAAATTGTGAGTGATTTATTGTGCTTGCGGGTTGGCCCATGGCACCGTCAGGAGGGGGCATGTGGGACGATGGATCAGTGACAGAGGTAGTGACTGCATTCACGGAGATGTCGTAGATTACATTTGTTTGGATCAAACAAAGTTACAGGCATTGCACGAAAACGGGGTGGAAAATGCAGTCAGTGCTAATCAAATAAAGACTTTGAAACAGTAGCAGCTCATCCAAAGTTAAATCAGAGTTGAGTCAAGTCCAGAGTGTTTTATTGTCATATGTCCCAAAACGGAACAATGACATTCTTACTTGCAGCAGCACAACAGAAAATGTAAATATAGTATTCTGTAAACATCATAATAAACAACCAAAAAAGTTCAGTATATATTCACATGACCGGGGCTCGATCCTGACCTCGGGTGCTGTCTGTGTGGAGTTTGCACGTTGTCCCTGTGACTGTCTGGGTCTCTTCAGGGTGCTTCGGTTTCCTCCCACGTCCCAAAGATGCGCGGGTTTGTCGGTTAATTGGCACGCTGTAAATTGTCCCTGGTGTGTAGGGAGCGGATGTAAAAGTGGGATAAGATAAAGCTAACGTGAACGGGTGATCGATGGTCGACCTTGACTCGGTGGGCCGAAGGGCCTGTTTCCATTCTAAACTTAACTTATGCATTCCACTTGCTCAATGGATCTGTGCTTCAGTGTGTCGGGACAGTTAATATACAGTTAATATTTTCTAGTCAGTGCCTATGCTATTTATTCTATCCATTAACTTTTGTTTAAGTTAACACTCTGGAGAGAGGAAGAGGCCCCTCTAACTACTGGTGTGAGCTAGCTGAGTGATCCCGTATTATATAGAAAGACAAGGAAATGGGTGGCAATCATGTGAACACAGGAGTGCTTTATTCTCTGTCTCAGTGCCCGTAGATTTTAATATAACAAGATGTGAGACCCTGCTTCTTGTGCTCCTCTGCTCACCACTTGCACTGTTCAATGGTCTCTGTTAATTGTGTGGCCTCAAACCCATTCCTTATGCAGATCTGGTTTTACTTATCAAAGCCAGACCCGCTTCTCCTTGCCTGCTGTGTGGTGGCAGCTCAGTGCGCTCGCTACCAGCTTCTTATTCCATCTACCCTGTACAAAGCTCCACAGCTGTCAGTGCAGGGAAATGAAACTCCTTCTATCCTCCGCTCCAGCTTCTGTCTAGAAAGTAGATTACATGGTAGCTGGGTCATCTATATATATTCTACAGATACATAGTTATGTATGTATATATATGTATGCGTGTATATATATATATAAAACCAGCTACTATGTGATTCTATTAGATCATCTTTATATATGATTGGATGTGTGTATGTACATATGTGTGTGTGTATCTGTATGTGTATAGACGCACACTGGCACACACGCACACCCATATATACAAGGGTATATACAGTACGTACATACGCACACACACATACATACACACACATACATACATATATACATATAACATGCACATATGTATACACACACATGCATACACACACACACACACACACATATATATATATATATATATATATATATATATATATATAAACACACATATGCACTTGTATGTATATACCTATGTATATATACACACGCACACACACACCCGCTCTCACACACACAGACGGACACATGCACACACACAGACACATGCACACACACGGACACACACACGGACACACGCACATAAACACACACACACACACGCACACACACACACACACACGGACACAGGCGCGCACACACATGGACACACGCACAAGCACACACACACATGGACACACACACACACACACACACACACACACACACACACGGACACAGACGCACACACACATGGACACACACACACACACACACACACACATGGACACACACACACACACACACATGGACACACACACACACACACACACACACACACACACTCCATGTTTACCCACACACTAAGCAGAGCAGATGAAGTGATTGATTGGGTTTATATGGAGATGGTGATGGGTAAGTATTGCCTGCTATGTGACTGGCAGCTCTGCTGCAGCTGAGTAGTCCCCTGAGACGAGTCTTTGTTCCTCTGTACTTGACAGGCATGTGTCTGCTAAATGAGAGCTTAATTTCTCTCATGTGTGTGCAATTTCCAAGCCCAACAAAGCATCCGAGACTGCAGTTATTTAAAAGCTCCAGATCTGGGGGAAGCAGGATTGGGAAGGTGATGTTGAAGGGCTAATTGGTTGATGTAGTTTAGCAGATGTTTTCAAGGAGTTGCACCAACACAGAGGGCTACTGCACTTGATCTGCAAAGCTATATTCCACAAGGAGGAAGAGGATTTGATGGTTCAATTTAGCAACCAAATCCAGCAAGATGCCGACTTAACTTCCCACTGGTCTTTTAAATCAAGAATATCCCATGATCATACTTGTAAGAGGCAGATACGAGGAGCTGCAGATGCTGCTTTATGCAAAAAAAAAAACACAAAATGCTTTAGGTTACATCTGAATGAAGAAGTTTCCCTTATCCAGTATCTGTACACTGTGGATGCCTTGATAGTAATCATGAATAATATTTTAGTTGGCTGGATAGCACGCAACAAAAAGGGCTTTATACAGGACCTCGGTACATGTGATAATTATACAGTCAAGTAAACTAAATGTTGAAGTATCAAAGACTAGAGGGCATGTGAGGGGGCAAAGTTTGAAGGGGTTGTGCGGGATAAGTTCTTTTGCGCAGAGGGTGTGAGTGCCTGGAACGCGCTGCCGGAGGTAGTGCTGGAGTCAGACACAATGGTGGCGTTTAAGAGGCTTTCAGATGGGAGCATGGATATGTAGGGAATGGAGGGATGCAAAGCACAAAGTGCTGGAGTAACTTGGCGGGTCAGGTAGCATCTCTCGAGGATGTGGAGAGGTTATGTGTCAGGATATAAAGAAGGGTCCCGACCTGAAACGTCACCTTGGTAAGAGACAGACTGGCTATTCAGTAGACAGCGCCTGTAGTGTACATGCACCGCAGGGCTTTGACAACATTCTATGTAACAAGAAAGGAAAGGATTAACAAATGTTAATGTGCGTCCCTTCCAAATTGAGAAAAAATAAATTATAATATGGAAACAGAAGGGATTAAACAAAGTTAAACATGTTCCATGCACCCACCATTAATAATTGTTTAGGATATTAACGTAAAATTGAATGAATGAAATCAGAGATACAAAGTGCTGGCGTAGCTCCGTGGGACAGGCAGCATCTCTGGAGAAAAGGAGTAGGTGATGTTTTGGGTCGGACCCTTCTTCAGACGGATGATGGATATATTTGGTGCTGTTTAGTTTAGAGATACAGCATGGAAACGGGTCCGATGGCCAGCCCAGTCCGTGCCGACCAGCGATCACCCCGTACACTAACTGTATCCTACACACTTGCGACAATTTACTATTTTTACCAAAGACAATTAACGTACAAACCTGTACATCTTTGGAGTGCGAGAGGAAACTGGGAACCATGTGGACCCGGGTCTCTGGAGATGTAAGGCTTTGCCACCATTCACCCTTGTTGTAGTGTTTATATGCAAGAAGTGTGTTTTGTTTTGAATATCTATGAAGAATGTAGGTTTTGCTATATTTTATCCATGTCACGGGGCGGGATTGTAGACCCATGATATGCCACAAGAAGGTTTGTGTGATAATGCAGAGGTGAAGTACCTGTCAGTGAAAAAAGGACTTTCAATTTGTCATTTACAACAGTTATAGGGTCATGGAGCTGTACAGCACCAACGCAGGCCTTTCGGCCTACCTTGTCCATGCTGACCAAGATGGCACACTAAGTGGGGTGGCACGATGGCACAGCAGTAGAGTTGCTGTCTGACGGAGACCTGGGATTGATCCTGACTACAGATGCTGTCTGTACAGAGTTTGTATGTTCTCCCTGTGACCATATGGGTTTTCTTACGTTAATATGTTTATAGGTTATAGGAGCAGAATTAGGCCATTCATCCCATTAAGTCTACTCCGCCATTCAATCATGCCTGATCTATCTTTCCCTCACAACCCCATTCTCCTGCCTCTCCCCATAACCCCTGACACCCGCACTAATTACGGGTGCTGCTGTTTTATTCCACACTCCAAAGATGTGAAGGTTAATTTGCATGTGTAAAATTTGTAAATTCTCCCCAGTGATAGTGCTAGTGTACGGGGTGATCGCTGGTCGGCAGAGACTCGGTGGGCCGAAGGGCTTGTCTCCATGCTGTATCTGAATCTCTAAAGTCCAAAGAGTCCCATTTTCCTGCAATGGCCCATATCCGTCTAAACCCTTCCTATCTATATATCTGGCCAAATGTCATAATTGTATCCGATTCTGTAGCTTCCTCGGGCAGCTCGTTTCAGATACGGACTACACTCTGAGTGAAAATGGTGTCCTTGAGGTCCCTCTTAAATTGCTCCCCTCTCACCTTTAGCCTATGCCCTCTAGTTTTAGAATCCTCTACCCAGGAGCAAAAAAGACAGGGAGCCTTTATTTATCCATTGCTCTCCTGATCTTGTCCACCTCAATAAGGGATGCCTGATACCAGCTAAAGCAGAGAGAAAGCATATAGAGGTGACCTGTACAAGATCAGAGAGCAGAGACAAATAAAAGAAGTAACATTATAAATCAATATGTTTCTGAAATAATTTCCAGTTTAATATATACATAATGGGTACAGTTTGTAATATAGATACAAGTAGAGAAAGACATTGAGTGGATGTGGGGAGGATGTTTCCACTAGTGGGAGAGTCTAGGACTGGGGGGCACAGCCTCAGAATAAAAGGACATACCTTTAGAAAGGAGATAAGGTGGAATGTCTTTAGTCAGAGGTTGGTGAATCTGTGGTGGAGGCCAAGTCATGGGTGATTGGAAATTTAAAGCGGAGATTGACAGATTCTTGATTAGCAAGGGTGTCAAAGGTTATGGCGAGAAGGCAGGAGAATGGGAAAAAAAACCAGCCGTGATCGAATGATGGAACAGACTCGATGGGCAGAATGGCCTAATTCTGTTTCAATGTCCTCTGGTATTATGATCTTATGTGTGTACCACATTTCACTTTGTCTGGAGTTCATTTGGAGAACACAAATCATTGCTATCTATTACAGAGTTAGTCAATGTATTTATGCCTAATTCTCTCTCTAGCCTGTTTGTTTGTATAATGAAGCTCAGAGTCTTTATTTCATTAGGTGTCCTGAGAAGTGGCAGTGTGTAGGTTTACTGAAACCCAATACTAAATAGATCCAATTACCCTGCGTGACTGTCCATTGAGTTGGAGCAAGAAATAGAGGGAACCTGTCTTTGTAACAGGGAAAGTAGCACATTCACAAAAGGGGATTGCTGTGAACCTTTGCTGTCTCGTTCCATTATTTTAATGGGAAGCGCTGAACGTTTGAAGATGACTGCACACCGTCACTGAAACATTTTGAATTCTGAATATTCCTGCAGCTTGTTTCACACACACATTGATCTCCTGACCAAATCAAAGCTGAGGTAGGCTTTCAATTTGTTCTTGGTACATCAGTGACTTATTATTTGGGAGAGAAACCTTTCTAATGATGCGTTTACACGGCTCTTTGATGAAGTTTCACCTCCAAATCAGAGAAAGCACAACTCATTTCTGTAGAAAGACCTAATTTAAGGGGGGGAATCGAAATCTCACTGAAAACACAAATAGCGGCATAAATCATCGTTGTACAGGAAGGAAGCTATTAAAAAGGCCAAGCATTGACTTTTGGTTTAAAAGATGCAAATAATCAAAGTTGTATGCAACTATTTATCCACAAAAACAAAGTCTGTGGAATTAGAGCTGATTTTAGAGCATTATTCAGAGTATTTCGATTCAGGCAGATATTTACAGAGAGGATGAATTAGATTGTAAGGCAGAGGGATAACACGAGAAAGAAGGGGAAAGGTAGCCAAAATTAACACCGTAAGACCATAAGATAAAGGAGCAGAATTTGGCAATTCAACCCATTACGTCTACTCCGCCATTCAATCATGGCTGATCTAGCTTTCCCTCTCAACCCCAATTCTCCTGCCTTCTCCCCGTAACTTCTGATACCTGTACTAATCAAGAACTTGCCAATCTCTGCCTTAAAAATATCCAATGACTTGGCCTCCACTGCCATCTGTGGCAATGAATTCCACAGATTCCCCGCCCCCTGGCTAAATAAATTCCTCCTCATCTCCATTTTGAAGGTACATCCTTTTATTCTGAGGCTGTGCCCTTTAGTCCGAGACTTTACCATTATTGGAAACACAACACAAGGAACTGCGGACGCTGGTATCTTGAACAAGACACAGTGCTGGCAAAACTCAATGGGTCAGGCAGCATCTGTGGAGGGAAATCTGTTAAGGGTCCGGACCAGAAACATCGTCAGTTAATTTCCCCCCACAGATCCCATCGAACCAGTTGAGTTCCTCCAGCGGCTTTTGTTTTACTCAAGATAACAATAGCTGTTGGATTATAAAGGAAGCGGGGGAGATAGCGAGAAAGAGAGGGAGACAGAGAGAGAGAGAGAGAGGGAGAGAGAGAGGGCCAAAGGGGCTTGTTTCCGTGCTGTATCACTAAACTAAACTAAACAGTTTAAGAATAAGGAGTAGGCCATCTAGGACTGAGTTGAGGATAAAGGTTTTCATCCAGAGAATTGTGAATCTGTGGAATTCTCTGCCACAGAAGCAGTGGAGGCCAATTCACAAGATGTTTTCAAGTAAGAGTTGGATTTAGGGCTAACGGAATCAAGGGATATGGGGGAAAAGTCAGAACAGGGTACTGATTTTGGATGATCAGCCATGATCATATTGAATGGTGGTGCTGGCTCGAAGGGCCGGATGGCCTACTCCTGCACCTATTTTCTGTGTTTCTATAAGAAAGGAGGGGAGTGCTTAGAGAGAGCGGGACAGAAGGTGGAGACATAGAGATGACAAATGGTGAAGGGGAGAGACAAAAAAAGAGAGTGAAGGGAGAGAGGCAGAAAGTCAGATAGGGGAGAAAGGCAATGGAGTGAGAGGCTGAGGGAGGCAGATACAGGAGAGGCAGAGAGGGGGGGAGAGAGAGAGAGAGGGAGAGAGACAGGCAGGTAGAGTCAGGGACAGAGAGAGAGAGGCAGTGAAAGCTAGCGGGATGGAGAGAGGAGGAGCAGAAAGAGAGAGAGACAAAGAGAGGGGGATAGAGAGAGGGGTGGATAGCAAGGGGGGGGGCACTGAGAGGAGGGAGAGGGAGAGAGGGAGAGGGAGGGAGGGAGGGAGAGAGGGAGAGAGAGTGTGTGTGTATATATATGATGGCCAGTTGAGTGATGAGTCTGAAGCCATGCCAGATAAGGCTGAAGGCGAGTGTTTGAGGTACAAACAGCAGCCCTGTGCTGGAAGCAGCCATGTATTTCCTGATGTTAATGTTACACCAACAATCTAGAGCTTGGTAAAACAGCACGACTTTATCCCTTTGAGGACAGAAGTAGCATTTTTGTTTCAATTCCAAAAATAATATGAGTTTAAAATGATATTTCTTTTACATAAAAATTCACTACTGTTTTTCACTTTGCTCTCACCATGTTCTCTGATATTCCAAGTTAAAACATTTTAAGGACAGGGAAATAAAACATCAAGGGGGAGCATCTTTGAACAAAGTCCTGTGGGTGTTCAGACTGATGTTTCATTAATGGCAAATACAACAATCTGCTTTTATTAAAACATCTCTTCCTGTTTGTTCACAATTTCCTTTCCCCTTTAAATTAATAATTGATTAATTGACAGACACAAAGTGGCAACAGGCCCTTCGGCCCACTGAGTCCATGCCGGCCATCGGTCACCCGTTCACGCTAGTTCTGTGTTACCCCACTTTCTCATCCACTCCCTACACACCAGGGGGCAATTTGCAGAGGGCCGATTAACCTACAAAGCCACACGTCTTTGGGATGTGGAGGAAACCGGAGCACCCGGAGGAAACCCACGCAGTCACAGGGAGAACATGCAAACTCCACACACACAGGCAACACCCATGGTCAGGCTTGAACCCGGGATTCTGCCGCTGTGTGGCAGCAGCTCTACCCGCTGCGTCTCTGTGCTGCCCTTGAATAATAATCATCCAATTGATAATGCCTGTTTAGATGTGGGCAGGCAGTGAGCAAATTGAAATAACTGGGGTAAATAATAGTCTGCACTGCTTAATTTCAAACATTCATGCAATGCAGATATATATATTCAATGGGTACAGAAAGTTTCAAAGAAAGACATTTGCCACAATACAACAGCAATTGGTCTTAGTGAAATCGTTTTGTTTTGTTTAACAGTATAGCACCCAGCTGCTGGCATCTTTCATCTTGGGTAGACGAGCCATCCGCACTGGAATAGCTCACCTTCTCGTTCTCTTTGTGCAGGAAGGAACTGCAGATGCTGCTTTAAACCGAAGACAGACACAAAGAGCTGGAGTAACTCAGCGGGACAGGCAGCATTTCAGGAGAGGAGGAATGGGGTGAAGAAGGGTCTCGCCCCAAAAAGTCATTCCTTCCTTCTTGCCAGAGATGCTGCCTGTCTCTGCAGAGTCACTCCAGCTTTTTGTGTTTACCTTCTCTTTCTCTTCTCCTGTCGGCTTCTACAGCAGTTAACGTATTTGACACAGAACATAGAACATAAGGAGCAGGCCCTTCGACCCCCAATGTCCATGCCGAACAGGATGCCAAGCTAGACTCATCTTCTCTGCCTGTCTGTGATCCATATCCCTCCATACCCTGCATATCCACGTGCCTGTCTAAAAACCCTGTTAAATGCCACTGTCGTATCTGCCTCCACCACCACCCCTGGCAGCACATTCAGGCGTCCACCACCCTCTGTGTGAAAATACTTGCCCCGCACATCTCCTTTAAACTTTGCCCCTCTCATCTTAAAGCCATGCCCTCTTGTCTTTGACATTTCCACACTTGGAAAAGGTTGCTGTCTACCCTATCTGTGCCTCTCATTAGTTCCTCCCCCACGCGAGCTCTCCGAACAGTCTGACTGTCCTCTTGGTTACATTTTAGCTTTGTATACCTCATTGTCACATTCCCCTAGCTAACAATGACCTATTCTACATATTCCTTGGACCGTCCCCTTTGATCTCTCATTTTCGCACCTTAACCTTCCATATCTCTCGACCCAAAATGTTACCCATTCCTTCTCTCCAGAGATGCTGCCTGCCCCGCTGAGTTACTCCAGCATTTCGTGTCTATCTTCAGTTTATATACTTTTCCATGTATTTCTGCCTTTCCACTCTCTAATTAATTTGACTCATTTTCTCTTTATTTTGTGCAACTGGAATCCATCCTACATCAGTTTTAGCTCTTGTGGCCCTGCCTTAGAACCAAGTCCGTTAACTCATGCAGAAGACTTCTCATCGTCCCCGTAACATATTTTTGTCCAGAGATGCTGCCTGACCCGCTGAGTTACTCCAGCACTGTGTTTAATCATCCTTTCTGTGTTTCTGGCTTTTACCTCCACTCCCAGCTGAAAGACTGAATAATTCCCATCTCCTTTAAACATCCTCATCAAACTGTTTAAAAAGGAACTGCAGATGCTGGAAAATCGAAAGTGCTGGAGAAACTCAGCGGGTGCAGCAGCATCTATGGAGCGAAGGAAATAGTCAACGTTTCATCACAATTAATAGTTATATCTTTCATTATTATTTAGCAACACTCGTCCCTATCTGCTGCTCAGAAGCCCCTTCCCTTTGCTAATCAAGTAAACATCCCGGCTAGAACAATGTTGATGCACGAGATAAGCTCCAATCCGCATGAGCTAGGACACTGTCCCATTCACCTCTACCCCATTGCGGACATTGGACTTTGTCTCTGGAACTGATGCGCTACAATGCTGAGAACTATATTCGGTATTCTGCATCTTCCCCTTTGCTCTACCTGATGGACTTGAGTTAGACTTGATTGTAATTGAGTATAATAGTTTAGTTTAATCTAGAGATACAGCGTAGAATCAGACAGGTCCTTCGGCCCACTGAGCCCACGCTGACCAGCGATCCTCCCTACACTAGCACTATCCTACACACCAGGGACAATTTAGTTCAAGTTCGAGTTCAAGTGAGTTTATTGTCATTTACAATTTACGGAAGCCAATTAACCTACAAACTTGCTCATCTTTGGAATGGGGGAGGAAACTGGAGCACCTGGAGAAACCCACGCTGTCACAGGGAGAACGTACAAACTCCATTCAGACAGCACCCGTAGTCAGGATTGAACTTGGGTCTCTGGCGCTGGAAGGCAGCAACTCGACCGCTGCGCCACCGTGCCATCTGAATATTATGATCTGATTGGTTAGCATGCAAAACAAAGCTTTTTATTAGAGCGCCGTATGGAATGGGCTGCCAGAGGAAGCAGTTGAGGCAGCTATAAAGTTCACGTGAAAATAATAGACCTAAACCTAAACACAGTGAGCTTGCAATAGTTGCAAAGAATGTTGGATCCGGCTTGGTTTGATGTACAGGTTAATGTTGACCTGAATTTGGATAAACTGCTGCAAAGTCCGTCGGGGAATGGTGCCGACTGGCCTGCTCCACACTGCACGAGTCCGTGCTGAGGGACGCACTGTAGCTCGGTGCAGCCAATGCCAAGGCTCTGTGGGGGAGGGCCCTTCCGCTGCTGGACATTGGGGGCAGCGCCTGGTGGGCACACCCCTCAAACAAGGGAAGAGATATCACCCCAGGGGGCCACATGGGTGGCAAGGGTGGAAACAAGGAACTGCACAAGCTGCTTTACAAAACATAGTGCTGGAGTAACTCAGAAGGTCAGGCAGCGTCTCTGGAGAACAAGGATAGCGGACATTTCGGGTCAGGACTCTTCCTCAGGCTGGTTGTGAGGGGGACAGAAAGCTGGAAGAGGGGAGGGGTGTTTTGTTTAAAGATGGGTGCTAACACTACTGAGCATAGTTTATTATTGTCACATGTACTGAGGTACAGTGAAAAGCTTTTTCTTGCATGCTGTCCAGTCAAAGAAAAGACTATACAGGAAGAATACAGTCAAGCAGTCGACAGGACACAGATATAGGATAAAACGCTCAACATTTATTAAGTCCCAGCCTACCTAACCTCTCCCTGCAGCTCAGGCCCTCGAGTCCTGTCAACATCCTCAACAATCTTCTCTGCACCCTTTCCAGCTTAACAATATATTGCCTACAGAAATATGACCAAAACTGAACATGATCCTCGAATATTTAGTTTTAGTTTTAAAGATACAGCGTGTAAACAGGCCCTTCGACCCACTGTCCACCGACCAATGATATCCCATTATCCTAGTTTTGCATCCTACACCCTAGGGGCAATTTACAGAGACTAATTAACCTACAAACCTGCATGTCTTACAAATGTGGGCCGAGACCCTCAGGGAGACAGGGAGAACGTACAAACGATCAACACAGACAGCACCCGTGGTCAGGATCAAACCTGGTCTCTGGCGCTGTGAGGCAGCAACTCTACCTCTGCGCCACCGTGCCACCCTATGTTTGCTATTTAGCTGCAGGACATGTGTACCAGCCCATAGCATAGGTTGTAAGCCACCAATACTTACTCAGCTCCAGAGAGGTGCCTGTGGAAGCATCCTCAGTGGAAAACGAATTAACAGCAGAGAATGGACAAAGGGATGATATGTGCATTTTCTGTTTTTTTTATATAGACATTAGATAAAAGAAACACTGACCCAACTGATTAGCCTCTGATTTAATATATTGACACACGGGCACAAATAATTCTGTTTAGTGGCTTTTCCCTCAGATGGATCAATTAAACTCGTTATAAAATTTGACTTCTTGTCAAGAGCCAGAAGAAATGCTGACATCAAAAAATGTTGCATGCATTTTAAACAACAAAGCTATCGAGACTCAGTTAAAAGTTAATGATGCACAGAAATTGGCTTAATGGAGACAACTTCAGCAATGAAAGGGATGGCTGGGAGAAGCAGCTGAAGGGATGGCTGTGGAAGCGAGAGCCTGCCTGTACTATTAAACAAATTCATAAATTATTGATGCATTCGCTCCACAAGGAGAGAGAGAGAGAGAGGGAGAGAGACAGAGACAGACAGACAGACAGACAGACAGAAAGAGAGTGAGAGTGTGAATGAGAGAGAGAGAGAGAGAGAGAGAGAGAAAGGAGAGACAGACAGAAAGTGAGAGAGTGAGTGAGAGGGAGAAAAAGAGAGAGAGAGACAGAAAGAGAGAGAGAAAGAGTTAGAGAGCGAGAGAGACAAAGAGGGTGAGAGTATTTCACTGCTCATTTTTAGAAACAAATGTTGCATCTGTTAGGTCTAGTTAGTGTCTAGAGGTTTATGAGGAATGGTGGACACATAGGCTTCTGATTCAGTGTGGCACCCAACATCAAATTAGATCCTTTTTCTTGGAGGAGAAGTTGTTGGGTCATGTTACCAGTTGTTGGTGTCGAGCAAACTGTTTTGTCTTTGCATTGACTTGTGTTGGCCGCAGCCTACACAGTAGGAATGGTGGAGAAAGGGGGCCATTTATACTCTGCTCCTGCAATGTATGGGCAGTCAGTAGTCGGATTGAGGCCCGTGTTTTCTTTAGGCTCGGGTGGCAAACCAAAGCTTTCAGCCCTCCACAGTCCAGAAAAGTGCCTTTTTGTTTTCTGTCGGGAGAGTTAAGTATTCCCCACGGAACACAATGAATAGAGCATTTTGTCGGACACCAACTTGGAGACACTGAATTCTTGTTTTTGATAATTATACTTGTCTGTCACTGGGTGTGCACATGACATTTGAGCATGTTTAAAGTCTTAACACACTCATGTGCCTGCAATAATGTCACTTAAAACAAGCCGGCCTTTCTGCAGACAACAGTGGTACGCTTGTTGTCCTCTCAGGCCCAAAGCAGCTGGGAGGCAATTGTTAAGACAACAGCTTCATCTCTGTGAAACATAGGATGAGGAGAGAAACAGACCTCATCAGCTACAACAATGAAAATCCTGTAACGCTACTCCCAACATGTGCACGTCCTGTCTGTGGGGGTCGCAGATAGACGGCTAAATAGACGGGATGAGAAAGAATCAGCAAGCCACGTTCAGTTCATCCTGCCTCAAATAGTACGTGGGGCACAGCACAGCACAGCATGGGAACAGGCCCTTTGGCAAACCATGTCTGTGCGTATTTGTGTGTTTTTACAACTTTTTGGACTTTAAGACTTTAGATGTACAAGGCAGAAACAGACCCTTCATCCCATCGAGTCGGTGCTGACGGATGGTCACCCCGTACACTAGCACCATCCGACACTCTAGGGACAATTTACAATTTTACAGAAACCCATTAACCTACACGTCCTTGGAGTGTGGGGGGAAACCGGAGCACCCGGAGAAAACCCACATAGTCACGGGGAGAACGTGCAAACTCCGTACAGGCAGCACCCGTGGTCAGGATCGAATGCGAGTCTCTGGCGCCGTAAGGCAGCAACTCTACCGCTGCGCCATTGCAGCGTGTACTGCACAGTAAACTCTAAACTAGATTTTCTCTTTTTTAGTATCACAGAAAGATTGCTAAAGTTTAAAGAAATAAAATGTATTGAATAAATTAGGTGGTCTGGCACTTGAAGAGCCTAAAAAGGACACAAAGTGTTGGGATAACTTAGCGGGTCAAGCAATATCCTTGAAGAACATGGAGAGGTGACGTTTCAGGCCGGGCCCCTCTTCAGACTGATAGGCACTTTGTGCTTTTTTAAAAAATAAACCAGCATCTGCAGTTGCCTGTTTCTACCTTAAATAACTTAAACAGCTTATAGGTTCTCCAATGAGGTAGATGGGAGGTCAGGACCAAACTCTAGCTGTTGATAGTTGCCTGATAAACGCTGGGAAGAAACTGCTCCTGAATCTGGAGGTATGTATTTTCAACCTGTACCTCCTGCTGATGGGAGAGGGGAGCAGAGGGAGTGAGACTGATCCTTGATTATGCTGCTGGCCTTGCCGGGGCAGCATGAAGTGTAGATGGAGTCAATGGAAGGAAGGTTGGTTTGGGTGATGGTCTGGGCTGCGTCCACAACTATGCAATTTCTTGCGGTCTTGGATGGAGCTGTTCCCAAACCATGTTGTGATGCATCCCGGTGAAATGCATCCCTGCAGAAGTTAGAGAAAGTTGTTGGGGACATGCCGAACTTCCTAAGCCTTCTAAGGAAGTCTTGGCCATGGGTTCAAGAAAGCAAGGAACTGCAGATGCAGGTTCACACCAAAGAAAGACACAAAGTGCTGGAGTAACTCAGCTGGTCAGGCTGCATCCCTGCAGAACACAGAGAGGTGATGTTTCAGTTTGAGAATTTATCTTTAAGAATAATCTTCCAGTTGACGTTGTCCCAGCGAGGTGGGGCCGATTATTCAAGGAGATGGAGAGAACGACAATATAAATGGTGAACTTGTCCAATTACGGCAGGCAGCTACAACGTAGATCCAAATTTTATTTCTCATTTACAGTTATTAGATTCTATTTTACATTGTGCAACATTTTTAATTATATTTTATTAAACCAAAAGGATCATTTAGCATTTTTCCTGGCTGGGTGAGCTATTTAATGAGAATAGTCTCAGTAAAATTATATCTGTTTGTTAATGACGAAAAGCTTTGAAATCAATGCTAATTTCCCTCCTGTGCGTCGGGTTTAATACTGGCACTGGTACGGGATGCTTGTGCTTCCGACTGGTGCAGCTTCAAGAGAATAGAAGGGACGGAGATCACCAAATATTTAATCGGTGATATTATTTTATGATGTGCTTCTGTCATGTTTTTTTATGTCATGGTAGGTTATTCCCCAATTGCTTTTGTGATATTTATAAAAGTTACTAAAAGAAATGTTCAGGATTGTTGGGAAGAATGGGTGGATTTGTAAACTGTGCAGATGTTCTCTGAACAGGTTAAGGTTGCCATTGGAGCTGCCACCTCGAATTACATCCTCATTCCCTCCTCTCCTCGATTAACACATTTTAAAAATACCTATAATCATCACAATTGAATGAAAGCATTGATAAATAACACTTATAAAGTGTCACTGAGGTAAGATTGGCTGACACCAGTGGGACAAACGCACTGATAGGATCGTGGAATAATATGTGACTCATAGAGGCATTGTTGATGAATTGTTGTTGCTGTCACAGTCCTACAGCGCGGAAACAGGCCCTTCAGCCCAACTCGCTCGTGCTGACCAAGATGTCCCATCTCAGACAGTCCCACCTGCCCATGTTTGGCCCATATCCCTCTCAACCTTTCCAAACTATCAATCTGATGCCCGGATGAATCAAGAACTTATCAATCTTTAAAAATACCCATTGACTTGTCTCCACAGCCACCTGTGGCAATGAATTCCACAGATTCACCGCCCTGTGGTGACAGAAATTCCTCCTCATCTCCATTTTGAAGGCCCATCCATTTATTCTGAAGTTGTGCCCTTTGGTTCTAGACTGCCCTATTACTGGAAACACTCGTTCCACATCCACTCTCTCTAGGACTTTCTTGTCTGGTATGTTTCGATGAGGACCCCCCTCATCCTACTAAACTCCAGCGAGAACAAGCCCAGAGCTGTCAAACGCTCATCATACGTTAACCCACTCATCCCTGGGATCATTCTCGTAAACCTGCCCTGGACCCTGTCCAATACCAGTACATCCTTCTTCAGATATGGGGCCCAAGACTGTTCGCAATAATCCAACTGTGGCCTCCCCAGCGCTAGATAAAGCCCGCTGGAGTATGGTGGGCTGGCTCAGTCCTACATTCGGAGAGAAGGCTGTGCTGTGCGGCAGAAATAATACAATAAATGGGTTTAACCACATTTGTCTCAGATAGACAGTCTCTTTGTCAAAGATTGCTAGTACAACATAAACATCTTCTGTGTTTGTGGGACTTTTCAAGTAAGCCTAGCTAACCGAGTGTAGATTGTGTTACAGCAGCTGGAGATTTAATCTCCTACCTGCCAGTTAAACAGGCATTTCCTGCAGTATGTAAGCCGTCCTTACAGACAGGAGGAGGATGATTAGCACCAGTCTAGGCTGGGCAAAATGCCTTTGTTACCGGCTGATCATTTCTATGTCCATTTGCCCTTTTTTCCCCCATGGGCAATTTAGCATTCGAGCAATTTTGTTGAGTGCATTTAAAAAAAAAGATTTTGTTTGCTTTTTAAAGAAAGGAAACCTGGTCTTTATTGCTGTGGAGTTCATCAGAAAGCAGGAGGGTTGAGGCAAGATGCTTTATCCTGATTATCATCTGGAAGCCAAGGGAATAACAAAGACTTTTGAGTCTGAACTCGACCCGATCGCCTGCTTTAGATGCTGCTGCACCCGCTGATTTGCACACTTTTGGAACAATGCTGTTATTTGTCCGTGGCCAGAATTCTATCCGTACTATACATTGCTTGATCTCAGGTGGCAAAGAAAGTGATTTTCTTTCAACTTTTCTTTTTCTCCATTCGGGAAAGGCCCTCACTGGTGCTGTTTGTTCATTGGCAGCTTTCCCAAATGGAGATAGTAGACCCTTCTCTGGGAAGAGCAGCCAAACATAATCAAAAATAGATACAAAAAGCTGGAGTAACTCAGTGAGACAGGCAGAATCTCTGGATAGAACGAACGGGTGACGTTTCGGGTCAAAACCCTACTTCAGACTGCGGGTCAGGGGAGGATACACAGAGATATGGATCTCTCGTTTTCACACCTTACCCTTCCATATCTCTGTGTCTCCCTCTCCCCTTAATCTCAGTCTGAAGAAGGGTCTCAACCCGAAACATCACCCAATTCCTTCTATCCAGAGATGCTGCCTGTCCCGCTGTGTTACTCCAGCATTTTGTGTCTATCTTATCCTAGCCCAGTCATTCCTTATTCTCCCCGCTCTCTTCCGGCAGAAGGTACAGAAGCTTGAAAGCACAAGACTCGGGAGCAGCTTCTTCCCCTCTGTTATCAGACATAGAAACATGGAGTCATACAGCATGGAAACAGGCCCATCGGCTCACACCGACCATCTACTCTAGCCACACCTGCCTGGATTTATCCCATATCCCCCAAAACGTGTCATATCCACGCTTCGGCAGTTCCCTGGGTATCTTTATCTGAGGAATGAAATGGATAGACGACATTTCGGGTCAGGACCCTTCTCCATAAATAAATGGAAACCAAGCCAAAGAAGGCGTAATTAATAAGAATGAGCATAATTTTGTTAGACCATATAAGTGTGTTCAAAGAAATGTATGTCAACAGGTTCCTTCAAATGGGAGCTGGGCGATTTAATGATGGAATTTCAGAGGGTGGGAATTTCAGAGAGCCTTGTGGGATGTATGGTGACTTTTGGAGAAATCACCTAACAAAAGATCAGAACAAAATTTTAAATTACAATCCTTCTTTGGATAACACCTTTAGACTTTAGAGATACAGCGTGGGAATAGGCCCTACGGCCCACCGAGTCTGCACCAACCAGTCATCACCCCGTACACTAGCACTATCCTACATACCTGCATGCGAGGGACAATTTACAATTTTTACCAAAAGTCAATTAACCTACAAACCTGTACGTCTTTGGAGTGTGGGAGGAAACCGGAGCACCCGGAGAAAACCCACGTGGTCACAAGGAGAACGTATAAATTCCATACCTGCGGTCAGGATGAAACCCGGGTCTCTGACGCTGTAAGGCAGCAACTCTATCGCTGAACCACCCGCTACCTTCTTCATATCTTTGATGAAGAACTTGCTCCCCAGCTTCCCATGAAAGCTGACATCTAATGAACGTTTCAGATAATGAATTTCATACCAAGGCACCGATAATTAGCCAACAAAATCCCTTTAATTTTTATTTATGAGAAAGATCATTTCACTATCCTTGAAATAGGTTCCACGTGTGACGTTTTAAAGTTCAAATTTCTTCTGGTTGGGAAACTTGAGTGTCCACCCACTATAATTATATCTGTAATACTATCGTGTTCATAGCATCTCAATCCATTTGATTGCAAGCACGTAGCAGAGAGAAGTTTAGAATTAGTTATTGTTTATCCATCACTACAATTAGAGTGAAGGGATTTCCACCCACAATGGTACTTCCTCCCACGGCCCACCTTCCCTCTCTCAGCTGCACGGCCATGGGAACGGGCTCTCTCTGACGGTGCATTGGGTACAACAGGGTGAATGAAATTACTACATAGCACTCTTCTGTGCATTGGCTGATTGGGGGCGCTTGTCCTTTAGATTAGATGAGAGATATCCTGCGGAAACAGTCCCTTTGGCCCATCGAGTCTCCACCGACCAGCGACAACCGCTAGGGGCGTCACAGTGGTGCTGCCTCACAGCGCCAAAGACCCAGGTTGAATCCTGACTACAGGTGCTGCTGTCATGTACGTTCCACCTGTGGTCGTGTGGGTTCTCCAGGTGCATCGGTTTCCTACCACACTCCAAAGACGTGCAGGTTTGTAAATTGGCAAATTGGCTTGGTAAAATTGTAAATGGTCCCTAATGTGTGTGGGATACTGTTAGTGTGGTTGGATAGCTGGTCAGCGTGGACTCAGTGGGCCGAAGGGCCAGTTTCCATGCTGTATCTCTAAACTACACTAAACATATGCTCTGTTGTGCTTGAGTTCGACGATTATATTGATGTATAGTATTACCTGATCTGACTGGATAGCCTGCAAAACAAAGCTTTTCACTGTACCTCGCTACAGGTGACAATAATCAACCTAAAGCTAAACCTGCTCCCTCTAAAATGACCAGCATATGATCTTTTCCCGAGCTTGACTGCAATGCCTGCATCACAATGCCCTGGCATGGAATGCACTCATTCTATTCAACCCTTGGAGCACAGGAGGCTGAGAGATGATCTTATCGAGGTGTACAAAATCACGAGGGAATTGATAGGGTGAATGCACAGAGTCTGTTACCCAGGGAAGGGGAATCAAAACTAAAGGACATAGATTTCATGTGAAAGGGGAAAGTTTTAATAGGAATTTGAGTGGCAACCTTTTCACCCAGAGGGTGGTATGTATATGGAACGAGCTGCCAGGGGAGGTAGTTGACGCAGGTACTATAACAGCATTTAAAAGACACTTGGACAGGTGCATGGATAGGAAAGATTTATAGGGCTATCAGGACAGTCAATGGTCAAGAATCTTTTATTGTTATATGTCCTGAAACGGAACAATGAAATTCTTTCTTACAGCAGCAGTACAATAGTTTTGGGCAAAACGTGGGCACATGGGACTAACTTAGACAGGGCGTCTTGGTCAGCATGGATGAGTTGGGCGAAGGGCCTGTTTCTGTGCCCTATGACTGTATTGTAGAGAGCCACCACCACGTGCAGGCTCAGATGCTGTGCCTTTCAACCCGATTCGGGCTGAGTGGGCGTCTCCCCCCCCCCCCTGAACCTTTTGTTCAACTGACTCCTTTGAGGTTCGATCAGGTGAGCCAGACCTCCCTCTGCACGGAGGGAGCTGGGACGTCGACCGAGAGATCTCCACCAAGGAGGAACCAAGCCCAGTCGCTTGTTGGCGGCCCCATCAAAACCCTCTTGATTGTGTCAGACCACATCAGATGTGGCATTGACAGACCCCATGCAAAACCAGGGTGCGCTGGAACGTAAGCCTTTAGGTTTTGAGGCAGGCGACTCAAGTACACAGTGGGCCTGTCGTGGTAGTGGGACTTCTATTCTTGAACTCCTATAAATAGTAATGAACTGCATATCCTATTATTACTTTTTGGTGTTAAACATGTTTCTGCAATATGCTGTCAACGATTCCCCTAATGTTGGCTCTGCTTTAGACAGTCTCATCTGGACTGAATTATAAACAAAAAGAAGAGAGGCATAAAAAAAGCCAACATCTTTCAGCTTTTTCTCATTAACCATAATGGGTCAGTGGCCACTGACAGTGGCAATTTGCATAATAGTCAACTCTTCACTTTTGTCGTGATGAGTGTTTGTTTCTGATTACATTTAGGCTCACTTAGTTCTTTGGGCTTTTTTTCACAAGTTGCACTAGCAGCCAAAGAAACGCTCACCCGGGGATAACAATGTGCTGAGAATATGCATATTTTCCCACTGATATCTCCGTAAAACCCCTGCAAATGGATCCTGCAGGAGTAATAAATACACAGCGATTTTCCTCGCTTGCATTTTATGTGGTTTTAACAAACTATTGCTTCTTAACAATAATATTTAATTGACAACACTGTGATGGATTAATCTGTGGTAATATTAAGTATTAATGCGGGTCTTTGCAATTTAATATTCAGTGTATCAGTGTTGACTTTTGAAAGTAAAGATGCTGCTACACAACCTAGGGGCGGCACATTGGCTCAGCGGTAGAGTTGCTGCCTCCCAGCGCCACAGACCCAGCTTTCATCCCGACTATGGGTGCTGTCTGCATGGAGTTTGTACGTTCCCCCTCTGAGCACGTGGGTTTTCTCCGGGTGCTCCGGTTTCCTCCCGCACTCCAAAGACATACGGGTTTGTATGTTGCTTGGCTTTGATATGTTGTAAAATTGTCCCTGGTGTGTGTTGGTCAGTGTACGGGGTGATCGCTGGTCGGCACGGACTAAGTGCGCCAAAGGGTCTGTTTCCGTGCTGTATCTCCAAAGTCTAAACTAAAGAGTAGAGAACACTAAACTTTCTTCAGCGCTGTCCTAATGCACAGATGCTGGTTTACAAAAAGAACACAAAAGTGCCAGAATAACTCAGCGGGCCAGGCAGCATCTATGGAGAACATGGATAGGTGATGTTTCGGGCCAGGAAGTGTCTGGAAAAGGGTTCCAATCCTAAACCCCGTGGAAAGAAGACATGATAATGGGGTTGAGAGGGAAAGATAGAACAGCCATGATTGAATGGCAGAGTAGACTCGATGGGCCAAATAGCTTAATTCTGATCCTATATCTTATGAACCTTTATGGTTTTGGTTTAGTTTACTGTCATGTGTACTGAGGTACTGTGAAAAGCGTTTTTATTGCCTGGTCTCCAGTCAGCGGATAAACTATACATGATTACAATCAAGCCACCCACAGTGTACAGATACAGGTTAAAGGGAATAACACCTGCACATGTTCTCCAGAGTTGCTGCCTGACCCGCTGAGTTACTCCAGGAGTTTGTGTCCTTTTCAGTTTCATCTCCACCGGTTCAGGGAGAGAAACTATTTCCCATCCTGATCTCTATATGTTTTAATTCATTTATCGGCTGAGGGCATTGTTGGCCAAGCTAGCAAGCATAGCCCACCCTCGTCTCCTGATGCATGGGGCGGTTGTTTTGGATGAGGTTTGGTCTGATGCCCACTTTGCCCACCTGCTTTTCAAGCTTGCTGCTTAGGACCACACCTAAGCATGTGGTCCTGACCACCTCCTATGGGACTGTAACCAGCCTGAATCAGTGACGCCAGGATAGAGAGGTGAAAAAAAAAAATCAGCTTTTAATACAGTGGTCCCAGCCACCCACTTGTTCACGGGACCTCCACAAGCATCAAGTTTTAAGCAAGCTCGACACCTTAACTGTCCCTTGCCGCAGTCAGTTTACAATTGGGTTTCCTTGACTGAACATCGAACTTCAAACAGTACAGACACAAAATGCTGGAGTAACTCAGCAGGACAGGCAGCATCTCCGGAGAGATGGAATGGGTGACGTTTCCTGGTCGTGACCCTTCTTCAGATCCGGACTCGAAACATCTCGACCCGAAACATCACCCATTCCTTCTCTCCAGAGATGCTGCCTGTCCCGCTGAGTTACTCCAGCTTTTAGTGTCTATCTCCGGTTTAAACTAGCATCTGCAGTTCCTTCGTAACCATATAACAATTACCGTATACCGTATAACCATATACGTAACCATATAACCATATATGTAACCATATAACAAACGTATACCGTACCGAACATAATATCCGTAGCGAACATGATGCCAATTTAGACTAATCTCATCTTGCTGCACGTGATCCATATCCCTCCATCCCTGCATATCCATGTGCCGATCCAAAAGCCTCTTAAACACTGCTGTCATATCTGCCTCCATCACCAGGCCTGGCAGTGCATTCCAATCACCCACCACTCTCTGATATGAAGCTTGAAAATTTGCAGCCAAAATCTTATTGTGCAATTGTCATTTATTACCGAGGGCTGTGATATCCTGTACATTGAACAACTAAATTGTTTTGATCAATTGGAAATCCAAATGATCAAGTTTATACCATCGAGAAGCTACCATAAGGGTCATTTAGAAATATGCCAATATATATTTACAGTGGCTTGCAAAAGTTATCATACCCCTTGAACTTTTCCACATTTTGTAACGTTACAACCACAAACGTAAATGTATTTTATTGAGATTTTATGTGATAGACCAACACAAAGTGGCACATAATTGTGAAGTGGAAGGAAAATGATACATGGTTTTCAAATTTTTTTACAAATAAAAAACTGAAAAGTGTGGCATGCAAAAGTATTCAGCCCCCTTTACTCTGATACCCCTAAATACAATCCAGTGCAACCAACTGCTTTCAGAAGTCACCTAATTAGTAAATAGAGTCCACTTGTGTGTAATCTAATCTCAGTATCAATGCAGCTGGTCTGTGAAGGCATCAGAGGTTTGTTAGAGAACATTAGTGAACAAACTGCATCATGAAGCACAAGGAACACACCAGACAGGTCAGGGATAAAGTTGTGGAGAAGTTTAAAGCAGGGTTAGGTTAGAAAAAAATATCCCAAGCTTTGAACATCTCACGGAGCACTGTTCAATCCATCATCCGACAAATGGAAATAGTATGGCACAACTGCAAACGTGACAAAATGTGGAAACGTTCAAGGGGTATGAAAACTTTTGCAAGCCACTGTATCTACCTGACATTCCATGCCAGATCTCAGTGTGCTGGGGTGGAAACGTAGTTTAGTTTAGTGCAGAGATACAGTATGGGAACAGGCCCTTCGTTCCACCGAGTTCACGTTGGAGTGTGGGTGGAAACCAGGTCATGGGGGAACGTGCAAACTCTGTACAGACAGCACCCATAGTCAGGATGGAACCCAGGTCTCTGGCGCTGTGAGGCAGCAACTCTACCGCTGCACACCGTGCTAGTTATATTGCAATATGTTATATTGTTATCTACAAAAAGACAACCCCGCAACAATAACCATATATCCATTTCCTTTTTGTTAACTGAACAAGGAATATTGTCAAGGCCACTGCGATCAACTCCTCCATTGTTTTGTGATATGATGTTGCGGAAGGTTTTGTGCCCAGCAAAGGAGTAGTCCACCCTTTGTTCAACATCCCAGTCAAAGGAGAGGTGGCCTGATTGTGCCTTGCTCACTCAGTCTTGGGTTAGGTCAATAGGGTTTCATACATTGAGATTCAATTTCCCACACTTCTTCTTCTTTCGTGTCCATCATCTATGTTGGGCCAGGCTCTTGCACAGTGGACAGCCTTCTTGTTTGCCACCGCTAGGTCTTCCAGGCAACATTGTTCACCAAGAAGTGGGCATCTTAGTAGGTGTGGGCATCTTAGTAGATTGTACAGATGTTCCACATTCACATGCTGTGCATCGCCCCATTTGCTCATATTGGTCTTGCATCGGCCCGCACACTTAGTACATCATTTGACTGCTGAACCATTATCTATCTATTGCCTGCAAAGAACTACTTGGAAGCATAATCCAACAAAGAAAGGCCTTGCGTCTATAAAGCATCTTTTAACAATCTTTTCTGCATCTTCTGTCCATATCTCCTTGTTTGCCTGTTCACCTCTGGTCTGTGTCCATCCATCTGCCAATCAGAGAAACCTCCCCTCTCAACTGTATCCACCTATCACTCACCAGGTTTTGTCCCACTGCCACTTCTCTTCCAGCTTTCCCCAACATCACTATCAGTCTGACCCCAAACGTTACCTATCCTTGCAGATAGGCATAAGGTGCTGGAGTAACTCAGCAGGACAGGAGTGTTCTCCATGTTCTCCTGAGACGCTGCCTGGCCTGTTGAGTTAATCCAGCACGTAGTGTCCTTCATTGAACGTAACAAACTATAAATGACTTTCAAAGTGTCACTGTAGTTTGGTCGGTCATTGCAAAATCTACTTGGAAACACAAAGGACCAAAGGACAATCAAATGTGGTCAACGGACTTGGCATTGGCACATGGAAATGCAGGGGAGTGAAGCAACATTGTGAGTTGCCTGGGGGGTGAATCCTGATCAGAATACTGGAGAGCATCCATCAGTTATTCAAGTTAAGTTGTGTAATCGTACGGAACTGCCAATGTTGGCTTATCACCAACGAAAGGCACAAAAAGCTGGAGTAACTCAGCGGGACAGGCAGCATCTCTGGAGAGAAGGAATGGATGGCGTTTCGGGTTGAGACCCTTCTTCAGACCCAAAAGACACAAAATGCTGGAGTAAATAAGTATAGTGAGTATAGTATACTGACTATGGGAGGTCATGTTGCAATTGTTAGTGAGGCCGCATTTAGGGTATTGAGATCAGTTGTGGGAACCATGTTATAGGAAAGATGTTGTTAAGCTGGAAAGGGTGCAGAGAAGACTTACGAGGATGTTGCCAGAACTAGTGGGGTGTGAGCTGTAGGGAGAAGTTGAGTAGGCTGGGTCTCTATCCCTTGGAGTGCGGGAGGATGAGGGGTGATCTTATAGAGGTGTATAAAATCATGAGAGGAATAGATCGGGTAGATGCACAGAGTCTCTTACCCAGAGTAGGTGAATCGAGGACCAGAGGACATAGGTCTAAGGTGAAGGGGAAAAGGTTTAATAGGAATCTGAGTGGTAACTTTTTCATTCAGAGGGTGGTGGGTGTATGGAATTAACTGATAGAGGAATGAGTTGAGGCTGGGTCTATCCCAATGTTTAAGAAATAATTAGACAGGTACATGGATAGGACAGGTTTGAAGGGACACGAGCCAAACGCAGGCAGGTGGGACTAGTGTAGCTGGGACATGTTGCCCGGTGTTTGCAAATTGGGCCGATGGGCCTGTTTCCACGCTGTATCACTCCATGACTCTAACGCAGCGGATCAGGCGGCATCTCCGGACAACATGGATAGGTGATGTTTCTGGTTGCCACCCTACTTCAGGCTATTACCATGTATAGTCTTTCCACTGACTGGATAACATGGACAGAAACAATTTTCACTGCACCTTGGTACACTTGACAATAATCTACACAGAAGAAGATTGTGCCAGGAGGGAAATTGATCCGCCAACAGATAAAAACACAAAATACATGAAACAGGAAATTAAAGTGACGAGTGGAAAGGGTTGGGGATGTGCAAAGACTGGGGGGAGGGGAGTCGGTCTCAGTCTACAGAAGGGGGAGGAGTTGCACAGTTTGATGGGCCAAACGCAAGGAGGTGGGACTAGTGTGGACGGGGCATGTTTTGTGGCATGGGCGTCGGGCCGAAGGGCCTGTCGCCACACTGTATGACTATGACTCTGGAGGGTGTATATCATTGATAAATACGTGAACCTCAAGACAAGACGAGAGACAAGAGAGTTTATTGTCGTGTGTCCCTGACTTGCTTTGCTTCAGCACAACAGAACATAGTAGGCATTGACTACTATGACCTGACATCTATATCCAGGGGGCTGTCGGAAGCGGAACTCTCTACCTTCTCATCTCACTGAGAATGAAAAGGGGTTGACCCCCGACCCTCCTCCCCCCCCACCACACTAGTTACAAATCTTGATCTGAGGCAGAAACAACAGGTTTAATCCAAGAGTCAGAACAAGCCGAAACATCTTGTGTCAGGTCATTTTTATTTGAGCTCATTACTCTGATATTGGAGTGTGGTTATAATGCTGTTATTTCCATGTCACAGATCCTCTCAGTTGGCATCTTGGAGAGAGGTGATTTAAAACCCCTTAAGAAAAAAAATTAATGACGCTCCCGGCCAGTTTATTTGCATTGCAGGGTTGATGGCAAGTGTCACACAGGGAATCTCTGTGACGGACTGCTACAGACTGCTGAATCTCCAGTCACATCTTTAGTGTGGGTCTACTGGGACGGGCAGGAGCACCTGTTCCTTGCAAGAAATCAGACCAGTTAGTCCATTCATGTATCTTTAATGAAGCTCCAGGGCAGATGGCATAGAAAAAAGAGAGGGTGAAAATTGCATGCTACGTCACTAACTGTGGTTGAAACAAAGGATAAAGCACTGTATGTGCAACAATGTGCTATTTTTACGAGCAGCAAAGAGACAGCGGAGAACCGTTCCAGTGGCATCTGTTACTCTTCTATCTTCCAGTTGGGTGTTGAAAGCATTTGTTCGAGCAATTAAAAATTTCTGGGCATGCCGCCGACTGCTAGTTTGAGACACTTGATATAAAGGGTTCGAAAGGAAGGGGATATCAGGGGTGCAGAAGTGCGGGTAGGGACGGGAGCTTGTCGGGGGAAACTGTCCTCCTTTCTTCCATTAGGGAAAGGCAGGGGAGGGTAAATTAGGTCTGTCAAGAAAGGCGTTTAATTTGCTTGCTTTTTTGAGCGTGTGTGTAAGCTTACCTCAGCTAAAAACTAAAAGGAAAGAACCAAGATGAAAAAAACGCAACAAGCAAAAGCTGGCTTATTTCATGCCCCACTGATGTGGTGGTAATTGCAAGAGAACTCTCTTTTTTTAATTACATGCTGGTTTAATGGAGAATTTCATTCAAACTGAATTTGGTAAGGTGTTTGATTTTTCTGCGCCCTTTATTAACCTCAGCTCCCGGAGCTATCCTGCACAGAACACATCCATTGACAAGTTAAAACCCCTGCTAAATGTTTTATTTCATGATTCCTCGCCCAACACTGGCAGAGCTTGGACCAGTACCTTAGGCATCGCCCCTCCAGTTTATTACATTCATGACCAACTGCGTGATCACTGATGTTACAGCTCATTGGAGAATCGGCAGCCCAGTCCAGATTGCCCTCACAATTGCACTAGTTTTCACAAGTTTTTTAAAATATATATTTTGGCTCAAGCTTTTGCTGAACTCATTTGCATTTGAGTGAATGCAAGAGTTACCATGATCTGGGCACAACCAGACAGGGGGAGGAATTAGATATGTTTCAATGGACGGCAGGGCAATTCTGACATAAAAAAGACATAAAACAACAATAAAATCAAGCAGAACATCAAATTAGATTAGCACCTTTAATTAACGTTGAATTTTTATTTCATTTTCATTGGGATGTCAAGCTGAGTGCAAAGTCTAAACATGAATCGCACTTTGTCGGGTAGTGTACGGGGTGGTCGCTGGCCGGCGCGGACTCGTTGGGCCGAAGGGCCTGTTTCCACACCGTATCTCTAAAGTCTAACGTAAATTAATCAATTCTATATTGTGCAACTGAGAACTGGGCGGCACACTGGTGCAGGGGGTAGAGCTGCTGCCTCCGAGCGCAAGAGACCCGGCCGGGTTCGATCCTGACCTCAGGTGCTGTCTGTGTGGAGTTTGCACGCTCTCCCTGTGACCGCGTGGGTTTCCTCCCACATCCCAAAAACATGCAGGTCTGTAGGTTAATTGCTCTCTGTAAAATTGCCCCTAGTGTTTAGGGAGTGGATGAGAACGTGGAGTAACATACAATTTGTGTGAACGGGTGATCTCTGGTCGACGTGGAATGGCCTGTTTTCATGCTGTATCTTTCTATCCAATAGTCAGGGGATCTAACCTGTCAAATGCCTTACTAAAATCCATGTATGCACGTCTGCAGCTCTGCCTTCATCAAATGTTTTGGTCACATTCTCAAAAAACGCAATCAGATTTGTGAGCCACGTCCTCCCATGTACAAAACCATGTTCACTATCCCTAATCTGCCCTTGTCCATCTAAGTGTATGTCTATCCTATCCCTCAGAGTGCTCTCTAATAACTTTCCAACTACAGATGTTAAGCTCACTGGTCTATAGTTCCCAGCATTTTCCCTGCAGCCCTTCTTGAATAGAGGCCACTCTCCAGTCTTCCAGCACCTCTCCTGTATTTAACGGTGACTCGTAATTCTCAACAAGGGCTCCTGCAATTTCCTCTCTAGATTCCCACAATGTCCTTGGATATATCTGACCAGGCCCTGGAGATTTGTCTATCTTTATACGCATCAGGACCTTCAGCACCTCCTCAACTGTAAAGTGTCTGTCCCACTTGCTGATTTTTTTCAGTGACTGCCGGCATCATGGACTGACGTATCAGGTCACTGAATAAGTCGCGGTGTGATGCGGCGTGACGCGGCGTGACGACGTATTGACGCACGGTGTTTCCTCAAGTGTCGCAGCATTTTTTTGGTCGCCGCTGGATTTTGAAATGTTCAAAATCTTTCGGAGACCATGCTACGTCAGTCAATGATGCCGGCAGTCGCGGATAAAATCGGCAAGTGGAACAGGCCCTTAATACTAACTGCTCGCGGGACATTTCCATTGACTACCCCAAGTTCCCCTGGACCTCCAGTCTTTCTCCACGGTAAAAACAGAAGAGAATTACTCATCGAGGACCTTGTTCCACACAGAGTTGACCGCTTTAATCCCTGAGGGGTCACACTCTCTGTCTGGTTACCCTTTTCCCCTTTGTGCTCATAAAACCTCTGGAGATTAGCTTTAATGCTGTCTGCCAGAGCTAGATCCTGCCCCCTTTTCTGCCCTTCTGATTTTACTCTGTAGTTCCCAAAACTCCACCAGCTGCCCAGACCTGTCCCATGCCTCCTCTTACTCTTGACCAAAGCCTCAATTTCCCTCGTCATCCAGGCTTCCTTACGTTGACCTGCCTTGCCCTTCACACTAATAGCGATGCACATGTCCCAAAACATCTCACTTTCCTGACGTTCCTTTCTCATCAAACAACCTGCTCCAATCGACTTGGGCGTGTTCCTGTCTCATACCCTCAAAGTTGGCCTGGCCCCAATTCAGCATCATAGATTGTGGGCCCGCTCTATCCCAATACATAATTATCGTGAACCTAATCGGAAATCCGTTATCCTTTTTATTTTTCAGTAGCAGGTGTGTGAGTTGGCCCCTATGCAGTGGGGAGTGGGGGATGATACCAGGTGGTGGAGGAATAATGGGACCATAGCACAGCACAGGAACAGGCCCTTCAGCCCACAATGTCCGCACCAAACCTGATGCCACGATAAATTCATCTCTGCCTGCGTGTGATCTGTATCCCTCCATTCCCTGTATTTTCATCCATGTCCTGCTGTATACTATCATGGCCTTCCTCACTATCTGCAACTCACCAACTTTGGTATTACCTGCAAACTTACTAACTGCAGGAGGCTTGAGAGGTGATCTCATAGACATGTGTAAAATCATAAGGTTAATGGGGAATCAAGAAGCAGAGGACATAGTCTTAATGTGAGAGGGACAATATTTAATAGGAACGCGAGAGGCAGCTTTTACACACTGATACATGGAACGAGCTGCCAGAGGAAGTAGTTGGGGCAGGTACTATAACAACATTTAAAATTATTTTTTACAGTGACATGAATTGGAAAGGTTTAGTAGGGATATGGACCAAACAAGGGCAGGTAGCATAGTTGGGGAATCTTGGTTGGCATAGGCAAGTTTGACCGAAAGACCCGCTTCCATTCTTAAAAGTGTAGAGAACACAGCACAGGAACAGTGTAGGATTGGAACTGCAGATGCTGGTTTACACCAAAAAGCTGCATCTCCTTCTACCTCATTGGAGACCCTCAGACTATCTTTAATTGGACTTTCTCAATTTATCTTGCACTAAACATGATTCCCTATTATCATGTATCTGTACACGGTGGACAGCTGGATTGTAATTATGCATAGTCTTTCTGCTGAAGAAGGGTGTCGACCCAAAACGCCACCCATTCCTTCTCTCTGGAGATGCTGCCTGTCCCGCTGAGTTACTCCAGCACTGGAGCAGACCCTTCGGCCCACAATGTCCGTGCCAAACATGATGCCAAGTTAAACTAATCTCACCTGCCTGCACGGGATCCATGTCCCTCCATTCCCAGCATGTCCATTTGTGTGGGACCTTGAGAGTTAGCGCCGGAGCTATGCTCACCAGAAACGGGTGCAATTCAGTTTCTGAATGTTCTCAAATCTCTTATGTAGCATAGAATGATACCCATTCTGAAAGCTTTTAGAGGCAGCGATATCATATTGCTCTAGTGTCCATTCTGTTTAATATTCTGTTTAATATTAATTACATTTGTAAAGGGTGACCTGCCCTTTGCCAGCCTATATTGCCTGTCCCTGATGATTCTCTAAGTGCTCTGATTGAGTGTCTCTATGCATGTGCAAAGCAATGAAGTGGTCAGATTCTCTGTTTTGTTTTGCTGATGGAGTTGTATCCTGAATCTGATTAGAATTTGATCTGCAAGCCATCTATGTACTCATTGCTCCGAATGACTTGACATAATATCCTACCTGATGTGTAATGGCCGTATGAAAGTGACTTAAAACCTTTCCAAACTTCTTCAGGTTTCCCATTGTTGAAGAACGTTTCTGCTGCCTCCCTTCTCTCCCTTGCTGCCGTAAATATGTGGTTTAGTTTACTCTCAGGTGTACCGAGGTGCAGTGAAAAGCTTTTTTGTTGCCTGCTATCCAGTCAGCGGAAAGACTATACATGATTACAATTAAGCCCTCCACAGTGTACAGATACAGGATGAAAGGATAACATTTAACGCAAGATAAAGTCCAGCAAAAGTCCAATTAAAGATAGTTTGAAGGTCTCCAATGAGGTGGATGGGAGGTCAGGACCGCTCTCTAGTTGTTGAGGGTTGCCTGATAACAGCTGGGAAGAAACTGTCCCTGAATCTGGAGGTGTGTGTTTTCTCAGTTCTGTATCTCTTGCTCAATGGAAGAGGGACTGGCTTCTGTAATATTGCCCCAAGTGTATAGGATGCAAAATTGAGATAACATAGAACTAATATGAATGGGTGATCGCTGGTTGGTGCGGACTCAATGGGCCAAAGGGCCTGTTTCTACACTGTACATTTAAACTAATCTAAACTAAACTGTTGATAGATAGAAAATGCTGACGTAACTCAGAGGTACAGGCAGCATCTCTGTAGAAAAGGAATGGATTATTTTTTTGGTCGAGACCCTCCTGCAGACACCCTTCTTCGGGTCCAAAGAAGGTTCTTGACCCGAAACACACCCATTCCTTATCTTCAGACATGCTGCCTGTCCCGCTGAGTTATTCCACCCAAACCACCCCCTCCAACTGCAGGAAATGCTACACATGTCGCTTTACCTCCCACCTCGACTCCATCCAAGGACCCAAGCAGTCTTTCCAGGTGAGGCAGAGGTTCACCTGCACCTCCTCCAACCTCACCTACTGCATCCGCTGTTCCAGGTGTCAACTTCTCTACATCGGCGAGACCAAGAGCAGGTTTGGCGATAGCTTCGCCCAACACCTCCACTCAGTTCGCACTAACCAACTTGATCTTCCGGTGGCTCAGCACTTCAACTCCCCCTCCCATTCCGAATCTGACGTTTCTGCCCTGGGCCTTCTCCATGGCCAGAGTGAGGCCCAGTACAAATTGGAGGAACAGCACCTCATATTTCACTTGGGTAGTTTACACCCCAGCGGTATGAACATTGACTTCTCCAATTTCAGATAGTCCTTGCTTTCTCCCTCCTTCCCCTCTCCTTCCCGGCTCTCCCACTAGCCTACTGTCTCCACCTCTTCCTTTATTTTTCCCAACCCCTCCCTCCCCGACATCAGTCTGAAGAAGGGTATCGACCCGAAACGTCGCCTATTCCTTCTCAATATTGATGCTGCCTCACCCACTGAGTTTCTCCAGCATTTTTGTTTACCTACAGACAAACACAAGTTGTTAAAGCATGTTCAATTTTACTTCGGAGTCACGTGAGTGACTACGTGAAGACCCCGCCAGCACGCATGTGCGACATATCGTCCAACGCATTGCGAAGCGGCAGGCAGGAGGAGAGCCGCTCCTCCAGCGTAAGTTTAAAAACGGCCCGCAGGTAAGTACTTACCAGTCTGAGGTCGTTTGTTGGCTCTGTGTGCTGTTGTTTCTCAGAGCGCACCATGGAGTCCCGAAAATCGAGAAGAGCCGCTGCTAAAGTTGCTGCTGCGGAAGGAGGCAGCCAGCAGCGTCCGAGTTCTCCTGAGCTGCTGGTTCAAACCGCAGCCCCCGACTTCACAAGCCGCAGGTGCTCCTGGGACTAGCGGCAAATCCACCCGGCAGCCGGGCAGGTCCGCTGACTCGGCTGAGTCCGGACCGGAGGACACCCCGCTCGCGGGAAGCGACGGCGGTCGACTGTCCCGCATGGAGCGGATGGGGAGCAGTTGCTCCAGCGTGACCTGCTACAGCAGGGGCAGAGTCACAGTGGGTCTCTTAGCAGAACTACAGCAGCATCCTTTTCAGGACTGCCAAATGTCTCACCCTCTTCGCAGGGGAGCATTAGGAGTCAGAACTGGGCTGACTCTGAAGATGGGGGCATGGCTGAAGATACGACAATGCTAGGGGTGCCAGAAGAGGAGCTTTTGGGTATGGTCACTAAGTTTGCATTGCCTACCCAAAAAGGGCTGCCGTTAAATCCTAAATTGGCAGCCAATATAAATTACATGGCGACAAACCAACTACAAGAGCAAGCCATCAATGATACGGCAGCAAAGTACCTAGCTCCGGAGAATTGCATCTCCCTCAATGTGCCTGCTGTTAACAACCCCATTTGGGGTAACATGAGCCCTGGGATAAGGAGCCAAGAAGTCAAACTCCAAAAGATCCTTAAACTGCTGGCTGCTGGGATTACGGCCGTTGCCAGAACAGTGGATGGAGTTGATATGCCGGAGGAGCTTCAGGACGCGCTAGCTCTCTTATGTAACACTCAATATGAGATCAACAGTTACAGGAAGAGCATCATCCGGCCTGCACTCAACCCCAGGTTCGCGGAGTTGTGCAGACCCAGCAGTACACGGCCGCCAACATTGCCATTTGGGGACAAACTGCCTAAACAGGTCAAAGACCTCGACGAGGAAGCAAAAGCAATTGGCATGATTAAGGTGCCGGCTGCTTCCAAGTCCCCATACCAGCGGCGGCAGCACCCCTATGCATCCACCAGCAGACAACGCTACGGCGATAGACCACCTGCTGGTGAAAGCTCGAAGGCCAGACCACCTGCTCAGCGGTCTTTTTTAGACCATGGCCCAGCACGGCCTTCTTGGAAGATGCGCCAACCCCACACCACAGCGCCTCCACACCACAAGAAACAAGGGCAGAGGCAACCAACGCAGCACTGCCGGTAACCATGGAGGTAGGTGGGTCTGGTTGCCTCATGAACGTCGCATGTTTAGACTCCTCACGGGTTGGGTGCCGCATCATCATAGATTTGACTGAACTGTATACTTTCGTGCAGTATGTCCACTTCAAAATGGAAACCTTTGCCACGGCCAAACAACTAATTTCCAATAGGTACTTCATGGCTTGCATCGACCTAAAGGATGCATACTATTCAGTACCAACAGACAAGGATCATTGCAGATATTTGAAATTTGAAATACAAAGCACTACCTAATGGATTATCATCAGCGCCCAGACTGTTTACCAAAATATTAAAACCAGCTTTAACGTGTCTCAGGAAACAAAATCATATTGTTATGGCTTACCTCGATGATATTTTAATCGTGGGAAAAACTTTGGAGCTGGCCAAACTGGCCGTCTCAGCCACCGAGCACCTATTTCAAAAGCTGGGATTTGTCATTCATCCAGATAAATCAAACTTGATGCCTTCTACTACTATGGACTATTTGAGGTTCACAATTGACTCTGTTCATATGTCTGTCACTTTGCCACCAAACAAAGCGTCAGACTTCATAGAAGCATGCAACAGCCTTACTGGCATCAGGAAACCATCTATTTGGCAAGTAGCCAGGGTGATTGGGAAGTTAATGGCTGCTTTCCCAGCCACACAATTTGGCCCACTACATTACCAAAACTCACAAAGGTCAAAAATAGCAGCTCTCAAGCACCATGCGGGCCATTTTGACAGGCCAATGCAATTACCAGGGAAAGCAAAATTAGAATTACAATGGTGGATAGACAACGCACGACATTGCTCTAACCCCATCACTATCAGAAATCCCTCGGTTATACTACAAACTGATGCCAGCGCAAAAGGTTGGGGAGAAACTAATACCACCTCCAGTTGCGGTGGTAGATGGAAGTGCACATGAATTAACTTTACTTCCGGCACTAGGAATTAATTATCTAGAAATGCTGGGAGCATTTCATGGACTCCGGGCTTACTGTTCGGACATGCACCATCTACACGTACGTTTACAGATTGACAATACCACTGTGGTGGCTTATATCAATCATATGGGTGGAATAAAGTCGATATCCTGTGATGAATTGGTCAATACAATCTGGCACTGGTGCCTAGAAAGGAACATTTGGATATCAGCCACTTACCTTCCAGGTAGGCTAAATACAGTGGCGGACACCAGGTCACGTAAATTTAATGACAACACCGAATGGATGTTGGACCGAAAAGTGTTTGCTGACATTGTAGATCGGTATGGAACACCAGATATCGATCTTTTTGCATCCAGACTCAGTCACCAAATATCAACATATGTTGCATGGAATAAGACCCTGGGGCAGTAGCGATGGACGCTTTCTCGCCACACTGGGGGGATTTGTTTTTCTATGCATTTCCCCCCTTCTGCCTCATCAGTCGGGTCTTGCAAAAAATTAGACAAGACTCCGCTGGAGTTCCTGGCAAGCCTTCATTTCGATGAGGGTTTGAGCTATAGTGCCATCAACTGAGCCAGGAGTGCCCTATCTAACTATCTTGGGCGAGGGTGTGATCACCTTGCAGTGGGATCTCACTCTCTGGTGTCAAAATTAATGAGGGGTATATTTAATTCAAATCCCCCCAGGCCTAGATATTCCCAGACTTGGGATATCAGCATTGTATTAACCATGCACTGAGGGTGGGCACCAATAACTGGCCTTTCATTGGATAAACTGACCTACAAAATGGTCATGCTGATGGCACTCGTAACGGCACAACGGGTCCAGTCCCTACATAAGCTAAGGATGGACACCATGAACATAACCAACAGCAAGGTAACTTTCTTCATACAGGGGTTACTCAAGCAAGACAGGCCTGGTTCATCTGGCCAAAAGTTGGATTTCCTGGCCTATCGCGTAGACTGCCGTCTATGTGGCGTGACCCACATATTACGCTACATAGAGGTCACAAAGAGTCTCGGGCACGGAGAGGGCTTTGCTCATTAGCTCATGAGTCACAAACGCCCTCACCATGGAGTCACCGTGCAAACCATTTCCAGATGGTTAAGGGTGGTATTGGGTGCAGCGGGGGTGGACACTAACATGTTTAAATCTCAATCTCCAGGGCTGCATCCACATCAGCGGCAAGGATGATGGAAGTTCCGATGGACCACATCCTTGCAACAGCGGGTTGGAGTAATGAAAAAACCTTTCAGTGGTTTTGCAATAAACCCTTGGTCGCACCTGAGACGTTTGCGGAAAAAATATTAAGTTCTGTTTTATAATTTCCCCGATGTAGGGGCATTATTGTTTCGTATTATGGAATAAATACCTTTTGTTTTTCAGCACAGTTTCATGTCTGAAATACGTTAACATACTCCTCCATTTCTCGTAATGGCAGTGTGTGAGCATGGACTTGTTGCAGGGCATGAAATCACAGAGCTTTGAAATCTTCACATAGTCACTCACGTGACTCCGAAGTAAAATAGTAAGATTAAATGAGCTTACCAGTTTGAAGTTTGATCTTTATTTTATGAGGAGTTACGATGATGGATTACGTGCCCTCCGCTCCCAAACCCTCTATTATAAAGGTCAACTGGTATGCTAGTTCTCTTATCTTACTAAGTTAGTCAGCTCTGGTATCTGTGATTTCACACCGCTGCTTTGAAGAATGTCGCGCATGCGTGCTGGCGGGGTCTTCACATAATCCCTCATCGTAATTCCTCATAAAATAAAGATCAAACTTCAAACTGGTAAGTTCTCATTTAATCTTACTATTTGAGGTTAGTGCTAAAGGGCCTGTCCCACTGTACGAGCTAATTCAAGAGTTCTCCCGAGTTTTCCCTGATTCGAACTCGGAGAATTACGGTAATAGCCGCTTGCAGGTACTCGGGGCTTTCGTGGACATTTATCAACATGTTGAAAAATCTTCACGAGTTTCCCGAATACCTGCCGTTAGCGTTACGAGCCTCTAAGAGACGTCCCGAGCTCCGACGTACCCGCAACGTACATTCTACGTGCTTACCACGAGTTTGATTTTTTGTTAAACTCGGGAGAGCTCTTGAATTAGCTTGTACAGTGGGACAGCCCCTTAAGAAAGCTGACTAAGAGACAGAAGATGGTGGTGCATCAAATGGTGTCCAGGCCGCCTCAAGATAGTCTCTCACCACCCACAGTGTTTGACCTCGTAGTATAATTACTCTTGGCAAAGCAATGCAGAGGATGTGTGACAGGCAGAACTGTGGTAGAGATGATAAACATCAGCAGATAAATTATGAATGGAGTTGTGGTCAGGGTTGCTGTGGAGATCTTTATCATGCCTTCACGATGGTTCTGATGTATTCTGTTCATAACATCTGAGGCATGTATTTGACTAACTAATAACAGTGCTATTAATAAGTGTTTTTATAGCCAAAGAAAAACAGCTGAGGCTGTTATCTATGGTTTCTTTGCCATACGTTTGGAAGTATAAATAATATTGTCCTTGTACTGTACGGAACAGGTAGAATCGGCAGCCACAGTGCAAGACAAGCGATCTCCAGTCTCGTCGTAGACAGAGTCTAGTCTCGTACACTGATCTCCAGTCTAACCTTATACATAGAATGTGATCTTGTAGACAGAGTCTAGTCTTGTACACAGTCTGATCTGGTATACAGATCAACAGTCTGGTCTGGTACACAGAGACGTCATCAATAGCGCTCCTTGCTGTTCTGTAACTGTAATGTCCACGTTCTGGAGCAGCTTCTTCTCAACAACCATCAGGCTATTAAACACTACGAACCCCAACTAAACTATCAACCCCAAACTCCAAACTATGAACTCTGCAGATGCTGCCTCACCCTGAGTTTCTCCAGCGCTGTGCGCTTTGCTCACGATTCCAGCATCTGCAGTTCCTTGTGTCTCCAGCGTCTCCGTTCATCGGTGCGTGGGATTTGTTTCATGCACTTAGATGCTCCTTGGAAAACAATCCAAGGTTGCCCAACCTCTCCACATAGCTAACTCCCTCTAATCCAGAAAAATACAAAACGTGCACGAGGAACTCAGCAGGTCAGGCAACATCTCTGGTGAACATGGATAGGTGATGTCGAGACCCTTCTTCAGACACGAAATGCCACCTATCCATGTTCTCCAGAGCTGCTGCCTGACCTGCTGAATTACTCCAGTGTCATTTTCTGGATTAACCAGCATCTGCAGTTCTTTGTTTCAACACTAATCTGGGCAGCCTATGTTAGTGGCTGTGTTATTGCAATGTGTGACATAAACTGGAGATCAGGTCAATGACCTTGCTTCAACCTCAGACGGGTAGAGTTGCTTAATCACACCTCCCATTGCCTCAGGAACTAGGTTGATAGGGATGGAGGGAAGAGAACAGGACCCTGGCCCTGATCTTTTTCAGTGTGTGCATATTGGATAATGACAAAACTGGCTTCTGATCATGGAAGAGTAATCTGCTAACATCCATTGCCTGTGTACACCCATGAAGAAAGTGACCCCCCTGGAACCATAACCCAGGCTCAGCAAATGAGGGAAGAAAGTTTAAGCCATCTAAAATGCCCGCACAGACAGAACACATTTGTGGCCGTCGGGAGCCAACGGTTTGTGGGCGACTTTGATCCTGGTTGTGATCTGTTTGCCTGTTTCAGAGAATCAGCAAAGAACACACATTTTCCCATCAGTAGGAATTTGGCCCGTCAACCTGTGAACTGAGTTTAGTAAACCTGCAGAGATTGTTCGCACAGATGCATAATCACCTGACTAACATACAGTGCAAACAGGAAATTAAGATCTTGCCCAGAGTAGGGAGATGGACAACCAGAGGTTAAGGTGAGGGGGGACAGATTTAATAGGAACTTGAGGGGTGACTTTTTTAATATTGAGGGTGGTGGGTGTATGGTGCGAGCTGTCAGACGAGGTAGTTGGGGCAGGTACTACTGCAATGTTTACTGTACGAAACATGCATTAGGGCAGGTTTAGAGGGATATGGGCCAAATGCAGACATGTGGGACTAGTGTGGATAGGGCATGTTGGTCGGCATGGGCAAGTTGGGCTGAAGGGCCAGTTTCCACGCTCTATGACTCTGTTCATGAAACCTTGTCTATTCATCCTTGAAATGCTCCTGTCCAACGAAGGTATGGGAAATTTCACATCAAGAAAAATTAGACAAAATGCTTTCAACAAGAAGTTTGTACTCCCGACACGAAAGGGAAAACAATGTAGCCTAAAGGGTTTTTGATGTGATGAGGAGAAATTGGTCGGTATTACTAGGTTAAGGCAGAGATTGTGAGCGTCTGTGAGTACATGTGAACTATCACTGGCGTGTACTGGCTGTCAAAATGCATTTGTTCTGTGTGTGATCAGGACTCTTGTTGTCTTTAGCAGGTTCAAGGTCACATGCCTCCACTCATGATCCCGATTTTTCCACACGACCAGCGGACGCTGGCAGCACAACAGGGATTCCTCTTTCCGCCGGGAATAACATACAAACCAGGTAAGCTTCAGAGCGCTCCATGGCTCCACAGCTCAGAAGGCAGAGCAGGCATTTCAAATGCTTGATAGTTTAGCTTAGTTGAGTTAGAGATACAGAGTGGAAACAGGCCCTTCGGCCCACCGAGTCCGCACCGCCCAGCGACCCCCGCGCACTAGCGCTATCCTACAGATACAGATGCTGGTTTATACTGAAGATAGACACAAAATACTGGAGTCAGCGGGTCAGGCAACGTCTCTGGAGAATAGGAGATGCTTCTCCCCACACCCCCTATATTTCAGTCTGAAGAAGGGTACCAACGCACAACGCCACCTTTTCTCCTGAGATGCTGTCTGACCAGCTCAGTTACACCAGCATTTTGTGTCTATCTTCAGAATAAACCAGCATCTGCAGTTCCTTCCTACACATTTCAAAAGCTTGAATGAGAAACCGCTAGTTTTTCATAATAGTATATTCTGTTTAAACTTTTTTTTATTCTTCTCCCTGACCTCTTGGATGTGAGCAAAACACAAAGTGCTGGAGGAACTCAGCGGGTCAGGCAGCATCTTTTTTTTTAGAGATACAATGTGGAAACAGGCCCTTCGGCCGCACCAACCAGCGATCCCAGCACACTAGTTCTATCCTACAAATTAGGGACAATTTTCCTACAGTTAACCTACAAACCTACACACCTTTGGAGATCAGCCATGATCAAATGGCGGAGAAGACTTGATGGGCCGAATGGCCTAATTCTGCTCCTGTCTTATGGTCATTCGAGAGGGAAGTGTGGGGTTTGGAGGGGGCAGGATGGAAATGACTGGAGACTATGTCTTATGGTCTTATGGAAACAACACCTGTCCATTCCCTCTGCAGATGCTGCCTGACCTGCTGAGTTCCTCCAGCACTTTCTGTCTTTTATTGGTTAAGCAGCATCTGCAGTTCCTTGTGTCTACAGGCTTAATCTCAACATACTATCTACAAAATAAAGGACAGGAGTAATGATTCAATAGTTTCATTATTGTTGCATTCATGAACATAGAACAATGTAGCCCAGGAACAGGCCCTCAAGCCCACTATGCCTGTACCACCACTGTACTACTGTACCAGCACTGTACCAACTGTACTAGCACTGCACCAACTATACTGCCACTGTGCCTGTACTGCCAATTTAAACCGCACATGTAATTCCTCAGAAGTGTAGATATTAATAGCACTGGCCTTGAGGGGGATACGACAACTATACTGCCTGAAGTAGATTTCTATTGCCCGTACTACCAATATGGATCTGTGCCTGTACTGCCACTGTATTATTACTACTGAGGAAAATTTTACATCTCAGCCACTGTGCTTTAACTACCGGCAGTCTATGCCTGTACTGCCGTTTGAATATTCTAAATTTCCCACGCACGTCACGTTGCCGTCACGTTGCCAAGTTCCCGGATGTGAGACCAGGGGAATAATATATTCCCCGCTGTTTTAACAGAAAGTCCATAGTAAGAAAGGGGAATATAAGAAAATATTCCCCTGTTACCCCTGCTGGCAGTAAAAACGAAGGGAATACAATTTCGTAAAAGCATACCTCAGATGTGTGATATGGGTAATAATCAATATTATCCTCCAACCGTGTTCGACCCTGACTATGGGTGCTGCTTGTACGGAGTTTGTACATTCTGTCTGCGACCACGTGGGTTTTCTCCAGGTTTTCCAGTTTCCTCCCACATTCCAAACACGTACAGGTACAGTACATAGGTTAATTGCCTTCTGCGAATTGTCCCCAGTGTAGGGTGGAACTAGTGTACGGGTGATCGCTGGTCAGCGCAGACCTAGTGGGCTGTAGGGCCTGTTTCCACACTGTATCTCTAAACTAAACTAAATTACATGCACTTCCTGATCACATGTTAACGCTGAAGCAATTTGAAAGGTTGATTATATTACTTAAGTTAAATAAAATGTCCAGTAATCTTTGGATATCAATTATTGATGTAGTATTTGTGAGAAACGTTTTAATCACGGGTTAATTGAATTGGGATCTGAAACTGTATGGTTTCCTCTAGGCAGTGGACATTGCTAATCTATTAGAAGCTGATTATGGTCCTGCTTTGAGATGAACTGGCATTTAGTATCTTCATTATTTTGAAGAAAGGTCCCAACCAGAAACAACAGCGATCTGTTCCCTCCAAGGATGCTACCTCGCCTGCTGAGTTTGAGTCAAAGAGTCGTACACCATGGAAGCAGGCCCTTCAGCCCAATTTGTCCATGCTGACCGAGATGCCCATCTAAGCTCATCCCATTTGCCTGCATTTGGCCCATATCCCTCTCAGCCTTTGCTATCCATGTACCTGTCCATGTCACTTTTAAATGCTGTCTAGTACCTACCTCTTCTAACAGCACATTCCATATTCCCATATTTTTCCAACACTTTGTGTTTTACTTGAGTTGCGTAAACGCGAAAACTGACTCTACATTGAAATGCATTTTGTTGCATTGTGTTATAATCGTTTATGCATCAATATGAAGTTTTGTTTCCTCATCTGATGGAAAGACTCAAACAACTGTGAGCTCTGCAGTTTGCCTTGTTAGTAAATGCATTTGTTCATTTCTAACACTGCCTTCCAGGGGCATTGATAAAATGATAGAATGGGCTACAAAAAACTGGATAGCATTGATTGTTAGGAAGTGGGAGATGGTACACATTGTTCATCTGATAAATCAGGAGTAATACCACTGCTATGAGTGGGAAGATGTGGATGGGCATTCAGACTTGGAGCTTTAGGTTCATAAGATGTTGAAAGCAGTATCTTAAGTGCATGAGGTAAAAAATAGCTGATGGAAATGCTGGAGTTAATGAAAAAAGACAGAATATAAAAGCTGAGGCATTAATACCAGCTCATTGTGTATAGTTTTGAACTCTACTCCTTAGAAAGATTGATATACAAAGAGCGAACAGCTCAGGTACACTAAGATGCACCTCGGTAAAGAAATAAGGATTACAAAGAAAGACTTGAAAAGTGAGAACAATTTAATTGGTGCAGAGGTGATTATAGAATTATTTAATGGATATTTTCAACATTAAAGAGAAATGGGGCATAGTACCTGTAGATGGAAATTGCCTCTTGCAGTAGGGAGGCACGGTGGCACAGCGGTGGAACTGCTGCCTTACAGCGCCAGGGACCCGGGTTCCATCCTGGCTACAGTTGATGCCTTTACGGAGTTTGTACGTTCTCCTTGTGACCACCAGGATTTTCCCAGGGCGTTCCAGTTTTCTCCCACACTCGAAAGATGTATAGGTTTGTAGATTAGTAGGCGTTGGTAACATTGTAAATATTGTCCCAATTGTGTTGGATAGTATAGGGGGTGAACGCTGGTCGGTGGAGACTCATTTGAGTAAATGCAAGAGTTACCATGATCTGGGCACAACCAGACAGGGGGAGGAATTAGATATGTTTCAATGGACGGCAGGGCAATTCTGACATAAAAAAGACATAAAACAACAATAAAATCAAGCAGAACATCAAATTAGATTAGCACCTTTAATTAACGTTGAATTTTTATTTCATTTTCATTGGGATGTCAAGCTGAGTGCAAAGTCTAAACATGAATCGCACTTTGTCGGGTAGTGTACGGGGTGGTCGCTGGCCGGCGTGGACTCGGTGGGCCGAAGGGCCTGTTTCCACGATGTATCTCCCAAGTCTAAAGTGTAAAGTCAGCAAATCAGAGATTTGGGACATAGATATGATTCAGCAAAGTATTGAACTCTTGTGGAATGTGGTTCCGGGGCTAATAATCTGAATAAACAGTGTATAAAATGTACTACCCAGCTCAATAGGTTGTTGAAGGGAATGACAAAAAGGGGGATATGAGAATATGCCTGACCTGTGGCACTGGAATGAATGTTGCGATAACCATCAATGCAAACAGGATTCATGTTGCTGTTTAGATTAGGATGATCCAAAATTAAACTCTCGCTTTGTCTATCTCTCGTTCCAATGATTTGGAATTGCCATACCAGGCCATAATGCAGCCAGCCAGGATATTATCTACAGTGCACCTGAACCCCAGCCACATTTTACATCCAGCTTAATGATGTTGGTCTCCTGCCTGATTTCACTGCTACTCGTCACATCATTGACACTGCACTGGCTCAAATGGCCTTGTCTACTGGCCACTGATGTGAACCACAAGGCTTCCTCCATGGTTTCCGTGTTGCACCTTGGCCCTTGAGTCACCAGTAAATGGAGGCTATAGTCCAATGACTAGGAACCACATCAAAGCAAGGACGTGCCGGCTACATTTGCCAATTGCTTTCCATGCCAAAAGCCATACACATGTAGAAGGCTCCCGACCCGAAACGGCACACATCATTTTTTTCCGGAGATGCTGCCTGACCCGCTGAGTTACTCCAGCACTTTGTGCCGGTGTTTGGCACAAACCAGCATCTGCAGTTCCTTTCTATACATTTTACATATTGTTGATAATTAGGATGAAGCATTTGTCGTGCATTATAAGATACGGTTAGGCTGCATTTGGACGACAGTGTGCAGTTCTGATGGCCTCTTTGCTGGAAGAATATGAAGGGAATGGAAAGGGTGCAGAGGAGGTTCACCACAATGATGCCTGAATTAGGGGGAGGTTGGACAGACTTGGATATTTTCTCTGGAATGCCGGAGGTTGCAGGGAGACCTGAAGGAAGGATATAAAATGATGAGAGACGTAGATAGGATAGACAGTCAGGCACTTTATCCCAAGTTGGAAAAATTAAATACTAGAGGGCATTGCTTTAAGGTGAGAGGAACAAAATAGAGAGAGTACAGAGGAGATTTACTAGAATGTTGCCAGGGTTCCAGCAACTATGTTACAGAGAAAGGTTGAACAAGTTAGGTCTTTATTCTTTGGAGCGCAGAAGGTTAAGGGGGGACTTGATTGAGGTCTTTAAAATGATGAAAGGGATAGACAGAGTTGACGTGGATAAGCTTTTCCCATTGAAGGTAGGGAAGATTCAAACAAGAGGGCATGACATGAGAATTAAGGGACAGAAGTTTAGGGGTAACGTGAGGGGGAACTTCTTTACTCAGAGGGTGGTGGCTGTGTGGAATGAGCTTCCAGCAGAAGTGGTGGAGGCAGGATCGATTTTAACATTTAAAAGTAAAGTGGATAGGTATATGGACGTGAAGGGAATGGAGGGGTATGGTCTGAGTGCAGGTAGATGGGACTAGGGGAAAACAAATGGTCGGCACGGACTGGAAGGGCCGAGAGGGCCTGTTTCCGTGCTGTAATTGTTATATGGTTATATGGTTATATGGTTAACAGAGTTTAAAGGAGATGTGAGGGGCAAGTTCTTATATACAGTAGGTGGTGGGTACCTGGCAAACGCTGCCAGGGTTGGTGGTGGAGGCAGATATGATAGTGGCTTTGAAGTGACTTTAGGATAGGCACGGATACACAAGTAATGAAAGGATATTGATTATGTGCAGTCAGATAAGAATTGGTCATGGCATTATATTCAGCACATGATCATATCCCTCCATTCCCTGCATATTCATGCATCTATCATGCGTGCCAATCACCCACCACCCTCTGTGGGAAACACCAGCCTTGCACAACCTTGCTGCTCTCACCGTAAACCGATGTCCTTTAACATTTGACATATCCACTCTGGGAAAACGGTTCTAGCTGTCTACCCTATCTATGCCTGTCCCACCAATCTATCTATCTTAGTGACTGGGTAATGCTCACATTCGTTACTGCATTCTCAAGTAAAGGTTCCAGTTAAAAGCATTACATAGCCTATCTTTGAGTAGTTTAGTTTAGTTTAGTTTACAGAAGCAGCATGGAAACAGGCCCTTCAGCCCACCAAACCCACGTTGACCATCGATCACTCGTTCACACTAGTTCTATATCATCCCACTTTACATCCACTCCTGCACACTAGGGGCAATGTAAAGAGGGCCAATTAACCTACCAAACCTGCACGTGGGAGGAAACCTGAGCACCTGGAGAAAACCCACGCGTTCAGAAGGAAAATACACAAACTCCGTACTGACAGCATCCGTAGTCAGGATCGAACCCGAGTCTCTGGTGCTGTGAGGCAGCACATCTACCACTGCACCACCGTGAGTGAGCCCTTTTACTGGAGTAAATCTCCAGCATTTTGAACCAAGATGATTTGTTTAGTTAATTAATTTACATGAACAGAAGCCCCTTGCCTGTGATATTGGTTTTTATGAACGTTAATTCAATCCCAAATACCGACTGAATAACTTTAAAATAGGCAATTCAGCAGGAACAAATGGTAGAAGATTTGTACACAGACGACACACTATTGTGTGACTTGGAAAAGCTAGCATTGCTGTTCTTTGGCGAGGCAGCAAAAGCTCTTGTTTGAACATGCAACCTGTTCTTCAAACAAATTAAATAAAACTTTTCCTCACGCAAGCATTCTTAATCTGGAGAACAAATTTGCAGAAGATTGCTGCAGCATGTTCATTGACTCCATGCCAAGGAGAGTCAGAGTGGAAGGCAATTTAAAATTAAGAAAAACAATCTTAAACTATCAATTTTATTTCCCCCCAATGGATTGTTGATAAATTCACTGATCTGTAAAGATCGGCCAGATCCCCAAACTCAGTTGACGCATCTGACCCAGAACAAGGTAAAAATGATGGAGCAGGATTATTGGGTCTGCTGTTCAGCACAGCAGCATGGTGGTGCAGCGGTAGAGCTGCTGCCTCACAGCACCAGAGGCCCAGGTTCGATCCTGACTGGGGGTGCTGTCTAGTGCCCCTAGTGTGCAGTGTATGGGTGACTCAATGGGCCAGAAGCGTGTTTGCACACTGTATCTCTAAACTAAACTAAACCAAGTTAAACTAAGCTTTGTGTATTTTTTATTGTAAACCAGCATCTACAGTTCCTTGGTTCTACAAGGTCATAGCGCGCCTTTGGTCATCATTTAAACTTGTAAAATGAAGATTATATGTTTAGGCGTTGGTCCAAACGAAAGCTAAAATTCTTCAAACTATAGACAAATCTTTGAGAGAAAATGAAAGACATTTCAAAACAATGGAACAAGGCTAGTCAGTTCTTCAGAATATAGAAGATGTTGGATTTTTATGACCCAGTATGGTCATGAGGGAAACATTTCACATCCATATATTGACTAGTTCACAAGACTGTTCCAAATATACTTTTGACTTTAGAGATACAGCTGGAAACAGGCCCTTCAGCCCACCAAGTCTTTGCCGACCAGCGATCACCCCGTACGCTGACACTATCCTATACACTCGGGACAATTCACAATTTTTTTTTTTTTGCTGAAGCTAATTAACCTACAAGCCTCTTTGTCTGTGGAGTGTGGGAGGAAACTGGAGCACCTGAAGAAAACCCCCGTGGTCACAGGGAGAACGTGCAAACTCTGTACAGGCAGCACCCGTGGCCAAGGTTGAACCCGGGCCTCTGGTGCTGTGAGGCAGCAGCTCTACCGCTTCACCACTGTTCTGCCCACTTCTTCCTTAGTGGGATTAAATCCGTCTGGTCGCGGGTGAAAAATAACAAGTTGCGACGCAAAATCAATTTAACATTAACAAAAGTTTTATAAAATTGATTCTGCTCCATGTAATACTCAGCATGGAAACCGACAGCACGGGAACAGGCTCTGCAGCCCACAATATCTGTGCCTAACATCATGCCAAGGCAAACACATATTTTCTCCGGCATATGATCCATATCTAACGACTGTATCTTCACTTGCAGTTTGTTTTACAACCAAACTTTCCAATGGAAAGAGTGCAGAGGAGATTTACAAGGATGTTGCCAGGACTTGAGGGCCTGAGCTATAGGGAGAGGATGAGCAGGCTAGGACCATTCCTTGGAGCACAGGAGGATGAGGGGTGATCTTATAGAGGTGAATAAGATCATGAGAGGAATACTGTAGATTGGGTTGGTTGATGCACAGAGTCTCTTACTCAGAGAAGAACCAGAGGACATAATTTTAAGGTGAGAGAGGAAAGATTTAATAGGAACCTGAGGGGCAACTTTTTCACACAGAGGGTGGTGGGTATATGGAACAAGGTGCCAGAAGAGGTAGTTGGCTGATATAGAGGGATTTGGGCCAAACGCGGGCAGGTGGGACTAGTGTAGCTGGTGCATGTTGGTTGCCGTGGACAAGTAGGTCTGAAGGGCATGTTTCGACGCTGTATGAATCCATGATTAAATTCAGGTGAGGTACCAAAGGTGAGGTGTAGTTTAAAGAACCAATTAGCCAGCATCCGCAAGAATTGAGATTTTCCTGAGTTCCCCTTCACAGCCATTGTGCTGGTGATTTTCATCTTATAATTTTATTAAGTTTGACATGCAGAAACCTTTAATGGCATACAAAGCAACACCTGTAGTGATCCAGCTCTCTTGCTTATCCATTTGTACCCCAGTCACCCTCCCTCAGGCATAAACGTACGTGCGTGCACTTGGTTTCACAGAATGCCACTGCTTGTCTGTTTGGCTGATATAAAAGAATATTTGTTATAGGGAAAAAAAAAAATTCACACTAGAAATCATTTCACATTGTTGTTTTATCATTTAAATTGTCCTGAGAGGGAAACAAATCTTGTGAGGTAGTCGAGCTCAGGTTCCCAGGGTGAGGTGGTATTAGGACATGCAGTGTTGCAGAACTTTAGGAGCAGCCAGAAGAGAGATCTTTATGAAGCATGTATGATTTTACTGAGGCGCACGGATTAATGGGGTGTAGATTTGTTAGTGTGTGTCTGTTTCAATGGGTCACACAGACTGAGATCTCAACTGAAATTGTATGTATGAGGAAAACACTCCAAGTTGTGGTTCTTTTCGCCCTCGGTCTTGATCTATAATATTTTTTTATATTTTTGCATGTTTGCAATATCGCACCTACCTCCAAATCCACTTACCAATAAAAAGCAAAAGGTAATAATATAACTTTATAATGTATCTGAAGAAGGGTCTCGACTCAAAACGTCACCCGCTCCTTCTCTCCACTGTTCCACTGAGTTACTCCAGCTTTTTGTGTCTATCTTCAGTGTAAACCAGCGCCTGCCGCTCCTTCCCGCACATCATCTGAAATATTGAGCAGAATTGCTTATGTTGTTACATTCGTCTCACTAGAAAATATTTAACACCAAAACATTATTAACGATTGGTTTTTCAAAAAATTCTGCTTAATTATTCCTACTATTTTGCACCCAACTTGAGATCTTTTATAGTTCCTTCCTAATATCTACCATGCCCCATTGATTTAAGGCACTTTTCTTAAAGAGAGGATAGATCTGTTCTCAAGTTAAATATTTGACAAAATATTGTGGTCAGGACAAATGCTGCCAATCGATCCTTTGGTACTGAACTGCCAATAAACCGTATTTTCCCATAATGTACTAACATAACTTTCAATTATATATTGTTTTAAGACAAATGGAAACTTGCTGGTTGCTTTTGCGGATTACTAATTCTCAGCAGGTTTTAATTCCATGTTTTATTGAGTGTGTAGGAAGGAACTGCAGATGCTAGTTTAAACCGAAAATAGACACAAAAAACTGGAGTAACTCAGTGGGTGAGGCAGCATCTCTGGAGAAAAGGGATAGGTGATGTTTCAGGTCGAGACCCTTCTTCAGACTGGGAGTCAGGGGTATATTTCTTTCATAATGGAAACATTTAAGGAAAATGTCTGGTAAGCGAAAGGCCTGGATAGAGTGGATGTGGCGAGGATGTTTCCACTAGTGGGAGAGTCCAGGACCAGAAGGCACAGCTTCAGAATAAAAGGATGTACCTATAGAAAGATGAGGAGAATTTTATTTCGACAGAGAGTGGTTAATCTCTGGAGTTCATTGCCTCAGACTCCTGTGGCTAGTTTTAAGGCACAATTGACAGAATGTTGATTAGTACGGGTGTCAGGGGTTACGTGGAGAAGGCAGGAGAATGTGGTTGAGAGGAACAGACAGATCAGCCATAGACTGGCAGAGTAGACTCAATGGGTCAAATGGCCTAATTCTACTTCTATGACTTATGAATATGAAATATGCGCAGTAACAGATATGTCTGCCCACTCTTCCTACACACATACTCAAGTAATCTTTTGATTGAGCAAAGGATGGTTTCGTTTCTGGGATATGTCGATCAGTCAGTGCCAGTGTTATTACTTTGCAGGTACCATGGGATGCATGAGTGAGTTAGTCAGCTCTTGATCTGTGTTGCCTGTTCAAAACATTCAGCCAGAACTGGCAAGTTCATCTCTTGAATGTGAGTTGAGAGTGAGATTTCAAACGGAGCGGAGAATCCTACACTTGACTGCATTATTGACAGAACAATTATGGACCATGTAGCTGGCAACTTGTAGTCCAAATAATCATCAGATATGGATTGCTGGCTTCTAACATCAGACATTTTCCAATGGGGTATTAAACTATCCAGGGACTATGATGCTATTTTCTTGGAATAAGCCTACTGTTTACTCTTTTATCATCAATTTTTCTCGTTTTGTAACTTTTCATCTCAATGTACGATATTGGTACCTGTGGTCAACTTGCTTGTTATTGATTTGTTAAACCTGTCTTTCGGTTGCTGTTTCTTATCACTGTTATTTCCAATTACAGTCATTTAGACTTCCCAGTTTGGGTTGAATTTCCTTATTATTGCAACTGAAGCATTTTGAAAAGAACAATGAAAATAATTATTAATTGCATTTGACATAGGGACTTTCTCATGATTTAAGATGCTCACCAAAAAAATCTGTGTTTTTGGCCTGAGCTTCCAAAGTCCTTCTTAAGTTCATAAGTGAGAGGTTGATAGTGTTCTGTCCTTATTGTTAAACCTTGCCATTGGCTTGACACCTTGAAACAGGAGGATGTTAGGAACCGCAACTGTGCAAAACCTGGTAGAAAGACTGCTGTGCTGAGAAGCATCTAGGCCATTGAGAGAATTAGGCCATTGCTAGAGTCATACAGTGTAGAAACAGGCCCGTCAGCCCATGTTGTCCGCACCAGCCAACGTGTCCCAGCTACACTAGTCCCACCTGCTGGCGTTTGGTCCATATCCCTCCAAACCTGTCCTACCCTACCAGTCTGTTTCAAACCATTCGGCCCATCAAGTCTACCCCGCCATTCAATCATGGCTGATTTATTTTTCCCTCTCAGCCCCATTCTTCAGCCTTCTCCCCGTAACCCCCGACACCCATAAAAAATATCAATTGGCAGACTCCACAACCTTCTGTGGCAAAGAATTCCATAGATTCACCACCCTCTGACTGAAGAAATTCCTCCTCCTCCTCTCCTTCCTGAAGCTAAGAGGCTATGGCCTCTGGTCCTAGACTCTCCCACTAGTGGAAAAATCCTTTCCACATCCACTCTATCCAATCTTTCCATGATGTACCCTGGAAGTTGACTGGTGATAAAAAGGAACTGCAGATGCTGGTTTACATGTAATATATTTTCTTGCCAACTTGAACTGGTTGGTTGTAAAATAAAATCCAATACACATCTCTGCAACCAGGCTTGCAGCTCAACAAATTAATATTTTTTCGCCACCTCCAACGGGATCCTCCCACTGTCCACAACTTCCCATCTCATCCCCTTTCTGCAGAGACGGTTCCCTCCGTAACTCCCTGGTCAATTTGTCCCTTCCCACCCAAACCACCCCCTCCCTGGGTACTTTCCTTTGCAACCGCAGGAACTGCTACACATGTCAGTTTACCTCCCCCCTCGCCTCCATCCAAGGACCCAAGCAGTCTTTCCAGGTGAGGCAGAGGTTCACCTGTACCTCCTCCAACCTCATCTATTGCATCCGCTGTCAACTTCTCTAAATCAGCGAGACCAAGCGCAGGCTCGATGATCGCTTTGCCCAACACCTCCACTCAGTTCGTACTAACCAACCTAATTGTAACTAAATAGAAATATTAAACAAATATTAAACAACACAATTAAAAAGAGGGACTTCTTCACTTTTCTTCCCCAGGTTTGCTGAACCAGCCTTTCAGGGTCATTAGTGCCACTGTGGTGCAGCGGGTAGAGCAGCTGCCTCACAGAGCCAGAGACCCCGGTTTAATCCTGACCTCTGGTGTTGACTGTGTAGAGTTTACACGTTCTCCTTGTGACCATGTGGGTTTCCTCTGGGTGCACTGGTTTCCTTCCACATCTCAAGGACGTGCGGGTTTGTGGGTCAATTGGCTCTCTGGAAATTGGTGCTGGTGGGGAGAAAGCTGATAGAGAGAGGTGGGGGTTGGTCTGAGCCTGGCAGGTGGATACAGGTGAAGGGGGTTTGGATGTACAGGCAACATTTCTTCAGAGTCAGCCTGAAGGCGAGCCACAACCCGAAACATCACCTATCTATTCCCTCCATAGATGCTGCCTGACCAGCTGAGTTAGACAATAGACAATAGGTGCTGGAGTAGGCCATTCGGCCCTTTGAGCCAGCACCGCCATTCAATGTGATCATGGCTGATCATCCCCAATCAGTACCCCGTTCCTGCCTTCTCCCCATATCCCCTGACTCCACTTTAAGAGCCCTATCCAACTCTCTCTTGAAAGCATCCGGAGAACCTGCCTCCACTGCCCTCTGAGGCAGATTAATACCAAGTCTATTACAAGTTCCTCCGGAATTTGGCGTTTCGCTTCATTTGAAAATTTATCCCACTCAGCTAAAGTACTGACCATGGTCCCATGGGTAGGTAAACCTTCATATCGAACCTGGTCAACACAGATACTTCTTTCAGTAATAGACCTGGTATTAATCAATACACATTGATGAGAGGCTTTTTATATTGGTATTTGTTTTATTATTTGAATAGCTGATTTCACCCAGAAATATTAAAAGAACAGATCTTCCCCCTTCTCAAAGGTTTGCCTGCGGGCCATCTGTGCACTAAGGTTGTGAGTGGGCATGGCGATTTCCCCGTCCAGCTGAGGCGTTTGTCTGGCACTGTGTTTGGGCTGTGCGCGGGCCGCTGTGGCAGAGGCCATGTTGGCACATGTTGGCCGTGGTTCCGAGCTCATTGTCTGAACCTGTGTGCATTGTTCTTCGTCGACAGGTGATAGCTACCCCGTGCAGCTCATTCCGTCGACAATGGCAGCTGCTGCCGCATCTGGCCTCAGCCCACTACAGCTCCAGGTATGTACAACAGCAAACTCCGGGACACCAGCCAAGGCGTAGCGCCGAATGCCAGCAAGAATACTTGAGAGATTTGTGCTCTTTTCACTGTCAGGCAAAATTAACGCTTTCAGCACTCATTGAATAGCAGCAGGGAAAGTCGGCTCTCTGCAATAACATTGCAGTGCGCTAACATCATTTAAAAGCAGCCATATGGTCAGGTTTTGCAGTGTGACTCAATGGAGTTCATCTTCTGGCTCATTTCCTGAAAGTTTTAGAGAGGAAATCTGCTGCAAGTCTCTGGCAGGTTGGTGCAATTCACAGCACATGGTGCTGGCATAGCTCAGCGGGTCAGGCAACATCTGTGGAGGACACGGGTAGGTGGCGTTTGGGGTCGGGACCCTTCTTCAGAGCAAATCTTGTGGCCAGTTTACACTCTGGAACATCGTGATCTGTATGAAACTGCGACAGTACAAGATGCTTAATTTGGTTTGGAGATTCAGCATGGAAACAGGCTCTTCAGCCCATTGATTCCACACTGACCATCAATCACACATTCACACTGCTCCTATGTTCTATGTAGAAACAAGGAACTGCAGATGCTAGTTTACAAAAACAGACACAAACTGCTGGAGTAACTCAGCGGGTCAGGCAGCATCTCTGGAGAACATGGATAGGTGACGATTCATAAAGTGCTGGAGTAACTCAGTGGGTCAGGCAGCATCTGTGGGGAATATGGATAGGTGACGATTCACAGAGTGCTGGAGTAACTCAGTGGGTCAGGCAGCATCTGTGGGGAATATGGATAGGTGACGATTCACAGAGTGCTGGAGTAACTCAGTGGGTCAGGCAGCATCTGTGGGGAATATGGATAGGTGACGATTCACAGAGTGCTGGAGTAACTCAGTGGGTCAGGCAGCATCTGTGGGGAATATGGATAGGTGACGATTCACAGAGTGCTGGAGTAACTCAGTGGGTCAGGCAGCATCTCCGGAGAACAGGTGACGATTCCTGCTTTCACTCCTTGCATGACAAACTTGGGACAATTTATAGTGCCTAATTAACCTACAAACCCGCATGTCTTTGAGCAAAGGGAGGAAACCGGATCACCCGCAGGAAACCCACGCGGCCCATGCGGGAGAACGTGTAAACTCCACGCAGACAACAACCGTAGTTAGGATCGAGCCTGGGTCTCTGGCGCTGTAAGATAGCAGCTTTACACTTTTGATTTTAGAAATGCAACGTGCAAGCAGGCCCTTCGGCCCACCGAATACATGCCGACCTGCAATCACCCCGTACACTAGCGCACACTGGGGACAATGTACAATTTACAGAAGCCAATTAACCTGCACGTCTCGAGTGTGGGAGGAAACCGGAGCAACCGGAGAAAATGCGGTCGGGGGAGAACGTACAAATTCCGTACAGACAGCACCCGTAGTCAGGATCTAATCGGGGTCTCTGGCGCTGTGAGGCAGCTATGCCACTGCCACCCTAATGATGCCGGGATACATTCAGTGGCACAGGGACCCCCAACACAAAGCGTGATACTGGCAGTGAATATTGGTAGTAAGCTGAGTTCACGGGATAGTGCAGCTGAGCTTAGATATTTGTGGAGATTTGTTATTGGAACTTGTACCGGGATACAATGAAAAGCCTTTGTTTGCTTGCTATCCAGTCAAACCTCAACATACTATACAGGAGTGGAATCAAACCATATATAAGAACAACTGAACGCAAAGAGAAATATACCAGAGTGCCACATATAGTGTTACAGCACTGTGGCTTTACAGTTCCGGAGAAAATGTTCAACGTCTACAATGAGGTAGGTTGGAAGATCAGGACAGTACCCGAGCTTATGAACCGATGAGGAGCCTGATAACAGAGGGGAAGGTGCTGTTCCTTTGTCTGGTGGTGCGCACGTTTCAGGATCCTGTACCTTGCGTCAGATGCGAGCAGGGATAAGGAGGGATTATGCCGCTGCTTTTCCATGGCAGCGTGAGGTACAAATGGGATGGATGGTAGGGTGTGTGATGGACTGGGCTACACAACTCCCACTTGTTACTGCTTGCTGCACCAACCCGCTTGTGATGTGGACGTACTGCTTACAGTGACTCAACTCCACTACGAGCAAAGTCATTGGGAATATCTGCCTACCGTGTATTCATTCATTCTAGTCCTCAAGCTGTGGCTGTTTATATGTTGTTTAGGTTTAGGTTTATTATTGTCCCATGCACCAAAGTACAGTGAAAAGCTTTGTTTTGTATCCTATCCAAACAGATCAGTTATACCACACATAGATGCAATCAAGTCAAACTCCAGTACATTAGGTAGAGCAAAGGTGATATTTCGGGTGCTGCAGGAAGGAACTGCAGATGCTGGTTTAAACCGAAGATAGACACAAGATGCTGGAGTAATTCAGCGGGACGGACAGCAACTCTGGAGAAAAGGAATGGGTGATGTTTGGGATCGAGACCCTTCTTCAGAGATGCTGCCTGTCCCGCTGAGTTACTCCAGCATTTTGTGTCTATCTACAGAGTACTGTATATAGTGCTCAGCTTTGTAGCATATCAGTTCCAGAGACAAAGTCCAATGTCCGCAATGGGGTAGAGGTGAATCGGACAGTACCCTAGCTTATGGAAGGACCGTTCAGAAGCCTGATAACAGAGGGGAAGAAGCTGTTCCTGAGTCTGGTGCTGTGCGCGTTAAAGCTTCTGCACCTTCTGCTGGATGGGAGTGGGGAGAAGAAGAAATGACTGGGGTGGGACAAGTCTTTGATATTAAGATTTTAATTAGGATTCTGAGAAAGAGGAGCACTTGAAGCATGTTCTAAAGGGCTTCAAGAGTTGCTGCCTCACAGTGCTAGAGGCCCGGGTTCGATCCTGACTACAGGTCCTGTCTGTATGGAGTTTGTACGTTCTCCCCTGTGTGGGCTTTCTCCGGGTGCTCTGGGTTCCTCCCACCTCCAAAGATGTACAGGTTTGTAGGTTAATTTGCTTTGTTAAAATTGTAAGTGTGTAGGATAGTTCTCGTGTACAGGCGACCGCTGGTCAGTGCAGATTGGTGGGCCCGTTTCCGCGCTGTATCTCTGAACTAAAACCAAACCTATGTTACAATGTGAGCTCTGATGCCAGTGAAAAGCTCGGTCAAGGGAAAGTGCCTCCACATGTAGACAATGGTGACCAGCATCCAGATGCTAGTCTGCTGTATTCCAATCTATAAATGGTCTCAAGCTAAAAGCAGCTTTTGTTTGAGTCACTGTATTCCTCAGAGAGAGAGTGTTTCATATCAGGCACTCCCGATAAGCAGCAAACGGTTCACATGCCCCATTGTGGTGCTTGTTTCATGAGATTACACTCTGATTTTCCCCTCAATATTACAAAGAGAGAAAATGAGGGCATTCGTCAGCTTTTTTGCGTCTCATTGTTAATTAAAACCATTCACCTCACATTTAACCCCCTGCATCAGGAATTGTTAATGATAATAATAATAATAATGGCAAAACATAGCCCATAATGGCAGATAGTGTTGAAACGTGAAAACTTTAAGTCGCCAGGATTGTTACCAAACAAAGTCAACGTTTGTGAAAAATGTGACGTGCAACTTTTCTTGTAGATACAGTAGTGTAATTTGTCCTTCGCTGCTTATCTCTCCGCGCTTTAATGAGGCTTGGCAAGTCCTAACAATGCACACAGCTGCAGCACAAGTACTAACAGTTTCACCAGTCAATTGGAATTTGTATACAGCATCTGTATGTTGAGAGCAACAAATAGAATGGTGGGGGTGGGGGTGGGACAGAGAATGAGAGAGGAATGCACAGATGCCGGTTAAAGAGTCCTCTTCTTAACTGTAAACAAAGTATACTTTGGATAATGACCTTTTGTGGTTATGCTGGGTGCTGGTCCAGAGCATTTCTCAATACGCCCCAGGGGCAGAATAATGGGTAGAGCCAAGGCCAAATCATTCTATTTTTAGTGAAACAGCACAGCAGATGGAGTCATGAATAGTCATATATCTGAAGGGAGGCCGAGAGGCTTTAAACATTAATTTGGATAATATATTTGTTTAACCCTGGGAACAACTGTAACTCTAAGGGCACGGCGTGGATTTGACCTTCTAGCTGAACGGCGGGGACATCTCAGAAGAAGGTTGCGGGAGCGTTCCTAGAGCAGATTTCACTGCTTGCGCAAAAGCTCACTACATTTCAGAGGAGAGCAAATTCAAATGTTTTTTCAGGATGGTTTTCTCCCACTTCCTCATCCAGCAACAGCCTTGGAACAGTTAGTGGTGTCATTCCTGTAGGGAACCTTTTGCCTTTTGCATTAGTTTAACTTAGGAAGCAGCAGCTTAGAGCAGCAGAGGCCAGTGTGAACCCTAATTTGTGGCTTCAACATCAGATAAAAGCAAACTTTGCCCGATTTGCCAGTTCAAGATCAAATGTGCAGACACTGCCGTTCGAATAGAAAAGAAAAACAAGAGGTGAAGGTAAAAATAATGATTTTAAATCCTGAAATCTTGAGGGTTATTTTATTATAAGAGTCTGAAAAGCAACTAATCACTTCCAGGACATTTAGTTTTAATGACTTGACACTGCAAACTAAAGTGATATAAGGTGCTTATAAAATTATATTACTTTCTCTTTGCCTAAAACATTGTTCAACAAACCGTGGCTTGCAATATGGCTCATATTTTATCTTTCGCAGAGAATATGCTTTTATAATATGCTTATCACAACATTTTTGCAAAAGGTTCTCAGAGTGACAGTGTGTATATTAATTTCAAATCTGATAAGACCAGTGGCTGATGGTACAAATTATTTTATAATGCAGAATTAAATTGGTAGTTTTTTTTTGTCGAAAACATGTTTGGGCTGACACTTTTTGATTTAACTGCAACGTAATTGATGTACATTTTCACCAAACATTTTGTCCTTCCCATGTCATATAAAAACACTGGAAGACTCCAGTATGTCTCCTTGATTTTTAAGCAAGATTTTCCAGTAAACAAATGGATCGT